>JARYHS010012519.1:27360531-27392067 GCA_031002005.1 Vandiemenella viatica | reverse complement strand
CGTTGTTGAGTATTTGCTACAGATCTTTATGGCTATGGTAGGATGCTCTACTAGCTAAAGAGGTCGCTGGATATCCAAAGGTTAGTTGTGGGCTTAATTAAGCCTAATGAACCTTGATAGCCGACTGTGAATTGGTCTAATTGATTGAGTCTCCTACTGTAATCATCACGTGCAACTAGAAGCGGCCATTGGCCGGTAAATTATCGGATAGGTGGGTGCAGAATTCCAGCGTGCGTGCTGGAGGACTGGGTGAAACAGCAAACCACTCGGCACTTCGAATCGACTGTGGGCAAATTAGACTATTACGTTCATTCATTCGCCGGATGGCCTGCCTTGCGTCATTTTATGAGAGTAGAACCTGATTGTAGGTAAAGTGCTAATTTCATAGTGTTCAGTCTTAACACCTAAAGCTGGTAAAAAAAACTGCACTCTAAACACACACGACTGACACTCAGGTACACTTGCACTAATGGATGTAAAGGATATGAAGAGACATTCGCATCATTGCAATTTCGCTTACCTTGAACGCCAAACGTACCATCCTTTCTGATCACCATTTTTAAGAAGTTTTTCATAACCATGCACACCAATTCTGGGAAGATAACCATACTTCACCTATTTTTTTTTTGCTGTCATCAGTTTTTTGCCTGGTTTGATGCAATCCTCCATCCCTTCCTTTCTTATGATAACCTATTCATCTCTATATGTCCCTTACAATTAACCTCATCAATTATTTGCTTCATATATTCTAATCTCTGTCTTCCTCTACAGTTATTACCTTCGACTGTTCCCTACACCAACAAATTAACCAATCCCGCATGTCTCGAAATGTAACCTACCAGCCCGTCTCTTCTTTCTGTAAACATCTTCCACAAACTTCTTTCCTTACCTATCATTTCCCAAACCCTTTCATTTCGTACTTTGTCTGTCCGCTTAATTTTCAGCATTATTCCGTAGCACCACGTTTCAAATGCTTCCATTTTAGTCCTTTCTGGTATTCCTAAAGTCCATGCTTCGCTACCATAAAGTGCCGTGTTCCACACATAGAGTTTTAAAAAATTCTTTCGAGGTCCTGTATCAATATTTGAAACTAAAAGACTTTTCTTTTTCATGAAGGATCATTTTGCTAGTGCTATTCTGCTTTTAACATCATTCCTGCTACGTCCATACGTTGTAAATTTGCTTCAGAAGTATCAGAATTAGCTTACTTCTCTCATTATATCCGATCCTATTTTTATTATTAATCTACTGTGATTGGTATCATTTCTGTTACATTTCATCACTTATGTCTTACTTTGATTTATCTTGTCCTTAATCTTCAAAATCTTCTTCATTATTTTCATGCCAGTCAGTAACTTCCCCATATCCTCAGGCGGTTCTGCTAAAACAAAAAAAAACAAAAACAAAACAAACAAAAACAAAAAATGCCGGAATGAATATAACGTAGAGTATTCATCGACAGATAGTGACGCGTACTTTTCCCCAATATTCCATAAGCAATCTGAGAAGTTAAGGGGGGAAACACTACAGTATTTAATTATCTAGGATACCACTTCGAGCGCCAACTGGGGTAAATTTAATGCTGTAGAAACTGTACCTATACCGCTGCCTGATTGAATCATATTTCGGATTGAAGGGCACGAATATGGAGAAAAAATGTATTAAAATACTTAATCATAAATTCTAGTTGATTTTTAATTGAGAATCGTAAAAATCCAAATTATGTCAACGTGTTTGCGCTAGAATTGCATTCATTTATTAGGAAGGGTGATAAACCAAAACAGTAATTCAATACTCAGTCAAAAACAAACATAATACTACGACTGTAACGGTCTAAAGTAATCTTTTCGTTCCTCAGGTCTTTCCATCCAGCCTGACCATGCTGGGCCGATTTTGGACGTTCTCTCTGCTGTCGATGCTGTGCATTCTCTCGACGCTGTTTGTGATGCTGTTCGTCCCTGAGACACGCGGAAAACCCAGAGATCTCATCCAAAGGGAGCTTCTGTACTCCAGCATTATCATCGGCCGTGGAAACAACGAACATTATGAAGAGGATGAGGACAGAATACGACCCATGGTTTCACAAGTGGCAACTACCGAGAATTAACTACCTTTATCCAATTTGTCGAGCTGAATTCGTTAAAAAAAATAACAGGAATTAGTAGCCTATGTTGCACCGTGCTTTTTTTAGTCTGCGTTGCTCTCGAACAAAACACGAATGCAGACAAATTTAATGAATATTTTATTATCATTGTCAAATTTTTGCACAGTATCTTCGATGTGCATCCGTGTGGAATTGTTCCGTGGCCAAACTAAGTCAATTGACAGTTGAGTTTCCTCAGCAAAGTATAGTAATCCAACAAATTAAAAAAAAAAAACTGTAATTTCATCTTTGTCTTAATGGAATATAAAACTTCTCATTCGGTGTAGTGATCCTGTTACACCGGATAATGAATTAATTGCATGTTGTGTAGTTCTACATCTGTTGTTTCCAGTGACAATAAGATGTGAAGACATCACAACGATTTAATGAATACTGAGATAATAGACTCAGGTCGTTATTTGAAAAATAGTTTCGTATGCAATAATCGTTCATTCTTTCTCTGTTTTCTGATAATGCTAAAACAATTTTCTTCCAGATGTTAATTCTTGGAAAGAATTTTTATTGGGATGAAATGATAGATGTTATTTATTTTAAGCTTCATGACTACTTATCTTGGTGTTACATTAAGGTTTATTGGATCTAAAGACCGATCACAAATCATCAAACCAGGTAACTGTTTTTAATTATTTCATCCTCAGGGAATATTCAAGTTTTATAAAACACTGATTTAGAAAGGAAAGTATGCTATTAACAAGTGACTCATGTGTCGGAAAAATAATGGGACACATATGCTGCAGAGTGTCACAAACCAGAATAAAGTGTTTTAATAACAAATTTCAATTGGATAAGAGAAGTTAAAATCTTTATAGTATTTAATTGTATCTGTGTATGATGTTACGTCAGATGGGTCTCTATTTTTTGAATAAATTATTTTCAAATGTATTACTTCGTGTAAGAAAATATTTTTTACACCATTGTTTCTTTTGTATGCTTAATTATTCTGTAACATTGATCCACAGTAGAGTTTCTTTGTAGTTTCGTTTGCCTCAATCTGCCATATTATTTAACTTCTAGTTACAATCAAAATGATGAATAAAAAAACTAAAGTATTGTACAGCAGATATTTTTTTTTAAGCGAAAAATTATTTTACCGGATCATGATATATAATTTGGTTGAGTAATTTAAGGAAGAGCGGTCTGAATAGTAGCTTATAATAATGAATAATGAAACATTTTTGAATATTCTTCGAAAAAAAAAAAAAAACAGATTGGAGAACCATTGGTGTGCAGTAACAAAACCCTGCTAGCCGGAGGTAATCGCAGTTGTGTGACAAAGTTTTCTGAACGTTTTCGGCAATGCACCATTTTCATTCGTTGTCAGAAGAAAAGAAATCTTCATCGTATCACGACCATGCAGCTAAAAATCATTATTCCCGCAGTTAATACATATATATATATTTTAAATAATTCGAAAGTGAGAATGAAAAAATATTAAAATGTCTTCTGAGTGCTGAAAGATTACAAAACGTCACTTACACGATCGCATTATGTAGGTTAAATGCGGGAACGAGTTTAATAATTGCACAGTTAAATCAGAAATTAACATTTAGTTTTAGCAGCAGTCACAACTAAATTTTAATTTTAGAAGTGATTTGAGTAAAAGCTTTGATTATTTTCATACCATCTTCAAACATATAGAATTTGGACACATACTGTGAAAGTTGCTGGATTCATCATAAACATTTTCATTTACAGCTTTCTCTCATAGCTAATCGTCATATGGAATTTAAGCACTTCCGTGTCTTTTTTTTCTAAAATAACAGAAAATGTGTTTATGAGTGTCATCTCTAAATTGTTGGTGCTTTTTAAAAATTAATTGTTTTTAAGTTACCGCTACTAGATAATTTATGAAAAATTCCTCTCCCCTCACCCCGAAGTAGTAATACTTGTACCTCAGAAAAATTCATTAATGAATATTTTAAATGAATAGATTTTTCATTTAAACATATACAAGCAGACAAAGTGGAATCCGTTTTAGTTATGTATAAAAAAAATTTCTCAACATAAAAAATTGAAGAATTCTTGATTGTAATGAGTTATTTATTAAACTACATTTTTCAACAAGTTGAATTATACACATATTAAAATAATTCAGAAAGAAAATTATATAACCCATGAACAGAGTATGTATCGAATGTACGCCAGAAAGGCAAAATCGAGAATAACAGTCAAACAACACATTAATTTCTGAAGAGTAATAATTATGTAACTTTCATTGTGAGTCACAGTCCAAAATACGCAATATTTCAGACAACTCTTAGTTGTTACACTCTAAGTAATAGATAAATTGTCAGTGGAAGCAGTTTAAATATCATAGACGACTATGAAACTTCTCTCCTAGCTTCAGAACTACCAGGATTAATTTCAGTAATAAATTTAACTGTTCCTCGAATTAACAAGAGTAAATTTGCTGGAGAACGCCACTTAATTAAGGCCAGCCCGCATAAGGGATGACTGTTTTTGTATACAGTCAAACCGGGAGAGACCCAGAGTCAGTATGATTTCTAAGTAATTTATTGTTGATATGCCGTTCTGTTTTCCAGGTAACGTAGGCACTCGATTTCATTAAAATATGAAATCTGTTGAAATACAAAACTGAATTTTGGATTTAGTCTTTGACACAGTCGTTTCCTTTCCAAACAAATAAAAACGAAGTATTCCAGCATTTTAAATTATTAAAAAAGAAAATGGCTTTCATATTCTTTGGCCAATGAAACAGATCAAAGTGTCAGTGCTTAACATAACCAGCGAAACCATCTTGTACGTTTACTTTAACTCAGTCTTTGTTTTGTATGTTTGCAGTGCCGGAGCATTGTTTCTATAATATGTATCTAACATGTAAGGCCATTCCGTTGGAAGTGGAAAGGTACAACTGTCTTAGTTTCATATCTTGACCTCTATGTAACAGCGAACTTGATTAAGGTTTTATTTTATTTATTTTTTATTTTTTTATTGTTTTGGAGGGGGTGGGGCATATGCTATTTTTCCAGTGGTCCTCAATCTATTACATGAAACTACATTTAACACGTGCGAAATAACACAGCCAAAAATTTCAAGGAAAATAGCATATTAGATGATACATGTACGGATGTGAACAATATTCTTCTGCTGACAGGAATAAGTGAGTACAATCACTGAAAGATTAATATTTACTGCGTTGCGTCAAAAATTTTCGAGTATCACTGCACGCTTGGATTGGCATTGCTACGGCGCTCACCCCAAACAATCATGGCGACACGCTACCTCAGCCCCTATCGACGAAGAAGAAGCATGGTGTCGATATTAGCCAATAGTTTCGTTCCAAAACGTCGTACTTGTTTGTTATCTATAAGCCATTAAAGGTAGTAGAGTTACAACTTCAGTGTCATGAAAGATGAAGATTTAGCTTCGTCATACATTCAGTACAGGGCACTGCAATAAAAATCAGACTGAACAGTAAAAGGCAGTACACGGCAATCGTAGAAGAAATAATCTTCACGTTCTGGAGCAACACCCGATGTGTGGACATAATTGCAGTAAATTCTTCCCGCCGTAGTCTCACGCTTTCTAGACGGGTTAGCTTTCTAGATACGCAGTTCAGTGGTTCAGACAGTACAGCATGACACTAGCGTCGGCACTCAAACCCGTCGAATATCAGTTAATACCAGTCGAAGCAACACAGTAGTCACAAGTTTCAAATTCAATGTTTTTGCTGAACTTCAAAATAAAGAAATCAGTTTTTCTCTACGTGTTGAAAGTGATTTGATGACATTTGACGACTCTTAATTTTTATACGTCAATTAGTTAAGTTGTCAATCGTCTCAAATCTTTTTGAACACTTCCATTTACAAGAGGTACGTTTCCCGTTGTTTGGATGCTATGCCATTGAAAAGTAAATACCTGAGCCACGTAGCCTGAAAGCATATTACACAAACAAAACACTTCAAAGATCATATTATTTTTGCAACATTTTTCACAGTTATTTGTACAAGACAACTGACATCAGAATTCAGTCGAAATTATTTTCACTTCTCCGGTATGAGAAATGGATTAATTGCAATTCTCACTCACTGCATCCAGAATTTTCCTTTCGTTTGAAGTCTGTAGTTGTCAACATAAAAACCAATGTAGACAACTGTTATTGACGTAAATGTTTTTTTTTTTTATGTTCTTACGCTTGCAATATTCCTAAAAGTTGAACTTTTTACAGCCTTCGTAGAATTTTTTTTAATGCATTATTGGGGATTCAGCTTCCAAGAACGAGGCCCCGGGCAGTCAGAATATTCACATTCTGTTTCCAACTAAGTTTTTTGCTCACTGAAGTGGATGCTGCTTCCTGCGTTCTTCATAAAAATCGCGTATGACCAAACAATATTGATTTATTGCAGATTCCGTTTGTACCAGTTGCTACACACAGTTGTGTAGCCGCCACAGCACCGTATGTAACTATTTATACTTGTTCCTATGTGATCCTTAGCGCGATTTCTGATGAACTCGGTTTAGATACACAGTAAACAATTTTGAATAAATTTACATATACAGCATGTAACGTGATTTTGTAACTTATAAATAGAAATTTCTTGCATCTTCTTTTTATCCAGACTTATTCCCGAATATGTGATAGTGATAGTTGAAAAATATATTTATCTCGAGAGAATTATCATAACTGTTGTCAGTTAGACTAATCTTTCCTAAAAATTCTGAAATATCTGAATTACTATTTACTTGTTTTCATTTGTATATATGAATTTCGTTTTTTGTTGATATGTGATATGCAATCATTTATTCCTTGCGTTTATTGTTTGGACTACACAGACGTGCTATTAAACAAACTCACACTTTTCTTAGTTCTAATTCAACTACGCATTGAATCTCTGAATCCAATACAATCCATACCTATTACCTTGACTTTTAAATTAATTTACAAGAATCTTTAGGTACTGTAACTTTTCGAGCAGATTTCCAAATTTTAGTAAACGAATTGTACTGATGCCAAGAAATTTTATCCTCATCATCCCACAATTGTTGTACAAAATAATTTACGAGGAATGTGAGAAAAAAATGAGATTGTTAACACTGTGAGCGATTTGGCAACGCTGTGCATACAGATCTGCGCTAGACCGATTTTTCCATCCCTTCCAAATCCTCAGTCCCAGTTTCAACTCCGTTCAGCAAACATATTGTTTCGACAGCGCCATTATTGAAGTTGTGTTTCTGTTGTGTTACGGAAATGGAGCATCTGAATTTGGATCAACGTTGTGCAATCAAGTTTTGTGTTAAACTGGGGAACCCGCGAATGTGACCGTTGAAATGTTAAATCAGCCTATGGCGAATATTGCTCATCAAGAGCTAAGTTTTACGCTGGCAGAAATCATTTTTGGAAGGCCAAGAACACGTTGGAGATCAACCTCGCTCAGGGAGCGACGTGGGTATAATGAAGTTCTTAACATTGCAGTAGTTTTAATCTTCCATGAATTGTTTGTACTCAATTTTCACATTTTGAGCTTGTGCTTTCGGTGGGTTTCTTATATTTAAATTTTACGCGGAGAGTGATGCACTTAATATTTAATAATTAATCTCTTCCCATAATGCATTCTAATCATTTTTAAACTGATTTTGTGGTAGCGATTTTATCAACGTATCCTACAAATGATTCTAGTCTGTAAAATATAATCTGTTTGCAGCACAAGCAGTACCGCTTTCACTTAAGTGGACACAACGTGACTTTGCGGTGCTAGGAACTTATTCGTAGAATTTTATTTCACAGGCAGAGTTCGGAGAGGAGCTAAGATCACTGCAAGTAATTTAGTTGTCTCCACACAGTGAATATATTGCAAATCGCCACATTCATTTCCTACAGTTGGTCATTTGCAGTATCAGTAGAGCTTCAGTTTATCATTTTTTGCAGTCTGTTATTTTCAGTCTGTATACCGAAAACTACACTTTCATTCACAAAGTTCTACTGCCTGTAAATCATAATAAGCATGTTGAGGCAGAGAGCTTTCAAAATCGGTGTCTACCGGCCCCACTCCAATAATATTAATTTGTAGTCCGTGAACATCTTTCTGTTCAGTTGCTGTAGACAGGTGTGTCTCTGTAGGCAATTCCTCGATAGCTATAACTTTTTTACCTCATTTCATTTTCTCGTTTTTCTCATTTTACAAACATTATGAAGAGTTATATATAAATAATTTCTCGGGTGACTAGCCGAGTTATATGAATGTCATAGTTACACGATATTTCGTCGCACTGAATCATCGACGCCATCTTCTGGTGAAGTGAGGTCAGGAACGTGCGAAGTTGCTGAGCTAGACCAGATTACCGCTGCTAACCTCTGATTGGTCGGCTGTAGAACCAGTCGCAGCAGGGGTCAAATCTCGTTGCGGCTTGAATCGATGCTAAGGTGGAGTTACGACTAGATTTGATGTCAGTTTTTTACATGGCATGTGGCGGACGGGCTTAAAGTCATCGCTCCTTCGAAGATGATATCATAAAACAAAGCATTCAGCATAAATTGTTTATCAAACTGATGGGTCAACACGGATCCGTTGCGGGCCTCATATTGAGCCATGCTGCCACGTGATTGGTCAGATTTGTAACCAATCGTAGCCGGGGTCCTGCCTCGTATCAACACATCGTTCCATAGAAGGAAAAATCAGAAGGCAAAAACTTTCCCGTAAGCTGATCATTAATGCCTGAGTAACAAATTGCTCACTTATGTTACTACCGAACTTCCCGTTGATCTGGACGCGCCGTGTAATGCGTCCCGGTCGCGCTGTCGGCGAATAGTATTGATGACTGGCGTCCAGGCTTCACTCAGCTGGTACCCGCTGTCGCGGTTGACGAGGTTAGACGCGAGACGAATTTCTACTGCTTCTGTAAGGATGCTGTTCCAGAAGTTCCCAGTATGCGCCAGTACTCTGGTATTTTCGAAATCAAAACCATGGCCATGTTCTAGACTGTGTTCCGCCACCGCAGACTTGTCTTTCTGCCCCAGACGAACGTGTCGTGCATGTTCTAGACAACGTTGGTGAACACACCGCACCGTTTGGCCAATGTAGCTTTTACCACATTCACAATTAATGCTATATACCCCAGGTGTCCGCAAAGCAAGGTCATCCTTGGGGGAGCATAAGATGTTCTTCACCTTTGGTGGTGGCAGGAAAATGGTCTTGATTCCAGTTTTTGCTAGAATCCGTCCTATCTTGGACGTTGTGGCGCCAGAGTACGGCAAAAAGGCTAGACGATCAGGTGGCTCCTTGTTGGTGTTGTTGAGCCTACGTGTCGGCTCTCGGAATGCCAGTCTTATCTGATAATCAGTGTACCCATTGCGTTGAAAGGTCTGACGCAGATGACACAATTCACCGGGTAGACGGTCAGCATCGCATATCGCTCGCGCCCTATGTACAAGCGTGCTGAGTACCGTCTTGCGCTGTGCCGGATGGTGATGGCTTCGCGCGTTCAGGTATAGGTCTGTGTGCGTCGGTTTTCTGTACACAGAATGTCCTAGAGACCCGTCAGGTTTCCTTTCTATTAGTATGTCTAAGAAAGGCAACCGGCCTTCTTCTTCCACCTCCATCGTAAACTTGATGTTTTCGTTTCTACTGTTAAGATGATGGAGAAAAACTTGCAGGTTGTCTCTGCCGTGTGGCCAGACCACAAAGGTGTCATCTACGTACCGGAAGAAAGCTCTGGGTTTCATAGGAGCGCTTGCAAGTGCCTTGTCTTCAAAGTTCTCCATGAAGAAGTCAGCATATCGGTGCTATCTAAGGGACTAAATTTTGCTCCAGTACCGAAGTCCATACCGTATAGGGATATTCTTACCGGCGTTGAACAGGCCGTCCGTGGTTTGCCTAAAGAGACTGCGGGAAGAAATGAGGCGTGAAACCTGCCGTATTTTATGCAAATCAAAGGTCCACCACGGCCCAACATCAACAGCTGCCGAGAGGAGATCACTTCGGGCATTGCGGGACAACCAGGCATTATGTCCTTAACCGGCAGACAAAGGTAACGCTTCGGTAGTGCTTACTACGGCAGATTATCGTCGAAAGGTGGAAGAACTCCTGAAGGACGCATCCTATCGCAAGATTGCACGGGATCCTACCAACGCTGTGGTGAGAAAAACGACAGCTCTTCTTAAGAACTCAGGTCTGCCAGAAGACACAGTGAAACAACTACTACCCCGTGCTGCTGTTCCTCCAAGACTCTATGGACTTCCCAAGATCCATAAAGAGGGTACCCCATTGCGGCCAATCGTAAGTACCAATCGGATCAGCTACATATTTTCTGCCCGATATCTAACTGGGCTGCTGACACCATTAGTGGGTAAAGGTCCTCATCACGTGACCAACTCCGCAAGATTTATTGACGTATTAAAGAACTGCACCTGCAGCAACATGATTTATTGGTGAGTTTCGATGTGGTGTCACTGTTCACTAGGGTCCCTCTCATGACACGTTGGCTCTACTGGAACAGCATTTAAGCCTGCCATAGTTGAGTTATTCCGGCACACACTCGAATCGTCGTATTTCTTGTATGATGGGGAGTATTACGAACAGGTTGATGGAGTGGCCATGGGCAGCCCTTTATCGCCAGCTATTGCTGACTTCTTCATGGAGAACTTTGAAGACAAGGCACTTGCAAGCGCTCCTATGAAACCCAGAGCTTTCTTCCGGTACGTAGATGACACCTTTGTGGTCTGGCCACACGGCCAGAGACAACCTTGCAAGTTTTCTCCATCATCTTAACAGTAGAAACGAAAACATCAAGTTTACGATGGAGGTGGAAGAAGAAGGCCGGTTGCCTTTCTTAGACATACTAATAGAAAGGAAACCTGACGGGTCTCTAGGACATTCTGTGTACAGAAAACCGACGCACACAGACCTATACCTGAACGCGCGAAGCCATCACCATCCGGCACAGCGCAAGACGGTACTCAGCACGCTTGTACGTAGGGCGCGAGCGATATGCGATGCTGACAGTCTACCCGGTGAATTGTGTCATCTGCGTCAGACCTTTCAACGCAATGAGTACACTGATTATCAGATAAGACTGGCATTCCGAGAGCCGACACGTAGGCTCAACAACACCAACAAGGAGCCACCTGATCGTCTAGCCTTTTTGCCGTACTCTGGCGCCACAACGTCAAGATAGGACGGATTCTAGCAAAAACTGGAATCAAGACCATTTTCCTGCCACCACCAAAGGTGAAGAACATCTTACGCTCCCCCAAGGATGACCTTGGCTTTGTGGACACCTGGGGTATATAGCATTAATTGTGAATGTGGTAAAAGCTACATTGGCCAAACGGTGCGGTGTGTTCACCAACGTTGTCTAGAACATGCACGACACGTTCGTCTGGGGCAGAAAGACAGTCTGCGGTGGCGGAACACAGTCTAGAACATGGCCATGGTTTTGATTTCGAAAATACCAGAGTACTGGCGCATACTGGGAACTTCTGGAACAGCATCCTTACAGAAGCAGTAGAAATTCGTCTCGCGTCTAACCTCGTCAACCGCGACAGCGGGTACCAGCTGAGTGAAGCCTGGACGCCAGTCATCAATACTATTCGCCGACAGCGCGACCGGGACGCATTACACGGCGCGTCCAGATCAACGGGAAGTTCGGTAGTAACATAAGTGAGCAATTTGTTACTCAGGCATTAATGATCAGCTTACGGGAAAGTTTTTGCCTTCTGATTTTTCCTTCTATGGAACGATGTGTTGATACGAGGCAGGACCCCGGCTACGATTGGTTACAAATCTGACCAATCACGTGGCAGCATGGCTCAATATGAGGCCCGCAACGGATCCGTGTTGACCCATCAGTTTGATAAACAATTTATGCTGAATGCTTTGTTTTATGATATCATCTTCGAAGGAGCGATGACTTTAAGCCCGTCCGCTACATGCCATGTAAAAACTGACATCAAATCTAGTCGTAACTCCACCTTAGCATCGATTCAAGCAGCAGGAGAGCAACATTGCTACCAACGCCGGAGGCGTTGGCTGTGATTGGGGAGAGGTGCCTGTCACCCTGTTGGCGCCATAGCCTAGTCACAGCTCGACCTATTGAGCTGGAGTATGGTGGAGGATATTGCCCTAAGGCATTGCCTCCAAGATGTTAAGACGGTACAGATCTTCACTGTCGTTATGTCTTCTAGTTAGGCTGATGTGTCTTCTTCACTGGATGGTTGCCGCCGCGGCCATCGTTGTTTTACAGAAATGGCACGCTGCATTATATGTGCTGACGTTAATGCTGCCTCTGGGAGGCAGACAGATCTTCTTTTGCGGTCAGATGAGCTGTCAGCTTCGTGAGAAGAGCGATGAGCTCGTCCAATCTTCTTTCTCGTTGGTCGCATTCTTCCCTGCCACCTCCGCTGGTTGGCTTTCTAGTGGTCTTCTGCTCGCGTACTCTGCTCCCTTCCCGCCTTGGTGCGGGCTGCATATGGGGCCGGTGCTGCTCACGCTGTCGACGACTCGACGAATGCCGCTGCTGTGTGTGAGTCTTGCATACTTGCCGACTTGGTGCGGCTGCGTATGGAGCCTTGTGCTCCGGTGCTGTCGAGTCTTGCGAAGTTGCTTCTTCCACGTGTCACAACCGCGGAAAGAAGCTGCGTGCCTGGATCCACAATTACAGCAGACTGGCTCATCCCGTGGTGTTTTGCAGTCTGCAAGCATATGTCCTCCTCCGCAGCGGACACACCTGACCGGTTCAGTGCAGTCCCTGGCATAGTGCCGGAATTTTTGGCACCTGAAGCACTGGACCGGGCTGCGTGAGGGTGGCTTCGCTGAGATGGTCCTGCGTTGTGGCGTTGCGTGGGGGCGGTTTCTCCACGGTGGTCGGCGTTGTGTCAATGGTACTCACTCCATCAGAGAGCGTGTTGTTGTGGCCCCCTGGATTCTGCTGCTCAGGAGCTTCCTCAGGGAGCTTCCTTTCCCACTGCAGTGGTGTTGACATCTTGGGTGGGTCTCTTGGGCAGTTGTGGGGCGTGACGATCCCATTCGCTTGCAGGAACTTGGTCAGCCGTTGTAGTTGGTCGGGATGTTGCGGGAGAAACTTCAGCCCGCCCTTCAGTGGAATAGCGAGAAGGAGGTCCGACGTTTCCTCGAGGAGCTCGGCCATCAGCTCGACGTAGTTTCCGTCGTACTCCGCCGTGATGGGTACGACTGGCCCTTGTTCCGTCTGCTGTGTTTCTTCTTGAGATGAACCGATCTTCCACAACTTGCGTGTCTTCAGTTTGTGGGAGTTCATCGACATCTTCCGTCTCGTCTGCTACTGGTTCTTCTTGCGGGTACGGCATGATGTTAAATCTTCGTTTCAGCTTGGCGATGTATTGCTCCAGGTCAAAGTCGTGCGCCCAGAGCGTTGGGAACACCACCGCTTCGGGCCACTCCTCTGGCCAGCTTGGGTCATCACGGATGATCCGCTTCTTGGCAAGATGGCTGCATTCGTGTCTTGTGAGACACTTCATGAGGTTCTTGTAGTTTGTTGGCAGATCGTATACGAAATTAATTTCGTCAAGGTGGATCTTTACAACCAAAGCCCACCTCTCCTCCTGGTTGTTGGCTGCCAGTCTGCGCTTCCATGTCTCGCGGGTTGCCTTGTTCTGGTTTGCGATGAAGTCACTGGCCCTGATTGTGTCGTGATGCCACTTCTGCCCGTCGTGGCGAATTTCTTCCAAATATACTCGTATATTCTGAAGACTCGTGGCATGGCGGCTATGCGTGCAGTAGCGGGCGACTTCTTGTAGCTGGCTCAATATGTGGGCCGGAACAGCGCCGGGGTCAGCAGCTCGTAGAAGTTCTGGTGTAACCAGTCGACTTGAGTGAGTTGAGTGAGTGAGTCGGTTTAGAGTTTTCATAGCATTTTTTGATTTCTTAACTTCTATTTGCCCTAATGATTTTACAGGTTAGTTTGTCTTATGGTTTATTTACACTGGAGTCTTTAACACTGGTTTCTTTATTCATATATTTTTTGGTTCACTTTACCCATGCTTTGCGTCTTGGCCATTCCGCATCTTCCATGCTGCTACCTGTTCAAGATTGCCTTCGGTCTATCATGGCGCAGTCCCTTCTTGGTCGTAGTCTCCCAGTCCGCTTACCAGTATGTTTCTGGATGTTGCCGCAGTTTCGTAGAATTTGTGCGCAGCAGCCCACCATCCTCGTCATCAACCTCGGACACTGGGACATCTGGTGAAGGTCTGCTGTCGGGAACGCCAGTGGAAGGTGAAGCGCGCGCTTTAGGGAGCGGTTTTGCAGCACCTGGAGCTTTTTCAGGTGTGTTTTGGCAGCATAAGCCCATACTGGGCTTGCATATTCCATGATGGGCCTCACGAGCGCCTGGTACACGTGAACTCCACAGCGTGGTGGCAGGGACGAGGCATGGTTCAGCACCGGGTATAATGCTCCCAGTCGCCTGTTTACTCTGCTGCATACATCGTCCACGTGCTGCTTCCAGGTCAGTCGTTGGTCGATCGTGACGCCCAGGTAGCGCACTGTGGTCTTCTGCGGAATTGGTTCCCCGAACAGCGTCAGGCCCAGTTGTCTCGGAGTCCTCTTCGGCTGAGTAATATTGCCTGTGACTTTGTGGGGTTGATCTTGACCCTCCAGAGAGTTGCCCACTCCTCAAGCTGGTCTAGAGCTGCTTGTAGTCTTCTTGCGATTACCAGTGGGCTCCATGAGGAGGTGAAGTAGGCCGTGTCATCGGCGTAGAACGCCGAGTAGACGTCGATCGGCCTGGGGATGTCCGCAGCAAAAATGATGAAGAGGATCGGACCCAGTACCGACCCCTGCGGCACTCCCGCCCTCACTCGTCTCCTCGATGACCACGACTTCTCCACTCTGACTCTGAAGGACCTCCTCCTGAGGTAGCTGCGTATTAACTCAATATATGGCCTTGGTATTCCTACCGCTTTTAGTTTCAGCAGGAGTCCCTCGTGCCATACGGTGTCGAAGGCCTTTGCGACATCTAGCAGCACCATTCCGCAGTGTCGTCTGCGGTTGAAGGCATCCGTTGCTTCCTCCGCCACCCTCAACAGCTGGTGAGTGGTGCAGTGTTTTGGGACGAAAACCAAACTGTTCGTCCGGGATGATCTGCAGTCGGTTTACGTGTACCATCAGCCGTCGAAGCAGTAGTCTCTCGAAGGTCTTCGAGACTGCCGGTAGCAGTGAAACGGGCCTGTAGTTCTGCGGAAACGTCTGGTCCTTGCCCGGTTTTGGGAGAGCGACTATGTCTGCCTGCTTCCAGGCAGCAGGGAACTTGCGCCTTCTCAAAATGTTGTTGAAGATCTGGGCCAGACGCTCTACTGCTGCGGGTGGTAGTTGCCGTAGCATGAGGTTATTTACCCCATCGCAGCCTGGAGCCTTCTTCACCTGAGTCTTCCGTAGCATCTCCTCACGCCGCCGCCGCCGTGAGCATTTTCTGCTTTTCCTTTGGTAAGCAGTTGTGGTGAAGTTTGTTGTTATTAGACATTTCCTTCAATCTTACAGATTTAGTCACTTTACTGGTGGTTTGCCTTTTGGTTGCTCTTTGTTTTTCTCAATTATTAGTTAGAATTGACAGTGGTCTTTTGTGTTTGTCAAAGGTAGTAAAATACTGGCCAAGATTTGCTATTGGTGGGTTAGTCGACTTTCGTGATGTCCTATAGAATGATTTGGTAATTTCCATAATTCTTTCTTGGAGCATTGGGACACCTGCTGCTTCGTGCAGGTCTGCTGTGGGAAATCGGTTTGGCACATGTAGTGCTCGCCGAAGTGATCTGTTCTGCATCGTTTGCAAACGGTTTATTTGGGCCTTGGATGCATACCCCCACACAGGGCACGCATATTCAATCACCGGTCGTATTAGGCTACAGTATACACTGACGCCGGTGCAGGCTGACAATGAGCTATCCCTGTTGAGTATTGGGTATAACTCTTGTAGCCTAGCTGCAACTTTTCGTCGTGTCTCCTCAATGTGATGTTTCCAGGTTAGACGGGTGTCCAAAATCACGCCGAGGTATTTAGCTGTGGTTGTCCATTCGATGTCTTCGCCATTTAGGTGTAGGTTACGCATGCGGTTTTGCCGACGGTCACGCTTCCCCAGGCGCCTGGTCAGCATAATAGCTTGAGTCTTTGTCGAGTTTAAAGTTATTCTCCAACGTCTTGCCCAGGCTTCAGTCTGCTGGAGGACTTCTTGTAATCTTCTGATTGCAGTGCTTGATTTCTGTGCGCGGTAAAGAACGCAGTGTCGTCTGCATATAGGGCAGGGTGGCTGGGGCTGGTATATCCGCGGTATATAGATTATACAATACCGGACCTAGGACCGAACCTTGCGGTACTCCAGCTCTTATGGGCGGCGACTTGACAGATTATTGCCAACCTCACTTTGAAATATCTCCCAGATATATAGCTCTTGATCAGCTTTACAAGAGGGCCGGGGAAACCCTGGTTATAAAGTTTGTAGAGCAAACCGCTATGCCAGACGGAGTCGAATGCCCGTGCGACGTCTAACAATACTAGCGGGCAGTAGCCACGAAAATTGAAGGTAGTAGTGGCACGTTCCACTATTCTCATAATTTGCTGGCTTGCAGAGTGTCTTTTTTGGAACCCAAATTGAAACTCCGGGATGATGTTTTCGGTCCTGATGTGTGCCTCTAGTCTCTTTAACAATAATCTCTCGAAGATTTTACTCATTGAGGGGAGCAGGCTGATAGGGCGGTAGTTCTGGGGGAATGTCGTATTCTTCCCAGGTTTTGGCACAGCAATAACTGTAGCCTGCATCCAGCATCTTGGATAGTGCTGGCGGCGTAGAACTATGTTAAAGATTTCTGTGAGGTGTTCAATCGCCTGTAGTGGAAGGTTCTTCAGTAGTTGGTTGCTTATATTGTCAATTCCTGGAGCCTTCCTGGGGTGTAGTTTACTCAATATGTTTCGAACTTCATCAGGTGTGATCTCTTCTATTATGTAGTCGTCGTCCTCAGCTGCTAGAAAACGGGCAAGTCTTCGGCGGATGTCTGCATATTCTTCTTCATCATTATCTTGAGAAGGTCTGAATTGCTTCTCAAAGTGGTCCGCCAGAGCATTGGCCTTGTCTGAGTCGCTAAACACAAGGCCCCTTTCGCCATGAAGTGGGGGCAGTCTGGTACGCCGCTTTGTAAAACGTCGGGTCTCTACCCAAAGGTTTCCGTCTTTAACGTCTAGGGAGGCCAGACGTGACGACCACTCTCGGTTTCTATGCTCTTCGAGCGCCGCTTTCAGCTCGCGTTGGAGTCGATTTAGTAACGCCTTGTTTCAGGGCGCCTGGTTAGTTCGCCATTTCTTAGCCACCCTGTTTTATGTCTTATCTGTGCTAGTAGGTGTGGCGGGAGTTGGCGAGACCTGGGTCTTTCAGTTACAGGAGGCGTTGCTGTGTTAGCCGCTCTAATGATGGTTTTGGAGACCTGTTTGATAGCAGTCTCTATTTGTGTCGCATCTAGGGGCCTCAGGCGGTGAAGGGATACCGTGATCTCTTCACGGAAATTCTCCCAGTTGGTCTTGCTGTAGTTCTTTAGGCTGGTAGTTGTTAGTCTCCACGGGCCTACGTCCATATCTATCAGGACTGGAGAGTGATCTGACGAAAGCCTGTTTCATTGTGTGCGCGGAGATGAAGCCCGCAATCCCCCGTGTGATCACAATGTCTAGGACATCTGGACGACCGCCGTTCCAGGGGTGGTGTGTTGGTTCCACCGGGCCCCAGACTAGCAAGTTGCGTCTGACTGCAATCCTGTGGAGCAGCTGTCCTGCTGGGTTTGTAGTTCTCGAGTGCCAATCGGGGTGTTTCGAATTAAGATCACCCCCGATGATCAGTTTGCCTCGGATTGAAAGAAGACGATCAAAGTCCTCTGCAATTGGCTGTCTCCGTGGTGGTCTGTATGCTGATACTATTGTGACTGGCCCAGTGGTAGTTTCCACTTCTATAGCCCTGATTTCTATCTGGTTGGTTTGTGGCGACAGTATTTCATGATGAGGGATACCACGCTTTATATATATTGCCACACCTCCTCCTGCAGTTGGCCTGTCATTCCGATAGCAGCAATAGTTGGCTACTGAGGCGTTAAGGCCTTGTTTGAGGTGGGTTTCTGAGACAAGGCAAATATCTACGTCCTCATCACGCAGAAATTGCCTAAACTCTCCAAGTTGTTGTCGGATGCCATTGGCATTCCAAACACACAGAGATAAACCTTGTATATGTGTCCTATTCATTATTGGTCAGGGATTTCTCTGATTGTTCGGCTGCTGGAACCGTCTTAACTGCGGTCTTTATATCCGCGGTGAGCTGGTCAAACTTGGCGAGGAGAGACGTCAACATATTGAGTAGGCTACCTACTATGTTTAATAGATGGTCCATCGTGCCGCTGTTATTTGCTGATTGAGGAAGTGGGCGAGTGTTGGCATTTCTGGCAGGTTTCTTGAGAGTTTGTCTTCTCCGCTGCCGTTTGCTTAGTCCCTTTTGGTGGTGTTTTTCCAGATGTCTTTTCGGCATAAGTTGTGGCCACCGAATGATTAGCCGATTGTTGGGTCGTGCTCTTCTTATTTTCAGACTGTTGAGCCATGGTCTTCTTATTTCCTTTTTGCATTCCTTTGCCTGATTTTTGGGGGGGTCTCTTATCGTTCTGTGCAGGAGGGGGCTTATTCTTGTTCTCTCGCTGTCGACTAGGATAGTCGGCGGCGGGTGATTGTTGGACAGCTGTGTCCTTAGTCGTCTTGTCATCAGTCTTCTTGTTTTCTCTAGAGGAGTGGACACAGGTGATTCCTCGTTGCCGATCCCTGGCACGTTTGTACGCAGGACACCCTTTGTAGCTGGCAACATGACTTCCTTGACAGTTAGTGCATTTTGGTGTGCTGTCCCCCTTCTTCATGGTGCAGTCATTGGATAAATGTGCCCCAGCACATTTAACGCATACCGAGGGCATGTTACAATGGCGTGCTACATGTCCTAGGGCTTGGCAGTTAAAGCATTGAGTAGGGCCATTGGAAGATCTTAATTTCTCGATGGAGATGCGTAGTGACATCAGTGATTCCAGGGAAAAGATTTTTCTATTCTGTGGCCTATCTGGTAGAACCACAAGAAAGAGAGGCATTAGGTCTGAACCGCCTGGTCTTTTCAGCTGTGTCACTGTGCGAATGTCGAATCCGCTGTCTTCGAGTTCTTCTTTTATGTCTTCAGAAGGCATGTTTGAAGGCATCCCGCGGATTACCACTTTTAGTATCTTCTCTGCTGCGGAAGGAAAAGTATAATAGGGTATGTTTGCCCTTTGCAGTGCAGCAGTCACTTCCAAGTAATCATTTGTAGAGTTGAAGGTTAATTTAACCTTATCGCCCCCAGCAGTCTTCGCTTGGAATGGCCTGTCTTGGAGGATCCCCTTGACCATCTGATGCATTTCTTTGTAGCTTCTGGGGAACTGTACTACTATGGGTGGTATCTGATGCCTTGGATGTGGTGCCTGTTCCTGTTGCTGCTGCTGTAGCTGCGGCTGCTGTTGTGGCTCTTGAGCAGGCTCTTCTTGAGTCAGTACGTTATATGGGTTACTTGTTTCAATATTGTTCGGATCCAGTGAAGGTGGGGGCTTGCTGGTGCGGTGGGCCAGCATAAAGCCATCTCCGTCAGACTGTTCTCCAGGAGAGTTTACTTTGCGGTTGGAGTTGGTTTTCTTTGGCAATAGCGCAGTTATGTTGGTCAGTGACCGTCGGTGAGGGAAAGCTGAAAGCTCCCTTAATTTTCTTGTATACAGCTTTCTTGTCCCTGTTAGTAGGGTTAAACTGCGACACTGGAACACCAAATTTTACAGAATTTCCCCGTTGCTCATTTCTGGGGTGCTTCACATTTCCAATAGTGGGTGGCGATATGCACCGCTTGGTAGCACGGGCGTCATGTTCTTGTGTAGTCCCGTTCATCGCTGGCGAAGTTGCCGTAGTCGGGTTTGTATCCATGTTTACGTCCTTTGGCTGTTGCATGGACGTCGTATTTTCAGGCTGATCTGCTCCTTCCATGTCAGTAACTAGACGAGGAGGTCCGCTGGTCATTGTTGCTGACTCAGTAAGAAGCGGAAACTGTAGATCACACGGTCCGCACGACGTTACAGCGTTGTGGCTCATCTTAGCCTAGCGGGGGTGTTGCTCTGGCCCTTTGTTGTCACCGTAAGGTTAGCCCAGGCCAGAAGCAACCCTAAAACTGGCGCCAGGGGGTTCCTCTCCCAGCGGGAGAGGGCCGTGTGGCGGTAATTCCCTACTATCTCGGGCAGGGAGGGACCCTACAGCGAGAAATCCAGGCTGCCGCACGCCGCGAGCGAAAACACAAAAGCAGCGAACAAAGCACACAAGCTCAAAGCGAAAACTGCATGCGTCGTTAAAGAGCATCTGTCTGAGTGACTGAGCATCTCCTCAAGCCGCAACGAGATTTGACCCCTGCTACGACTGGTTCTACAGCCGACCAATCAGAGGTTGCAGCGGTAATCTGGTCTAGCTCAGCAACTTCGCACGTTCCTGACCTCACTTCACCAGAAGATGGCGTCGATGATTCAGTGCGCCGAAATATCGTGTAACTATGACATTCATATAACTCGGCTAGTCACCCGAGAAAATTATTTATATTTGCAACGCCGAGAAAAACTACGTAATTATGAAGAGTTGCAAGTATTTTTGATTTCAGTTCTGACTTCATTTTATATATCTTCTCGAATATTCATTCGAATAAGTCGGAATTATTGCAATGGATTTCGGCTTTTCTCGTTCTTCACACAGTTGTATCTTCCATAGTGCTTAAGAATAAAAAGAAACATAATTGTCGGCACACCTCTTTAAAATAATGCTTTTATAGCAAATCCACTTGAACGGATATTCACCAGAAACTTTCTTGTTATAATGTAAAATATTTGACACGTAAATTAAATTACAGCACTGATTATGTAAAAAAAAAAAAAAAAACATATTGCCGAAGCAGTAAATTTAATATTTCAACTCTGTTATTTATACCGAAATTTAATTCAGTTTTCACCCTTTACGTTCAGAACCAAGAAACGAATCTGCTGCTCAAATATAAGGACTCATCGAATGTATACAACACAACATTTAAAATGTAATACGAAACTTTAACACCGACACAGCCAATATATAACAACATAATGTGTGAAATCAATTGAGGTAAGTTGTCTTTTACAGGAGAAGCCAATTAATTTCAAATTGGTAAACATGGGACTTCTCAAGATGGATCGTCAGTGACGTTTGTTATATTTTACAACGGGATGATTTATCAGATGTCCGCGTAAAATGTCGGACGAAGGCACTACTGCAGGTAGTATTGTTTCTGAAACCGAAAATGGAGACGCAATTATCATAGTTCTCCCTATTTTCAGAGCTCCCGCAGTTACCAGCTTGCTTCCATTTGATGGAGGAGCAACGCTGAGGCACCGGGAAGTATGGCTCCTCCGATAAGAAACATGTGACAGAAATAAAGTGTTACCAGCGCCGGAATCAAGTCATTATTTGTTCCAAAACATCTTACCAATTTTAAGGGGCTTTCCAAACCATCCGTGAAATCACGAGTCCAGAGAAATGTTCTCCTGAGCAATATTTTAGCCAAACCAAACTTCAAACAGTCTTCACTATTAATTATTGTACTGAATAATGTAATGTCCTTGTATATTTATCCAGAGCAAATTGCCGAATATTTCGTTAACATGTTTCTCCGCATGAAATCTTCTTTAGACTTTTAAATGTCTACTGCCTTTTACTGACACCAGCATGAATTTCTCGGTTAATACCCTTCTTTCCAAAGTACAGCAGCGTCTTTGGTTGCGGCGAATAAACCTCAGACTGAATGACGACCTGACGAAATCTAGATCAGAGCTTCGGATATGAGTTACACTACCATTAGTAACAATTGCAACACCAAGAAGGAGACATGTGGTTACAATGTTATTATGCCACACATTAGGTCATGGCGACTCACAAATGACTAGAACTACAGATCCGTAAATGCATTTGACCATAACAACGCAGTACCAATTTAACGAAGGAAGGTCATATACGTCACTGTTTTTCATAAAATATCAAGGATAAACTTCACCGACATAACTGGGTGCGAATTAAGACTAAACTAACATAATTCTCTCGGGTGTCCAGCTGGATGGTATTGTCTAAACATGACGTTTCGACAGCTAGCTCTGCTGTCTTCATCAGGTGACTGGTCTCTTCTAGCTGTTATAACGAACGAGCGGCTTTTCACCACAACCAAGTTGGATTCGCCTCTGATCAACCACTCCCCGATCAGTTTCACCGAAGATGTGTGGTCATAGGATCAGAGCAATTACGTTCTGCCCTCACTTAGTGCTAGTAATGAGCAGGAATCAGCGATACAAATGAAAACATGTAGTTGAAAGAATGGAGTGACTTTAATAACTTCCATAAAAAAAATAGGCGCATAGAAATACACTTGAAATAACTGAAAAATACTGCATAAAATCGCCCTCATCAAATAAATCTCTTACTAATAAAATCCTTTCACTCGGAATATTATTTCTAAGCCAGCAGAAGGGAATAAATGCATTAGCCTTTACGTAATAAAATGTTCATGCCTACGGGCGATGTGCTGCATCTTGAGGCTCGACGAACAGACGCCTCGAGAGCTGCACCAGACTGCACTTTCGCACGTAGAGGCGGAGTGGGGGAAGTCATGTGATATTAGTTCTATTCGTTTAAAACTCCTTACTAAGGACCTTTTGAATGTACCCTGGAGGGGAGGCCTCTTCTCACGGGAAGAGAACCTGTTAACCTTGGACTATGCTGCGTCGGGTGGAATTAAATTACATAGCTGTAGCTTGAGAAAAATTATCCCGAGTAAAAATTACAATATACTATAGCTAAAATCCCTCAATATACTACACTGTCGCAAGCTAGCTGTCACCGTGTAGACTGTCTTAGCCTCGAATCGATCTTCCTTATATACATTCAAGACAGCTAGAAGAGACCTGTAGTGAGCCTAAGATTTTGCGCGCCATTCCTGAATGTATATAAGGAAGTTCGATAGGAAGCTATCTACAACCAGCTTATGACAGCTAGATGAGACTTGACACGTGATGAAGACAACAGAGCTAACTGTCGAAACGTCGTGTTTATACAGCACGATCTGGCTGGACACCAGAGAGGATTATATTGCACCACCACGCCGGGAAAGTCTCCACTCACACAAGACTAAAACAATTATACACAAGATTTGGCAAGGTACATTACTCCAACGCAAAGCGACTATTATATCGAAGTGGCTACATCAACGTGGTACAAGCTTCACATTTCGCTTCTGGGAAGAGTTACAATTACAACTTGTAGATATGGGCTGTGTAGTAATTGGGTGTTCGATGCAATCAGCAGGACCAGTTCTGTTTTACTAGATAAGAGAGTATGGGAATGTTGTCTAAAACCTATCATAAACAAACAAAAAATCCTACATAGTGTCTCGCATTTGATTGCATGCCTGTGTGTTCCTTGAGTTTGAAAGAGAGCGTATTTGCTATAATAAAAAGGTTCCTACCTAATGTTTCCTCTTTAATATAGTCTTGAAAGGAACAGTTCAACTCAACCGCCCACCGGATATATATCATCATTATAGAGACAGTGGCCATTGATCATCACCATTCAATATTCTAACTAGTATTGCTTAATTTTGGATTCATTTCGACTTTCACTATTATTACAGGTGACGTTATGAACAACACTGTGCATAGGGTTTGTATAATCGAAATGCGATGTACGCGTTCTAATGTTTGCTGCAGACTTACTAGAAGGTGGTTAAAACAATTTTATATCTTTCAGTGCTCACCTACGTGGATCACTAGATACAAGGAAAACATTAGGCAGGTAACTGCAAAGACGGTAGAAGAACCGGTATAACGAGAGGAAATGAATTACCTGCCGTTCACGTTAAGGTACTAGTTGTTCTTCGGCAAAAAGCTCCTTATTTACAAACCTGTTTTCCTGTTGTTCATTTTAAAAAGGAATGAAAAGTAAAACGTAACAACAGTAAAACAACGTTTTAACACTTACAACACATGTAGAATCATTATTTGTGGCTAATTATACGGCCGTCGAGTTACATACAGACATAAGTTACATGTTGAGCTCTGAACAGAGATTCCGTATATGGAAATAACAACAAAGATAAGTTTCACCAGCTGCTCAAAACGAACACGAGTACCCAGGAAATATAAAAAATCCTGCACACGCTGATGTTCCAAAATGTGTCATAAATACCAAAGTGCCATTTACTACCATAAAAGACGATAAATGATTAAAAAATGGAAACTCAGCAATAGAACGCAATAAGAAACAAAGAACTGACTGCATAGTATCGATTTAGAGCAGAACGCAAAGTAAAGGAATATGTCCGATTTTTATTGAGACTTCAGTAAAGAAATAATGAAGATGAGTTATGGCTGTTCCTTTTAATATTTGAAACGAAAAATATATACAGGAAAGCCTCGACAAGGGTCGTAGTGGTCCGCAAGAGAAAGAAAATCTTAAGAATTGAGATAGACTAGTCATTACCTCTTCCTGCCTCTAAAGTTTTCGTACACATGATGCAGAGGAAAATGATACTTAGGAGATCAGGAAATTTTCTCTGTTTTCCATTCCACCGCAGGGTTCTGAAGACCCAGAAACCCTGCGTTTTTGGGGCAACCTCCTATGCACCTTCCAAAATTTATTATGTTTTTTTTCGATACCATTTTTACCTAGCTATGGTTCATGGTAAGTTGTTTCATCAATAGTGTACTATGAGTGATTCCTATATGCATTCGTTATGATTGTTGCCCTCAACTTCATTGACAAAGAATTTTATTTTATTGCCGTTACTCAATATTGCGTTTTGCTTAGCTTAATGAGTCATTTTTAACTGCCGTTTCTAAACAGCCTTAGTTGAATCAAAATTCTGAAATGTCGCAATTTTGTAGAAACGCGATAACGATAAGTCAACAACGGTATTACTCAGACGTACTCGTATCTGACGCCTTTTCCCTTGTGGGGGTAATGGAGGCTCTGAAAACTGTTACGGAATACCAATCACAAGTAGATAGTGCAGCGATTGCTTTACAAATTGGAACTCATAGCTCTATCAGTTGTCAATATTTAATCATTTGACACATTTATAAGAGATAAGTACTATAGTCTGGTGGTTTGACCTCTCAACAAAGTATTCCACTTGGTTACTAAATTTATATGGATATGATAGGAGACAACATAACAACTCGATGAAATCGCGAAAACTTTGTTTCATTCAAATTTGCAAGTACATGAGAATACAACATACACAGATATGCCAAAATACAATCATATGGTAACTTTGCTTACGCAAGTAAAAACAAAGGGAGTGCGGCAGATTACTACTGGAACATTACACCTTGAAAATGGCTGATGGACTGACTTCAAAAAGCACTGTGTGCAAAAACTATTTCGGAAAGTAATAATTCAGTACTCTCTTAGGACCTGTAACCAATCACAACCTAAAATTTCAGCGAGACATACAGAACCACAAAGGACAGAAAATCGTAATTATTCTTGATAACGATCTAGAAATATTTTATACTATTAAAACAAGTCTGAAATGGGTTCAAATATCACTCGATATCTTGAATGCATTTAGAATCAATAAACAGTTTGTATGAATCGAAAAATTATATGTTTGTATTGTGATTGGATCCATTTTTAACTGATGAAATGGTTTAAATATACATCAAGTCGCAACAATGTATTTTTACGTTATATGATCTCTGTGCGGTCATGTATTTTAATGTGCTTTTCTTTGTTTATAAAGTCTCAGCTTGAACATTTCGCGTTAAATTATAGGTCACGGAGGAAAGATCTAGCCATTCAGCTTCTTACATAATGGCTTAGCAAATTATTTTATCTGACTTTACGAAAGAGACATCCGACAATTGACTTTCTGTGAAGGTGCTTTATCTTCGAACTTTCATCCATCGTGTACAGACTATCGGGAAAATGAGCAACTGAATTAAAACATCCATAAGTAGTTCTCATATTTCATGTTTTAGCATGATTCCAACGAAGGATGTAGAATAGGATGTTGGTCTAATCTCACAACATATTACGAAAACAAGACTTAATAGAGTAAACTGTTTTGCGCTGCAGTGATAATAATATCTTTGTATGTACAAACGTTTCTTTGATTACAATTATCAGCATATGCGCAACTATTCGAAATGATCTTTCCAGTGATTTTGTATTATAACTTGTATTTTATTTTTTATTGTAGTGGCTTTTGACACTAGGCCACAATCATAGTGCCTTATTGAATTTTAGCTTTGTTGTACAAGTTTAAATACAGAATGGTTATGACAAGAGGGTTACAATATCACTTGCTTGGGATTGAACATACATGATACTACACTCGATGCCGTTACTCGTCAGGCCGCTAATTGTGTAAACAGCAATTTGAACACTTCTGCTTGCATATTAATGGTGACAATATCCCTGTAGAGGGAGGCAACATAATGGTGCCGTTCTGCGTGCTACAAATGAGGTTTGGCTCTTTTGTTGAACGCTGAGGCCGTCATTAGTGCATGTCGACATGTTGTGTTAGCCGTGTCGGACACGAGTTAGCCTGCCACTGACATGGTCGCCCACTAATCAACCGTTTCCCAGAATCACCTGACGGTAATTAAAGTGCTTGCATCGGCAGGAAGACATCGGCTATGATCAGCATTCTATGAAAAATGCCACCCACTGATCCTAGTTTGTTAACAGCAGTCATTAAACAGCTGTGTGAGTGTTATGCGGAAAATCATACACTTTTTCCAAGCAGACTATTTAT
Organism: Vandiemenella viatica; assembly: GCA_031002005.1. Classification (NCBI taxonomy): domain Eukaryota; kingdom Metazoa; phylum Arthropoda; class Insecta; order Orthoptera; family Morabidae; genus Vandiemenella; species Vandiemenella viatica. The sequence continues at coordinate 27,365,084 of JARYHS010012519.1, read as the reverse complement.
GTAATATTGATGGGTATCTAGTTTAAATAAAATAATTAGTCCAAGACGAATCACTTTAAAGTTTGTTTATTTTATTTTTCATACAAAGATACTATATATAAATATAAACAAATGCAACACCTTAAAAACAAAACTTTTCGAAACTAAAACTCAATTAATTAACTCATTTCTTTCGATCACTTGTATAGGCGTTACAGAAAATTCCAGAATTATTAAAAGACTTCAGAACGATATTTCTCGAATTCTGAAAATACTTATACAATTGAAATCACATTAAAAGAATCAGGATTAATACAAAATCATTCACAATCATTATGAAATGCACAGATATGAAAATTAAAGATATTTACACAAAAATTATCTACATATCCAATACAAACCGTTGCAAATTATTCTTTACACATCGTATCTCACATCAATACTTAGAATTGTAACCAATGTTTCATGTACAGTACTGTACTCGAACATATTAAATATTATTTAGATAGTTTCTTTCCATAAAACAATGTTTATTTACACAAGAAAGAAAGAAAACAAAACTCACCGAACGACCACGCTGCAAGCCCACAAGAAGTGAACAGTGTGAATGATGAATTTAACAGAAGCATGTATCTTCGTATTTCACATCCAAGAAGTCTGTATCTTAAATCTTTGTATTTGCACCACACTTTGATTTTGTGTCTTGTATCTTGTACCTGGCATTGATACCTTTATACCTAGTACCATACATCTCTGAATTTTGTAACCAATAAATAGGAAAGTAATAAACAAAAAAAACAAAAAACAAAAAATCCCCATGCTGGCATCCAGATTTGGATTTTCTATGGTTCCCTCAAAAGCCCATTGCTAAATTCCTTCCCGTTTGTTGTCCACAATCCCATCCCGCCTCTAATGACCTCGATGTCGACAAGGCGTAAAGCCATAAATTATAAAAATTGAATCGTATCATCCGTTACGGTAAACACTTATTGAAGATTTGTTCAGAAATTGGGCAGAACTTTAAATGTACTCGTGGACTTTAACCTAAGATATCACACAGATTGTGTGACGCCAGATTACTTGCTTGTTCGCGAATGACAAATACCAAACATAAACAAGTAACTATAACTCAATTTAAAATCACAAATTAACATTTATTCTGGCATGAGACATTTTTACACATGTCCGAAAACATATTAGGACACTGTCCAGATTGCCCAAACCAAACTATGGGTTCGAAACATGAGTACTTTTCACCTGTCAGGGTTTTCAGTTTCAGGCTACGTGAAACTACCATTTGGTACTCTGATTAATAACACGTAACCATGTTGACGTCTGTATGTTGGCTCTATGGCTTCCTCAAGTCAGCAAGGAACCTCTAATAAAATGAATTAGTGCTACTGCACCTTCTTTCACTCTTAATTGAGATCTTCTATTTTGAATCTTTGCATATATCTAATTCACTAAAAAATGGAATTCACCAAACGGCCTTGCTCACGCTTCTGTCTTACTTTGGGTCAATAATCCAATATTTAACGTTCCCGCCGAATTGATAATTGCAGTCATTCATGCTGAACGAGATAAATTCCTAAATGTGGCGTAGCTGATGTGGATTATACATTAAAGAAATTAATGGGGTGACCACTGAAATATATACTTAAATTGTTCCGAAATCTTTTTTGTAATATTTTTGAACATTTTAAGGCAAATCAGTTTTTTTATCAATTTCAGTGACTCCTTCTGTTTGTCTTATTTGCATATCAGCAGCTTAGTATGTAGTTCAACAACATTACTAGTTTGCAGAGGTTGTGCTTAGATTGGTTAAACAAATATTTAGTTGTACTTGGCATCAGGTAATTTACAATACACAGCTTAATCTCAGTTTTTTTGTACTACGCAGTTTACAGGAAAAAGACATGTTGCCATAGAATATTGTTCCCCCTTACAATATTTAACATTAAGCTTCGTTTACTTGCTCATTTTTGCAATTCAGTTTTTTATCGTAATTTTATGTTATAAGAATTTCAATTTTTAAAAATTGTTGAGAATCTAGCTACGTAATTTATTTCCGTTCCTGAGTCTCTTAAATATATTAAAAAAATTTGACTCTTTCTTCCATCTGAAATCGAGTGTTAAGTTGTATCTATGGTGTATTATTCCCACCCACGTAATACTACCTACGCGTCTATCAGTATCTACACAGGCTTCATCGCTGATACACTAGCACCTCTCTTTACCTGCCTTCTGTCCTCCAATAACTCTTAAACTAGATACTTTATCATATTACTAAATGTGTTCTGGTAATTTCCATAAATAAATCTAACCGTCGTCCTCCACATGCCCGCGTATTACCAAATTTGTACCAAAAATTTTGATCCCATCCACAGGCAATGGTCTGCTTAAGATTTCGTATCCCAATTCTCTCAATTCAATGGGCGTTCGGAATTTTGATACGTCTTCCAATCATCTGCCCAATGTGTACCATTCAGTTAGCTTCATTATCAAAGGTTAATCCCAGATTGTTACACCTCATGTCACTTGCACGCAGTTCCTCCTCCATCCTAATATTAAACAATAAACTTACTTCTTTGGTTCTTGTTCACATACACACCTAGATACACTGTCCCCATGTTGTTAGTCACAACCTTTTTCCGAATTGTCCATATTATATAACACTATGTAATCCGCATATAACTTAATATCTGATTGTAAACCACCAGCACAATCACTGATTAGAACACACCACCCTGTGGCATCCCTCATTTTACATTCAACTATTTTGCTACTACATTTCCTACAGTAAATCTTTGCTTTCTAAGAATTCCTTCAGTCAGAAAGCTAATTTTTCATTTATCCCCAATATTTGTAACTTATTGCGCAAACAACTTTTGGCTCATCCTTTCTACCGCCTTTGATTAATCCTGTGCTACAATATCAAGTTGATTCGAAAAATCTTCCACGTAGCCCAAGTAAAACCATGTTTCCGATTTAAAAACCATTATCGTTCCTCACATACATTTCTGATGTGTTTCATATTGGTCTCTCTATCAACTTACCTACCACTGAAGATAAACTAATTGGACTTTAATTTTGAACCGTTTTGTATCTCCTTCGTTAATGACGCTGGACTTTCACGCACCGAAGCTGCTTCAAGAACCTTGCATGCCAACCGAGGTTAATCCAAGACGATATTCCTCTACTTCTGCGTAACACTCGCTTCAGATCAAAGAATAATTGGTGTAGCGATAGGGCTAATTTTGGATTATCGATCAGAGAGGAAAGGAATATTTATTAGATTTCAGTCGTCTTTATTGAGCTGTGGGCCTCGGCGAGTGAGCCAGGTTCCCAGTCGGCCGAACAGGAAGCGCACCTTGTTATCAGAGTAATACCACACGAGCTTCAAGGTTGAGAGCTGAAAGTTTCACTCGCCTAGCCTGGGAAATGCGTAGGTGGCAAGTTCCCCTTTTGTAAGCACTGAGTGTGTGAGATTTACCGTCCCCACCCTGTTGAACCGCTGGAAGCCACTTATGAACCTTAAGAGTAACCACGTGAAGGTTCTAGCCAATTGAAGGACGAGATGCCCCCTCCACCGCTAAGTTTAGCAGACGACGCTCTGTAGCTAGCTGAACGGGGAGTCTAACACCATCTTCGACTCCAGAAACACCTGCAATATTTAAGGTAACACAGAACCATCTGATATTCCTACGCTTGTTGCTTAAAGATTTATAGTCAGTCATTCAAGTCACTCATTTCAAGGAATAGGTCTTGTGTAACAGTTAAATCATCGAAAAAGGTTATATGTGCCTAGAACGGAGTATAAGTAAATGTTTTGTGCCGTCATGATTTCAGTCTTATTGTGTGCTATGTAATGTCGTATGTCTTCATCAAGTCATAGAATAAATATAGAGTTTACTGAATAGGTGTGTTTTCTTTCAAGAATACCTTGTCATTAGTTAAGAATTAAAGTATTAGTATTCAACAGTGAGTCGTTTCCTCCAGTAAGTAACTTGTCTAGTTAAGCCACACTAGCAAACGGACAGTTGCTTAGCTGTAACCTAGTTTCTTGTCTCAAGCAGCGAGTAACAGGTGCATTACCTGCTTCGATCAGTCTAGCTAACTGTAGAAGTAAATTAAACCACTAGTTGTCTATCAACATAATGATGCCAATGTTGGTTGAAACCGAACCGGCAGCAGTCTCGTTGATAGAACCCACGCTATGTGGCGGATTTGCCGCTGGATTCGCCGCATTGGTTTCTAGTTTCAGTGTCGAACATTTCGACATGTTTGAAAAAATTTCAGAGGAATAAAACATGCTTCATTAAATCTACGTTATCCATTACGCGCGGCAAACCCTCGAACATTGGCTCGCGCGGCAGCCGTGCATTATGGATAGGCTGTTGGCTCGCGAGACTACTCGAATATTGGCGCGGTCTAAGCGAGCCATTCTCTGCCGGTATTTAGACGCGTGGCAAAGTACCCCACTACTTGGCTCGCGCTCAGTTGCGACGGAGATGTCTTTGCTCGAGCTGGCTAGCGCGTCACAGAGACAGTTTGCTACCATGGATAACTAAAAG
>JARYHS010012519.1:27332193-27359531 GCA_031002005.1 Vandiemenella viatica | reverse complement strand
AGGATTTTTTTCAAAATTATATAATAAAAGTCTGTTTAAAGAATTAATAAATTAAATTTGATGTTAAATTATAAAAGTCAATATTTAATTGTTAACAAAATTAGATTTATTTAAAAACATTTTAGCCTCTTTAAGAATATTATTTATAATTACAATTAATATCTTACGGATTAAAATAAATTTGTGATAATAAATTTTTTTTATTAAATCTAACCCTATTTATTAGAAAAATAGTCAAATAAGGTAAGCGTTTATTCTGTAACCACATAACATGTCTTACAGCGAATCACATAGTTAGCAAAGTAATCTATCTACTAAGCAGAAAAACAATTATATCAGTTGGTATTTGTATGTAAGATATCGAAATAAAAATAGTAGAACAGGGTAAGTCTAAAAAAAGAAAAGAAACTTTCGTAAATCAATCAACAGGTTTTGTATGAAAGATGATAAGAAGTAAACAGTATTGATTGTTTCGTCTCTCCCTTTACTTCTTAGACAACTGAATACGTATCCGTCAGCCTAGTTGAAATTTCTTTCTTTCTTTGCAGCCGTATTCCAGTCGTCATTTGCTGTTGTTCCTTCTTTTTATCGCTTTTTCGGAAAATTGCTCTCCCTGATCTAATTATCAATAAGATTTCATTGCTTGCCTCGTTAGCCAAGGAGCTGATCACATTCAGTGAAGGTACTAATGTTGTCGAGCGCTGTGTACTTTTTATATTGGATGTTCATGTTTAAAAGTTTCTCTAATTCCATGTTGTAACGGTGTAATAGATTAAGTGATTCTAACAGCGTATATTTTTCTGGTAATAACATGGGTATTTTTGTTCTATTACGCTCTTCCTATGTCTAGCGTCAAAAATGAGGAAAATAATTAATTGACTTCAGTGTCAAATATTGTAAAAATTCCAAAACTGTTACCATTATTTTTTAAAACTCTTCGGGAATAAATTTAAGTTATCGGCGTGTTATATGGTTTCTGAACATGAAATATTCCTCATAAGCATGATAGTATTTATTCTATCATTAGACCTTCCCTGATTTGATTAAGTCTTCCGCTTCTTCCTATCTCGAAATGATTTCTACATCAAAGCGTACGTATTAAGACCTATGCACTCAACTATCTGTTTCATACATTCTGTCTTTGTTTACTTTCAGTTCCTTTGATTACCGTTAAGTACAATTAACAAATCAACCAAAACATCTTAATATGTTATCAACCATACTGTAATTTCTTTCCGCTAGATCCTTCTTCGTCACCCATCAATTACAATACATCGTTTTTAGTTAGTTTTTCTGATCAAGTAATGTTCAACATTCTTCTGCAGTATTACGTTTCAAAAGCTTCAATTTCCTTCTCTTTGGTGTTCTCAATGTCAGTCTTGTTTACGTAAAGTGCTGTGATCCATACCAACGGTTTTCGGAGGTTCTTACTGATTCCTGGTATATAATTTCCATATTACACCATTTCGTTGAATACAATGCACGAAGATCTGTTGAATTATTTGGCATTATTGTTATAAAAAATTCTTGTGCATAATACTATCTCAATTTTATTTTCTAACAGTATCTGCAGGATCATTGAAACACCCAAGTTTCATTTACGACTTCACTTATTTTTTAAAAAAATTGTTACTTTTAATGTGCTCTCCTTGGCATTTTAAGTGTTTATATCTATCTATATATTAATACGCTAAGCGAAAACTTATGTTACATTTTTAAGAATATTGCACGCACGGAGAAGTGTGAGATTTGGCATAGTTAAAGATTATATGGAGAAGAAGTGAAGGAAGCTGAAATCTATATATAATACCTGTTACAAATACATTAAATTAAGTAAAATAAAACGCTTGCTCGCCTACGTAGCTCGCTCAGATGGTTGGTGAAACAAAACAGTCGAAATTAATCTCTGAACTTATATAGAAGCAAGAAGCAACATTTCGAGGGCTGGTACATAGCGCAGCTAGCGGCCAGAATATTGGGCTAACGGAGGAACTTAAAGAAATACAGAAAGCTAAAATTAAAATATTTTACAAACCTTGGAATCAATATAAGCACTCAGAGATAATCGATTGCTTCAGTTGTAAACAAATGCGCAGTTTGTCTCTGGTTTGCAAGATGGGCTGCGCAGAACGAATTTTCCGTAAACTTTTCACTCTTGGTCCAGGCCGAATTTCAGCCTAACTATGATCACTATGACAAAACGAACCTATTTAGGTTGATATGATCCCTGTACCGATAATTTTTGTGTCATTTTTACAGTGCTGCTAACATTTCGCGGTAGCGGAGCATCCCATATTTCGGCATTTTTAATTTAATTCGTGGCGACTTTTCTGGAAGAGGAGAGTGCTAAACGTGAAGAGGACACTATAAGGAAACAGTTAATCCAAATTTCAACAGGTCAGTAACAGTTTTTCACTAGTGGAGAATGTCCCATCCCACCAAAAAATATAATAAGCGTAGTTAATACATGTTACAAATAGATTATTAAAATAAAAAATTAACATGCGAACGAGTGCGCGTGAAATAGGATCGGAGACAACGTTCTTACGTGAATTACCCGCATTGAGACACTCTGTGGTCTTTGGTAAAACGAAAGACTCTGATAAAGTGGAGATTAATGTTTGAAGTTATGAAAGGAATGTAGCGATTCTGCCAGATACTATATAGTCATTCGATTATTTAAAATATTAAACATTAGAGAGAGGAATACTTATTTGCGTGAAATTCAAAATGATAATAGACCAAATTTAAATAGCGAACACACAAAATGACGAAATTATTTTGATAGATACATTTAAATACGCATGTTTCATAAAGCTAAAGCAGTTTTCCGGCCTTAAGTCAAAATGAATATTTTGAATTCAAATGAAAAATCGATAAACACATTTCATCAGTTGCTATGGTTAGATTAGAAGCTAAAATTTAATATACAGTCACAAGTGGAGTGTATCGTTTTAATTTTATAGGTAGTGCAGAGAATTACTAGATTATTACTCTTTCATGATAGAAACTAAACAACTTAATGAATTACGGTCGAAGTTCGATCGCTGAGCGATCACTAGTATATATAAATGTAAAACCTTTGGTATGAAACAATCTGGGTCTAGTTTACGGAACCACTTAAAAAGAAATTACGTGAAGGTGGACATCTAGTTTGGAATACTACACCTTGTGTGGTGTATGAACTTAAGTCCTACTTTCCGACGAGATTAGTTATGAAGAAGGAGTTTGTGAAAATTGTGAGTGCCCTAGAACTGAATGAGAAAATATAACATCAAGAATCTTTGCAATAAGTGAGGGCTGTTTTCTATTCTTCTAAGTAAAAATACGTCCGTCCCACTTCCTTTCAACTTGATATAAATTATACATTATATATTGTTTTTTTTTCTCGTGTCCACCATGTCGGAAAGATGTTGCCAACTGACAAGTCTTTAAAAATTCATGTAAGTCTCCGCATTTTAAATTAATTATATCGTGGTAATGTGTCGTTATCATTATGATTACACTGTTAAAGCTTATACAAATCCATATAAAATAATCGGCCCGTAATGAATGTGAAAAAACTAAATATTATTTTGCAGTATTCCTGAGGATGATAGTAAATACAATATTTGTTTTTTGTAATCTACTATAATCTCTAGCTAATAGGAGATATAATACCTCTGCAATAATCGGGTATTCAAATTATTTCATTGTGCTGTTGCAACCTGTATAATTGGTTAATTGCCAAAGATCATCCTTGGAACTTTGGTGTTGAGACTTTTAGACTTGAAAGGATTGACTAGCTGTCACACAAATGCTGACAGTTGGCGTGGTGTTCCACGCGACATCAGGATGATCTTAGTGGCGGCCGCAGCGAGGCGCTGCTATCTCCGGCGCGGGTATTGCCGGGCCATTACCGGGAGACAGATGAGGGTCGCCGCCCGCTCGGACAGCTGGCGTCCCTACCCAGCAGGCGCCGCGCGACGCCGAGACGTTTCAATCAATTAGAGTTCTCGTTCTGCCACTGTGCTCACCCGCCCCATCTTTCATCCTGCTGCGCTGTCTGATAGGTCCTTTTGTAAAACGTGTGCTCTGCGCATTACTGAGCATTTGCTGTGTTCTGCTGATACAGTCAGAGTGAAATTACGTCAGTGGTGATATCCAGCAAAAACGCACGATATTATCCCGAGTCTATACTATTAACTAAATCGCCACTGTCAGATTCTTCGAGGAAATGATTTCGAATCATTATTTAGATTTCCTATTATATTTTACAATCAACAAAGAGATAAAAATCGATCTACTGTCAATGAAATATTTCAGTTTCTAAATCTACAAAAACCCAACTAATTTAAGTCCAAACTGAAAGAGTTTCTGCTTCAGAACCCATTTTACTCTGTGAAAGAATTTTCTTCTTGGAATTTGGTAACTAAGAATGACTGATAAAATAGTATATAATGGTGTATGGAAGGGGAAGGTGACAAAGTTATCCACAATTACTAAAATGATATATGTTTTTTTTTTTTTTTTTTTTTTTTTTCCTTTCTGTTGAAACTTTTGACAAATGAAATTATTACACTGTTTACAAAATTTCACTCATATATAGTAACTAACATGGAATATTATGCACTCAAAAACTGCTGTGAAAAATTATCATACTAACAGGTTTTTAAGTAATTTACAGCTAATGACTTGTTGGTAATATAAATGATATTGTTAATATGTGTGTGTACTGTTTTACATAAATAGCAACTAACATGATATAATATGTAGTCGCAAATTACAGTGAAACTTATCATGGTAACTGGTTGGTAAGAAAATAACTAGTTATTAGATGCTGGTAACAAGTTTATACACTGTTCCATATAATAAGTATTAATTAACTCGGGATTGTATGTGTAGATTACAGGAGATATTGGTTATACTAATGGGTTGTAGCTAACTTATCAATATATAATATTATTATCAATTATATAGTAATATTGACATTAAAATAAGTGTATGTACTGTTCCACATCCCCGAGATTATTCTCACATGGGATAAAAGTGAAAATATCTATCTATCTACCTACAGTCCTTTGAATGTTCTCCATAATTCCAAAATGACGTCTTTTTAAGACATGTTTCAATTGCGGGGAAAGGAAAAACTCACAAGTACTTAAATCTGGTGAATAGGGGGATGAGGAACAAAAGGGATGCATTTGAGGTAAAAAAAAATCAATAATTGAAAAAGCCATGTGATACAGGGCATTTTCATGATGAATCATCCACTTGTCTGCAATGTCTGGTCTCATACGAATCACTCCTTTCCTGAGCCTTTCAAGGACAACTTTGAAAAACACTTCGCTAACAGATTGTCCTGGAGGAATAAATTCTTTATGCACGATATCGCTACTGTCAAAAAAGCAAATCAGCATTGTTCTGATCTTTGATTTGCTCATTCGACATATTTTCGGTAGAGGAGACGACGGAGTGTGACTCTCTTCGCTTTGTTTCAGGATCGTTCTCAAATAGCCAGGATTCATCACATGTGATCACATGACTGAAGAATTCTTGGTCATTATCAGTCCTCCCAAGAAGATCAACGCACACGTTTCTTCGTATGTCCTTTTGTTCAGTTGTGAGGTTTTTTGGCACCATTTTGGTATAAAGCTTTCGCATGTCCAAATCGTCTGTCAAAATTTTGTGCGCGGTGAAAGTGTTTAAATTTAACTATTCGCTGATCACCCTTATCGTTAAACGACGGTCTGATTTCACAAGAACCCTCCCACGCGCAACGTTTTCATTAGTTTTTCAAGTTGAAGGTCTCCCTGAGTGAGGCTGATCTTCAACGTGTTCTCGGCCTTCCAAAAATGATTTGTGCCAGCGGAAAACTTTTGCTTTTGATAAGCCATGTTCCCCATAGGCCTGTTTAAACTTTTCGAAGGTCCCCATGTTTAACACAAAACCTGATTACACAAAATTGCTTTAAATTCCGATGCTCAATTTTCTAAGACACATCTTCACTGATGGTGCTGTCAAAAATAATGTGTTGACTGAACGGAGTTTAAACTCTGACTGAGCAAGTGGAAGGGATGAACAAGCCGGTCTAGCACAGACCGGTAGAAACAGCGTTGCCAGATCGCTCGCAGTATTATCAATCTTATTACTTTTCTCACAAACCTCGTATGTGCGCCCTTGTCCTTGGCCTTACTTTTTTTTTTACGCCTTGTCGACAGCGAGGTCATTAGATGCGGGATGGGAGGATTGGGGCAAGGAATGGAAAGGAATTCGGCCGTGGCCTTTTTGAAGCAAGCATCGCGGCATTCGCCTCGAGTGATTTAGGGAAACCATGGAAAACCCAAATCTGGATGCCCGGACGGGGATTCGAATCCTCATCCTCCCAAATGCGAGGCCAGAACGTTAACCGTACACCCCCCCCCCCCCCCGCCCCTTCCCACGCTCGGTTTGGCCATTCTTCCAACGAGCCGGTTAAACGCATGACCATTTTGTTATGAAACCACGCATACCATCAGGTCACTGCATATGTAAATAATTGTGTAAATTTGTAATTGCCGTCTCCAAGATTGATCCTAGCACTATCCGCCAGTCCACTATAAATATCTAAATGTGCCAAACCGTAAAACCTGTCAGCTGTTGCAGCAGGAATCTATGATGAAATTCACGTCAGAACCAAAGGTCGACTTCTAAGCTTTAGGTAAAGGTTACCAGGTCCGCTCTTGCCGTTCGGCCAATAGGGTCTCTGCGGATGAAGTAATCTAGAAGCCGCGCTTAGAAGTTACAACATGTGTGACAAAGCAGAGATGATCAGTTTCAACTCATCCACACTATTAGTTCCAACATTAATACACCTGAGGGCCAATTCCCCTGTCTGTTATAAATGTTTGGAGATTTTAACGTTTTTAATCTGATATTTCAATTATGATATTTGTCACTTGTTGACTATACAAACTGTGCACTAACCTTCTGCCACATCTATATATATAAAGATGAATGTATGTTTGTTTGTTCTTCATACAAATCCACAGTTTTCATCCGATCTCGATGAAACTTTGCACACTTATCCTTTGAAACAAGGAGAAAAATACTTTCTACATTTGGTTGAAAAATTATCTGTATAAATAATACATGTTGTCTCATAATTTCGAAATACTGCTGAACGGCGATAGACAGACGCGTTGGATATGGAGGTCTCTCTACTGTTTTTCCGTGTAGTGGTTATGTAGCTAGGTGGCTGAAGCGTTGGCTTACTAATGTTTGGGTCGTGGTCTCCGGTTCAAATCTCCGTGGAGGATAAGATTTTTAAAAATTGTTTTTGATCGTAAGAGTCACTCCTGGGCCGTCGGTTATTCGGATTGAATGATAAACTGTAGATATTACAAAGTTAGGGGTGTAATGCCAGGCAAATCATAGGTAGTCTTGCAATGCTGTAGGTGTACACTTTTTTACGTTATAATGATCCCTTAGGGGTTGTTCGCAGTCAGTGTACCATATGTGTGTGTGTGAACCGCAGTAATAATACTATAAATACGGAAGTAAGTCTCTGTCTTTTTGTTACGTTTTGACGACTAAATGACTATATCGATACTGATGGAATTTGACAAGAAAATCTGTATGAAGGGCACAGGACATTATTTCCAGTATGATTTGAGACCTTATCGAATGGTGACAGAAATATGTTGGAAATTGATTCTCTTCAAGAGACAGGTTCGACGGTAGAATGATATAGTGATAGCTTTCCTGTCATATTATGCCGACACGGTGTTGTTTGGGACCAATCCTTCATTACCAACAACTTTCTGTATTCAATTCTGGCAAAAAAAAAAATCTTAATCTACGCGTACGAAGTCGCGGGTACGAGCTAGTTTTTCAATAAATAATTTTGTGGACGAAACAATACGATAAGCTGTATTACTGGGATTTGGTGGGTGCCTTAATTTAATGATTAATATTGTTAATCTTAGGTAAAATTAATTAAAAATATTTAAAATGAAAAAAAAGTTAAAAATAATTAAAACAAAACTACACATGAAAAACTAGACAGTCATAATCTGCCGTTTATTCATATTGCGAAATTCATTGCCAAATATGGCCAATTTAACTTTACTTAGAACTAACTGGTGCCTACGACTTCGTTTGTGTTTGTCAAGAATTTTGAAGGTTTATATGTTTTTGCACGGAATCTTAAATATTTCCAGGATAGAAAGTAACGTATTTTGTTGACTGCCAAATCAACAACCAGCCAGTGAAAGACCGGTCAAAATCGATTCACACTCGAAATATGCTGCATATAAATTAATTATAATTGTTAATAGATGAAAAACGCACTCGAACAAATCAACCTTCTGAAAGATATAGCAGGAACAGTTGGACTTCAGATCTCTTTTGAGAAGACTAAATTCATGACCAATTTTAGGTATTCATCCATAGTGCTAAACACAGATTACGGAATAATTAACAAGGTCAATAAATTTAAATATCTCGGTTAAGTAATTCAGATTAATGGGCTTGATAAGAAAGCAAATACATCAAGAACAAGAAAACTAGAACTAGCATACCAATTGACTAAAGATACATACAATAAGAAGAATCTATCAAGGAAAACTAAAATCAAACACAGAAATCAAACCAGAAGGACTGTATGTCTCAGAATGCTTGTTCTCTATGAAAACTGGAGAAATAGAAGAGACAGAGAAAAGGGAAAGGAAAATCTTGAGAAAAATGTTGGGACCACTAAAAATTGAAAATGGTGAGCTTAGACGCCAGAGGAATAAAGACCTATACAAAGAGAAGAAATTGAAAGGATGTCAGACACGATCAGAAAGAGGAAAATCAGTTTTTTTGGTCACATAATGAGAATGGGTAACAATAGACTTACAAAAATAATTTTCAATCATGTTTACAAGAGTAAGAAGGGCAACCAGTGGATCCAAAGAGTAAAGAAAGATATGATTGAGATCGGAATAATAGAAGATTTAATATAAAATAGAGCAACTTTTAGGAGATTGATCCAAAATTTCAAGGGTTTCCAGAAGAAGGAGAAGAGGAAATGTAGTAACATATGGAAAGAAGAAAGGAGGAAACAGCAAAGTGAGAGGTTGAAGAACTATTGGAAGCCAAAAAAAAGAAGCTTCGAAATGAATGCACGGGATTACTTTTCGTGGTCCTTAGATGGCCGATTTCGAAAAGAAGATGAAAAATGCGTCATATTCTAGAAGAATGTTCTTGTTCATTCAAGGACTTTATAGAACATTTCAGTACATTCAAGAACTTTCTAGAAGTTTCCAAATATTTTTAGAACACTCTGGTCGAAATATGAAAATGATCTAGGTCTAACACTTTCAACCACAGCATCTTCCACAACACCTCAGCTACCGGCACAATGCAGGATGAGTGAGAGACTAGAGGCTACTACCATAAACAAAGACCAGCGGTATATATATATATATATAAAGCAGAAACTGACATCCTAATCACACAATCACGGTCAGTCTTGTAGTAGGTTTACCGAAATGGGTCACCTATACCAATTTAATTCCTTAAAAATATTGATAATCGAGTATTTACACAAAATATCTATATGCTAGAGGTTGAGATCTATATAGGGAAAAAAAATACCGACCTCGCCTTAGGAACATTGAACGGCAGGGAAGGTTTCAAAATCGGAGGACGCCGAAGACTCGCAAAATGTACGGATTTTTCGCGAGGATAATATGCAGCTTCATCCCATAAACATTTCCTGATGGTGGAGGGTATCTCTCTGCGAGCCAATGAACGACACTAAACTTGTCATATGACATAAAATCCTGTGAATTTTGTTTTTAATGTCACCGAGTACTGCTGTGGGGGGTTTACCATGGTGAAGATGGAAGGAGAAAGTCTGATAAGTTGGAAGATCGGGAATCTTATGTGGTCATTTTCCGAAGAACGCAGCCGCCTTCTGATCACGTGTACAAACTGGTGTACCGGTAACCCAACGTAAGCGGACAGTGTGGTACCGTCTGACGTGGTTTTAAGCAAGTATTTTCAAGTGTCTGCAAGTTTGAATTAATGCAACCTCCTACTGCATCAAAACGGAATTCGCCGTTGCAAGTCGTCTCGTCAGGAAATGATAATGCATTTCTACGAACAAAGGCAGTGTGCACACTTTCGGTTCATTGAGTTCATACTCTTTAACTGCCTAGGCATCGAGACTTGCTCGGTTGAGAGTCTCTTCCGAACATTAACTGAGCTAACATTTCAAAGCTGAGAGCATTATCTTTGTTGAAAGACGAACTATATCTTATATGACTTTCAATCGGTTAATCTTTTGAATGATAAATCTGAAGCATTTTAATACCGTTTATTTCAAGCTTGCTTAACCATTGTAATTTTATATCATTTTGTTTATCATTCTCAGTTTATGACAAATTAATTTAATCAATAACTTCAACGAGTAGTTGAAATCATATGTAATATTTTCAGTGCATTATTTCTTGTCAATGTCTCGTATTCTGTTATATTATATTTGCCGGCTCAGTATAAACGGGGAATAAATAAATGAATTTTGGATATTTTTTTATTCATATTAGCTGTAAATACGCCTCAGTCTGTAAGCCTAATGAATATCAAATAAATTTCAACTTATGACAGTTTCCTTAGTAAAAAGTAATGGTGGCTTTTCTCCCTTTTTCCTTTGACATGATAATTTCACAGTTCACAATTTATATAAATATTTTACATGCAATTTTCAATTTATTAATTAATTTAATAATCAGTAATGGTAGAACGCGGAAAAAATTTATTAACTTTTTAATTAATATCTACAAAATTTACTACCTCAGGAACAACGACCATTCATTGTGTGAAAATGAATTTATTTAACAAAATAAAAACTATCATTTCGACTAGTAGTTCAAATTATTTACAAGTCTTTAAACATTTTACAAACATGATTAAAAGAATCAAAATAGGCACATTATCATATATATTATTTCTATAAGATGTCTTTTTGTCACATGCCTGTAATGTCTGCCTTTTCTAAAGTTAATCAAATGGTTTAACCACACATTACTGTGTGGTTTCTGTGATCTAAAGTCAGTCAGGGTGGGCGCTAGGTTTTCAGCAGAGTTTCCTATCTTAAAGGAAAGCGCCTGCCAAAACCAAAAAAAAATGGTGTGTCTACAGAGTTCAAACTTCAAGTTCTACCTTACTCAATAATATAAGGATGGAGGATGATTAAAAACAGAGTTAACAATAAAACATTTAAGTTGCTTTTAATCACAATCTGGTCAGTGAAAATTAGAGCACAGATTTGGATTAGATTTGAGCAAGAGTGTCATCTCAGGGGGTATACTCCGCTTTCTAATTACTCACGACGGCGTGCTGACGGAGGATGGAGGTGCTGGACGTCTCCTGGCCGGCGTCAGCGCTGCTAAGCGTGCTGCAGTCCGTCGGTTCCGCCTGGCGCCGTCGATCGCAATCCCTTGTCCCCGCATCGCTTCTCCACACGAAAATTCCTCCAACCTCTTAAGCCAATGGGTTATGGGAGCCAAAAACGCTCAGGCACTCGCCTATTGGTGGCCTCCCTCGTAAGAAACAAAATAAAACATAACAGAGATTAGATCACGTTTTGGTGAAATGTGCTGGCAGTTTCTTGCGTGGGTCCACACTCTGGGTGCCTCACCGTCCCTGTTATAACATGACACTTCTCATCCCACGACGCAGCCCTCAGTGGTCCAGCAAAAAAAAAAAAAAAAAAAAAAAAATGCCACATTGCCTGGCTTTCTGCCACGCATCTCACCGCAGGTCTCTCACTACACTACAAGCCACTATCTCCCTTCATACTTAACCGAAATCTATAAATAAGGTGTTATTTTGAAGCTTATGGTCTCCACTTTGGTCATATCATTTTTATGAAAGGTATTATTCGGAATTCCTTATACAGCAAGCAAGATGAAAATCCTTTAATGACATCAAGCCCAGACTCGCCAATTCCTGAAGTCCTCCCATCTGAAGTTAGAAGGGCAGTGCACGGAATGAAAAAAGGATCAGCTAGTGGTTATGATGGACTATCTATTGACGTACTCCAATTGACTGGAGAAAGAACCTACAGACCCTAGCTAAGGTGTTTTCGCAATGCCACGAAGAGAGAAATATCCCATCCAGCTGGAACAAAGCAATGAATTGTGTTGGTACACAAAAAAGGCAGTCGTTACAATATTAAAATCTACCGCCCTATCAGCCTCCTTCCTATCATACACAAAGTGTTTACAAAGGTCATCAATAACCGCATCAGTTCCACCTTGGACGCAGTGCAACCAATCGAACAAGCTGGCCTTAGGTCAGGATTCAGCACGGTAGATCACATCCAAGTCATCCACGAAAGTAATAAGTCAAGCGAATGAGTACCAGATGCCACTCTGTTTGGCCTTTATCGATTGTGAAAAAGCATTTGATTCAGTCCATCACTCAGCAATCATGCAAGCCCTTTTAGAACAAGGAGTGAATCCAGGCTATATCGACTTCCACTGAATTTGTAAACATCGCTGAAGCCACCAAAGTAGTTCCCAGTAGAAAGAGGGGTAAAGCAAGGAGACTCTGTATCCCCTAGCTATTCACATCAGTCCTAGAGTTGGTAATGTCAAATATCCAATGGCAAAACCGAGGTTTGAGAATAAATGGAAGAAGTCTCAACTACTTAAGATTCGCTGATGATATAGTTTTACTCTCAAACAGTCTGAAAGAGCTGAAAGAACTTATAAATGAACTAGAGGCAGCGTGCAGTGAAGTGGGCCTTAAAATAAATATATCAAAAAGCAACATCATGCAAAACAAATGGGCAGAAAAAGATTATAACAAGGCAGACGCGAAAGATTGAGTCCGTAGATCAGTACATCTATCTTGGCCAACTGATCAATATGAATGGTAATGTCACTCAAAGCCTGAGATCTACAGACGGATAAAGCTGGACCGGAGAGCATACGGAAGAAATTCCTTAGTATTTAAATCTAACATGCCAGTACATTTTAAAAAAAAAAAAAAAACAGTTATTTGAACAATGTGTATTACCGGTCCCCACATATGCCTGCCAGACTTGGACCCTAAATAGTCACATGAAGCAAAAACTGAGAACTGCCCAGCGAAGTATGGAAAGAGCAATGCTAGGATTTACAAGAAGAGACAGGAAAAGGACTGTGCACATTCGTTCAATAACTAAAGTAACAGACATCTTAAAATGAGTCATGACCCAAAAATGCCAATGGGCTGCTCATTTTGCTCGGAAAAGAGTTTAAAGTTGGACTACAGTAGTGCTGGATTGGATACCGAGAAACCTGAAAAGGAAGACCCCCGGATCGCTGGGATAAGGATATATGTCGAGTTACAGGCGTGAACTGGAAGAGGGTGGCTCAGGATCGATCAGCCTGGAAAGAACTACAGCATTAAATTTTAATATATAGGCTACATCCTGAAAAAACAATCGATATAGCTGCAATAATAATTATTATTATTATTATTCGGAATTAGACTCATAAAGGGCAAAAATGTCAATATTTCTAAAATGCTTTTTTTTTTGTGTCATGAGCCCTTTATATCCCTGGGTAACTAACTGAATTAGTTAATCGAAGTACCATTTTAAAGAATAAGATCTTTGATTTGGTGAGATCTTTCTGCAACGCGTTTTGTGTCACAAGCCATTTATGTCCCTTGACATCTAACCGATATTGATAAATGAGGCATCATTTTAAAGATTAAGGCAACCGCCGTGGTCACATCGTATTGAAGTATGGAAAGGATTTTTTTTTTTTCGGAATTCGACCCTTATGAGGTATTATTTAAAAGGTTAAGGTCTCCACTTAGTCAACTTTGTAAATTGAGAACGAAATTTTTCGGAATTTGATCCTTAAAGGACAAAAGTAATAACTGTGAATGTCGCGTGCATGAATCAGTTCAGAACCAACCTCTGGACAGCAGTAACACATATCACAGAGATATTAATGAACTGCTTCACTGGCGTCAACTGTTGTTTCGTACCACAAACCTCACAAACCTCCCAAACTTCCCAACCTTACTATTCTTTGTATTAGCGAAATTCTCGCATGGGTCATCTAGTTAATTTAACAAATGACGAATGTCTGTATCGAAGCTCCCTCGCTTGCTTCTTAAAAGTCCATAAAGAACGGATTATCAAGCAAATCTCTTTGCCAGAGCGCTATTCGGGTTGTAGAAAATGGCTGAATTTTAGTGCAATTCAAATTATACGTACGAAGTTTTTACCTTAAGAATCGGCACCAAGGTGGATAAACCAATATCTCGATCTTCCCTGAAAATGTACTGAATCACACTTGTGGCACTGTGAACGAGGACTTGCGACTCTCAGCTGGTCACTTGTTGAGGACTGTAAGCTAATCCAGCGACATTCCGTGTAGGAATCTACCAGAAAAGTTCTCGATCCAAATCAGCATTGAGCTCTCACAGACGCCTCTCCGGCCGCGTGCAGTGCGGGGCAATCAGGTTTCTCTGATCTCCTGATACGGTAGACATGATACACTATAGTAAACAAACAGGGGAGCTTCACCATCATCATAATCTTATATATATATAAAAATAGACGTGTTTTTTCCTATATTTCACTTTTCAGCCACCACTACCTAGCACAGATCACTGATGTTTGTGGGTGGAAGTAGCATGGAGTTTCCTGTCATGCACAACGTTGGCCGAATGCCGATAGATGTGGGGATGTGGGAGATATAATGATTCAAGTTGGTCAGTGCAGGGTGTTTTCATATTTCGACCAAAAATTCGTATCTCCGTATAATTCACTTTCCTGCCACGACTACATAACATAGACCTTTGGTGTTTGTGTGTGGTAGTAGAATCGTCTTTCCTGTCGTGCACTATGGTTGTTAGATGTCGGTAGCTATGGGGGTGTGGGAGATATGGGGGTTGAAAGTGATCGACCTGTGGCAATTTCATACTTCTGCCAAAGACAAAAGTGTCATGGTGTATCACTTTTCAGCGAAAACTATAGATCACAGATAACTGGCGTTTGTGTGTAGTAGTAGCACAGAGTCACTTTTCGATCACAACAGCGGCCGAATTTCAGAAACTGTGTTACTATGGTAGATATGGTGGTTGTAAGTTGCCGACCAAGGATATTTTCGAATTTCGACTGTCTCCGCATATGTCACTTTACTGCCACAACTACATAGCATAGAGCATTGGTGATTGTGTATGGTAGTAGAATCGTATCTCATGTAGTGCACTATGGTTGTTAGATGTCGGTAGCTATGGGGGTGTGGGAGATATGGGGGTTGAAAGTGATCGACCTATGGCAATTTCATACTTCTGCCAAAGACAAAAGTGTCATGGTGTATCACTTTTCAGCGAAAACTATAGATCACAGATAACTGGCGTTTGTGTGTAGTAGTAGCACAGAGTCACCTTTCGATCACAACAGTGGCCGAATTTCAGAAACTGTGTTACTATGGTAGATATGGTGGTTGTAAGTGGCCGACCAAGGATATTTTCGAATTGCGACTGTCTCCGCATATGTCACTTTACTGCCACAACTACATAGCATAGAGCATTGGTGTTTGTGTTTGGTAGTAGAATCGTATCTCATGTAGTGCACTATGGTTGTTAGATGTCGGTAGCTATGGGGGTGTGGGAGATATAGGGGTTGAAAGTGATCGACCTGTGGCAATTTCATACTTCTGCCAAAGACAAAAGTGTCATGGTGTATCACTTTTCAGCGAAAACTATAGATCACAGATAAATGGCGTTTGTGTGTAGTAGTAGCACAGAGTCACCTTTCGATCACAACAGCGGCCGAATTTCAGAAACTGTGTTACTGTGGTAGATATGGTGGTTGTAAGTGGCCAACCTAGGATATTTTCGAATTTCGACTGTCTCCGCATATGTCACTTTTCTGCCACAACTACATAGCATAGAACATTGGTGTTTGTGTTTGGTAGTAGAATCGTATCTCATGTAGTGCACTATGGTTGTTAGATGTCGGTAGCTATGGGGGTGTGGGAGATATGGGGGTTGAAAGTGATCGACCTGTGGCAATTTCATACTCCTGCCAAAGACAAAAGTGTCATGGTGTATCACTTTTCAGCGAAAACTATAGATCACAGATAACTGGCGTTTGTGTGTAGTAGTAGCACAGAGTCACCTTTCGATCACAACAGCGGCCGAATTTCAGAAACTATGTTACTGTGGTAGATATGGTGGTTGTAAGTGGCCGACCAAGGATATTTTCGTATTTCGACTGTCTCCGCATATGTCACTTTTCTGCCACAACTACATAGCATAGAGCATTGGTGTTTGTGTTTGGTAGTAGAATCGTATCTCATGTAGTGCACTATGGTTGTTAGATGTCGGTAGCTATGGGGGTGTGGGATATATGGGGGTTGAAAGTGATCGACCTGTGGCAATTTCATACTCCTGCCAAAGACAAAAGTGTCATGGTGTATCACTTTTCAGCGAAAACTATAGATCACAGATAACTGGCGTTTGTGTGTAGTAGTAGCACAGAGTCACCTTTCGATCACAACAGCGGCCGAATTTCAGAAACTATGTTACTGTGGTAGATATGGTGGTTGTAAGTGGCCGACCAAGGATATTTTCGTATTTCGACTGTCTCCGCATATGTCACTTTTCTGCCACAACTACATAGCATAGAACATTGGTGTTTGTGTTTGGTAGTAGAATCGTATCTCATGTAGTGCACTATGGTTGTTAGATGTCGGTAGCTATGGGGGTGTGGGAGAAATGGGGGATAAAATGGTCGACCTGCGGCAATTTCATATTTCTGCCAAAGACGCATGTGTCACGTTGTATCACTTTTAAGTGAAAACTATCAATCTCAGATTACCGGCGTTTTTGTGTGGTAGTAACACCAGAGTCACCCATCGATCACAACGTTGGCCGAAATTCGGTAACTGTGGGAGTGTGTGAGATATGGTGTTCGAAATTGGTCGATCATGAATTTTTTCGTATTTCATCCAAAGACTTGTGTGTATCCGTAAATTTTACTTTGCTGCCGGAACTACATAGCGCAGAAGACTGGTATTTGTGTGTGGTAATAGTATCGAGTCTCCCATCGTGCATTATGGTGGTTAGATGTCTACAGCTGTCAATATGAATACTTTACAATCACGAACGAAGTTGTGGGTACCAGCTATTATATTATAAATGTGGAAGTAAGTTTCTGTCTTTTTGTTACGTTTTGACGACTAAATGGCTATATCAATATTGATGGAATTTAACAATGAAATAGTGTAGGAAGGACACAGGACATTTTTTCGGCATGAATAACAGTTTTAGTCACGAAATTTTAAGAACTTATCGAATGATGAAAGACTGACAGATTCGTGTGTTAGTCTGTAATGTTACGTTGGTTGCTCAGTCACGCAATCTGTTAGTGTTTGATTTATTAATAAATTTCGATAAGAAACAAAACTTATTATTTAGTATAGAAGTAAATTTTCTCTGCAGTGTACTATTCATTTGTATCTGTATAAAAGTTTCTGGCACCAATTTGTCTTCCTTTTTGACATGCCTTACGGACGTAAACCTGGCCTAAGGTG
Organism: Vandiemenella viatica; assembly: GCA_031002005.1. Taxonomy (NCBI): domain Eukaryota; kingdom Metazoa; phylum Arthropoda; class Insecta; order Orthoptera; family Morabidae; genus Vandiemenella; species Vandiemenella viatica. The sequence goes on along the minus strand of JARYHS010012519.1, from coordinate 27,341,973 downwards.
CAGGTCTAGAAGACAATGTGCTGCTATTAGATTATAAGATTCAGATGCTCATGTTGAATAAAGAAGAAAAAACCAAGCTGAAATAAAGCTGCCATCAGTTAACCCCCCTCCCCCCCCCCACACTCACACACATCCCCGCACCTTCGCTTACTTTTCTTTTTTTAAATATGTTGTAAATTGATTCTCTTCATGAGACAGATTAGATGATAGAATGATATAATGATGGCTTTCCATCATATTATGTCAACTCGGTGTTGTTTGGGACAAATCTTACGTTACTAACAGTTTTCTATATCCAATTCTGGAATTGAAACTCCAAGTCCACGTGTACGAAGTCGCGGGTAACAGCTAGTAAGCCAATAAAACGAAAATCGATTTTTTTTTCGCCCAAAATCCGATTCAGTATCCCCTTAAGATCAGGACTCAATAGTTTTTGGAATAAAATCGTGGTAAAATGTTTTGTTCCTACCGAATTGGGTCTATATATTAATAGAAAGGTAAAATAAATTTTATACTGTATAATAGAGAGTAGCTTTCGCATGTCGCTTTGTTCTAATCCATCGTTCCTCAAACTTTACCTACCGGAGGACCCGTAAACAGTCAAAAATAATTCTAACGATCATTAATTTACGTGGGCCTAATTTTATATATATATTTAGTTATTATTAACCAAACCTACCAGCATTTATCAGTATGTACTGTGGTCTCATAATACTTAACACCTACAATGTACAATGGGGCTTTAATGAAATGGTCACTTGCATTATCCTCTAAGGAACGTTACTCTCTTTGATTCTGACTGGTATTTTAGTTAATGGACAGTTATTAAAAATATGTAGTCATATATTCATGTCATGAAATGGCAAATTCTTGATGGTCGTTGAAATATTAGCATTCAACTAATGGTCACTTATGGCCTTTTGCAATAGAACTACGGTATCCATTTCATGTGGAAAATTTTTACTAGTTTATTTTTTTATGATATTTTTAATTCAGTTTTAATTCATTTTTCATATTCTTCGGAGTGACGATGGTCGGAAATGAATCGATGGTGCAACAGTCAATTCTTCTCTTGTCTTTTTTTAAATCTAATTGTGAAAAAATTTCAGTCACAAAATGCGCTGAGGCTACTTCCAAACACTTTTGGGATACAAAAAATAATTACTTTATTTTATTTATAATGTGTCAACAACAACTTATTTTTTAATTCTAATATACTTACTGTACTATCTAACGCCAGATCAAAATTGCTAGATTGAGAACAAACAAAGAACTGGCCTTCAGTCAAAGCTTCTACGATAGAAAAACTTTTTGGAACAGCGATTCCAAGCTGTTAGTGCATATTAGCTACTTTTAGACAGACAGAAGGAATCAGTAGCCAAGTTTGCTTATCCTATTGATTTTTAGGCTAGTGATTTCAGGCAGACCACTGCCAATTAAATGAAAGAATAATTTGTTAACTAGAATCTTGCACTAATTGATAAATTGGTGGAGCTACATTCAGCCAGGGATTGAAAAGCGGGAGAATACAAACAGTTGTCTGGGCTGAAGGGCCAAAACTAATCCTCTCTCAAGCAGTGGACTTGGTGCTTGTGGCGGGTTAAGCCATGTTGACAGAGTGAGAGAAGTCCTCAATTAGCAGGGCTGACAGAAAAACAAAGCCTGTAGAAAGAGTAGAGGAAGATTTTAAAAGTACTACGTCTGTGACCGAGTATGTCATGTAAGTAGGGTGTGAAAAGTTTCATAACTTGCCAATTGTGAAATTAAGCGGGCCACAATGTTAAAAATTGTCAGAATAATGCGACATCGAATGGTGCAGTATATGCAGTTACTGTTGCAATGTGAGTCAGGAATCGTTTGTTAACCAGACAGAACTCAGCAAATGTTCAAAGTGTTACAAGGTTAGCCACTTTCCATACAAATGAAAACTTTGGGGATAATCAGACACACACACACAAACATGAAAACGGGTATCGAGTGCGAATACGGACTGCCGAATATGTACAATATGGATATGTATGCGCAGTAGGGTGTCAGTTAGACAATGATTTTATCAGACTGCCGTCTGCAACCATACTTCTTACATTCGGGTATTGACCAAATTAGCGTTTTATTAGTATACTAGCCTCATAGCTCGTAAAAAATGACGAGTTAAATTGACTGTTCGGGCAAGTTATTTATTCGCAGTTGCTTACTTCTTAGAAAATAACGCTACATGAAATTTCTTGTGCTTTACGCCGTAGCAAATATTTCAGTTGTCAACCTGAATTATTATATTCTTATAATATTAGGCTAAATGCAGTTCCTTGTGACTTACGCTGAACTAAAAGGTTTCAGCTTTCTTCCTGGTCCAGGTTGCATTTCAATCTAACCGCCAACTCTGCTGACATTGCCGTAAGGAAATAAAAGCTCGACTCACATGCGCGTTAATAAATCACTGTATCGCATGTTGGTAACGTGCATCACGATATAAACTTGACTCAAAAGCTTCACGAGTTCTTTCATCTTTTTCTTTCGTGATTAAAATCCATATTATAAACGTTTGAATGCCTGACACAGATATATGCGGCTGAAATATGATGTAAGTGAAAGCAAAGTAAATTAAAAACACATGTTAACAGTTTATCACCCATAGATAATCGCCCCTGTAGAATAAGGTTCTATATACTCTAGTTCTGTACCGTCAATGAAGCGTTAATAAGAACAATAGATACAGGCTTTTCAAATTTTTAAAATATGCGTATTTTAAAACACAAGATTTACAACTAGGAAGAAACCGAGTACTCGCCTAGAGGAATTTAGCGCTGTACTCGGTTTTTTGCTCTTTTCAAAAAAATTTAACTAGAAGATATCACAACACCCAAACACATCAGATGGTCCAACTGTACTAACTTTAACGAACAAAGTAAAACAGGAGGCAGTGCCACGCTTTCTTGGAAGATGTTCCCTTTCCGAGAGTTTGCGGCAGCCTGTTATACTGGAGATGTTAGGGTTTCAACCAAACCACAGTCCATGAGAGGCCAGTTGAGAGAGATTATTTGCGATGGACTTCCAAACGATTAATATGGAAACCTCTGTAAACTCTGTAATATCCACTCCACATTCTTCGAAACATCAATAAAGCTGTCCCTACTATTTCAGCGATCCAACATTTTACTAATTATCTAATCACTCCCATAAGCTAACCAATATGTCGACGATATGTTTAGGTACTCTAACACAAAATTTATGATTGAAAGCTGGGTTTAGTTAAATATGAAAACAAATTGAACAGTAATTTATAAAGGAGTTTAAGAGTATATGTTTGCGATTATTAATATCAAACATAATCCTTATTATCACGAATACAATATTTTTTTATTATTTAGCTCTTTCAATTACGTTTTTATTTTACTTACCTCTTACTGAAACAGTAGTATATCCATTAATTTCTTGATGTATTTTTCCGGAAATCTGGAACCCCCCTCCACCACCTTGGTGAGTTTGGTGAGATGTAGTAAGACCTCCCCCCCCCCACCCCCCGTTATAGTGAGGTAAGATGTCGAGGCCCCACCCCTCCAGCTAACGACCTCATAATTTTTGAATACTTTTTTTGTTTAGCTCCAAAATTTTCAAGGGTGGTAAGAACTCCCGCCCATAACGTTGGGATCGATATCGCAAGTAGTTTGTAGATCTTTTCTTTCTATTTTTAGCTCTATTTTTCTTCAAGGAATTAAAAAGATGACCTGGATTTTTGACAACTCCCCCCCCCCCTCCCCTGCCTTGCTGAGATTTTTCCGGACCCCCTGGCATTTTCCTTCACGTAATTAATGGATATTCCCTAATGATACGTAAGAGAATGTATAAATAAGTGTAATATTTATTGTTATCTTAATTTTTTTTCTGTTTGTGAAATATACATCAAGAATATCATGCAGTAAATTTTTGTCCTTCGTGGGTCACTGCAACAGTTTTGTGGTGGAGCCTTCCTTAATTTTACAGAAGCATTTGTTCATCATGAACACTGCAGTCGGGCAGCCTTCGACTGCGTTTGTTGCACAGGCTATACTCGGTTCTCAGAACACTGTATGAATTCACTGAACGTCTAGAATCTTGCACTGACGCTACACAGGTTAATGCCGTATGAAAGCGCTTGGTGCACAATCCGACCTTGCTTCTAACTAGAAAAAAGTTGTACCATGTTCCTTACTTGAGTATCTAACAAACCTAAAAATCATTCTTGCAGCTCGTTTAAAGAAAGAAATATGCTAACAGTCATATTTTTAAACTTTTTTGGAATTATTCCATTTTTTATTAAAAAAAGGAGACTAGTTCCTTATGAATATACCAATCCCTGTGATTTTAAAATCCCAAGTGTATGGGAATCTTATAAGGGTTGAATAATTGCAATGTTTATACTTAGGGTTTAGCAACAATTTTTCAAATGGCTCAGAAACAAACTCATCTTGATTGGAAAGGAACATCTAGATAAGTGCCTTCTATTTTATATCTGTTGCATTAAATGCTGGTAGCTGAAAAGTTTTAATGAGTTTATTTCTTTCGAAAATAAATATCTTTCCTATTGTAACGAGCCGCGCTGTCGCCACGTTACAAGGTGCATTTTTTATTATATATGTAATAATATAAGAGTAATTTACATAAATCTTGGGCGACCACGTGAATAGATTTTTGTTGTAATTTTATAAAGTACGCAAGATTCCAAGTGAGGACTGTAATGAAATGGTGAACTTATACAGTGTATCGTAGCAAAGCGAATATTAAAGAGTTATTGAGCTATGTAGGCTAGAAGCTAATCTTGGTCTTTCCGAATCATGGCGACGGGACGTCGCGGATTTGGGTTTTTGCCGGACCACACACACTGCTCCCTGGGGATGGGTCACTCACCGAGCGGGAAAAGCCTGCCGTCCGAAACCCGAGTGTTCTCTCGCCCCGGCGAACTTAGCCGAATATGTCCGACCTCTGTTGGATTCTTTGGCCAAATCACATATCGAGGATATCACGTGACATTAGGTGCCGACCTGAAGGTCCAATCAAAATGAGCGTATAACTCAAAATCCTGGGAATTTTTGTTGTATGTGAGCTTCGAGACTACAAATGAGTGGAGCAAGAAGTTTCCTCGTGGACCGAAGAGCGAGGAGCTGACATTCTAACTTCGATCGCACGAGTCTGAGGTTGACTTGGAAAGTTGACTTCTTTCGCTAACTGCAGCTTGCCTTGCTGGAGCGAGCGTATCATCGCAACACAGCCGGTAATGCGATGATGCGCATTGCCAGACCAGAGATGCCTATAGCCGACTTGTGAGATAATCTCACATATCGTGGGTCCGCTACACTCATCACAGACATCAGACGCAGAACTACAATGGTAATTTATTACGACCAAGCCATGTGATTGTGCATTCCGTGAAACAGAACCCGTAAGCGACTTTGAGAGGATAGGTCCATGTTCTCACTTTGTAATTGTAGAAACCCCTGAGCTAGCGGCATAATTTGCCAGAACTAGTTATTTTCGAATGATATATTGTTCATTCTGGCGCCCATGATTTTCATTTTTAACTGTAAAGTCACAGTATCATGATACCTTTGTCTGAGGTAATCATAACTTGTATTTTTGTTGTTTCCATTTGTCATTGTTTCTTGCATTTTGATTCTGAGATATATTTAAAAGTAAATATACAATTGTTTGCTTGCTCATGACGGCTAATTGTAACTCTGAGCGTTGCTTTTATGATTTTGCCAATTTGTGTTAAGGTTAACGGTAAATTCGCTCAGACTTGTAATCGCCAGTGATAAGAAAATAAATGTCATATTGTGACAATTTTTCCTAAATTCCAACTAACGTCGAGATTCTTGCAAAATTAAATAATTCCCACTCCTTCATAAAAAAATTAAAATTAAAAATCCACAATTATTAATCATAAAGGTATGAAATATAATTGTAACGTGGTTGGCCCACCAAGGCATCCACCACACTATATGATTTGATAAAATTATAAACGACAAAGTCGGTATTTCCTAAATTACCTCATAAAATATCCATAAAAAATATATACTACAGCAGAACATTATGAATATACATGCACTCTCAAAAGTTAGTTAGACTTTAAAACATGGCACATAATATTTCCTCGGCTAATACTAGACACTGGTAATCCCGTCAACTCTAATCTCACTTCACGTTTCACACGCTTGTCATAACAACGTCAAGCACGTTTCTCTGTCGAGTTGAATAGCACAACAATGGCGTCTGCGAAGACTAATTTCAAATTCAGTAGCAATCGCACTCAGAAAGACAAGGGAAGGGGGACAATCCGACGGTAGCGCCCCCGAGCGGCCGTCACCGGAACTAACAGTGGCGCTGGGAGCGCGGCGACGTGGCGGTGAATTAGTGAAACAAAACACGCGCATGGACGCGCTGCATTCACGTCGCTGCCGCCTCATTTAATTACACCGCGAGCCGATGTGCACAAAGGGGCGGCTTTTAGGGGTGGTTTCCTGCTGCCAACCTTACCGAACCCCTACTCCTGCCGCTGCCACCACCTCCAAACGGAAGCTGTGTCGCCAGGGTTGGTAAGCCTTCCGTGCGCCCGGGGTAATCGTGTTCTGAATGTCACTGGCTCCGCGCCAGTCCAAGGAGGTTGGAGAGTTGGTGCGCGGCAATAGTCGTATTACGAGGAGCGAGTACACGGTCTGGCGTTTAGAAAGTAAACACAGCCAGTAGCAACGGACGATTGTCAGCAATCACAGAGTTCAGATCCATCCGTGCTGTTCCCTGTTCCCAACGCACTTGAAAGGGAATATGTAACGTAATAATTTACTGCTGTTTGTTGCTTAACATGTCTTCTAACTCACAGTGGCAGGCTGTAATTTAAAACAATGCACTCCTGAAGTTAAATCGAATGCATATAAGTCACTAGTGCGTCCTCACTTGGAATATTGTTGTTCTGTATGGGGTCCCCATCAAAAGGGGTTAATGGAGGCATTAGAGAGGGCCCAGAGAAGGGCCGCCCGATTCGTGACAGGTATATATAGTTGGAGGGAAAGCATAAGTGCGATGCTGAAGGAGTTAGGTTGGGAAGACCTGGAACACCGAAGGCGTTGCTCTCGGCGGAAGGTAATTGAAAAATTCACGACTGACATTTTTCAGAATGACAGCAAAGAAATATTGCTACCAGTAACATTCGTATCTCGGAATGACCGTGAAAATAAGATAAGAGAAATCAGGGCCCGAAGGGATTCTTTCCTGTATTTTTATTTTCCGCGAGCGATTAGGGAATGGAATAGAAAGGATTTACCGGGCGAGTAAACTTAATTTCCAACAGGAGTAGCTTTCGATAAAGCGCTCCGGCCATCCTGATCTGGGTTTTCCATGGTTTTCCCAGATCATTCCACGCGAATGCTGGGATGGTTTCCATACAATAGCCCATGGGCGCCCCCTATCATATCCCGTATATCCCTTCCAAACTATTACCCTTTCGGATAGGTGCCATGCACCCTCTGCCACACACGTTTAGTGAATCGCAGAGTAATAGTAATAGTATATGTACCGTAATATTTAGCTACATTCGCATTTAGAATTGAAAAACATTGGTATGCAAAAGAATGCGGACAAGCTGGAGTACTAAAGGTTCTCTTATTGTAGGCCGCGCCATGCAGCCGAATTGTACTGATCAGCAGGCGCCACAGACTAACCCTCACCACCTCCCAGCCATATCCCCACCACATTGCCTAGTGTCGTTTCACTTACCCGGGCGTTTGATGTTTACCGACTGGGTGACGGATAGAGGCGGCTCCCTTCCCACGGTCCGCTGTTGATACCTAAATCCCCGCGACCGCCAAATGCATGAGCCGTGGAAGCCACCTTTATTCTGAGAAGCTGCCTGCCAGCCGATGTGAGCAATTCTCAGGTCCAACCTCGAACGTGGTGAGTAACTTGGACACAGATATTTCGTGTGAGGAGTGTAGAGCAACACAGCTCGGAATAGCCTCATGATTGAAAGTCAGCTTGTGATACACTAGGATGCCAGTCAATAACGAACGAATTTATGGTTTACTAGCCTCATTCCCGCGACTTCGTACGCGTGGATTAAGAATTTTTTTGCCAGAATTAAATATAGAAAGTTGTAGGTAACGAAGGATTGGCCCCAAACAATATCGAGTCCGCATAATATGACAGGAAAGCTATCACTATATCATTCTACCGTCGAACCTGCCTCTTGAAGAGAATCAATTTCCAAAATATTTCTGTAACTTTTCGATAAGATTTCAAAATTTCGTGACTACAACTGTTAATCATACTGGAAAAAAATATCATGTGCCCTTCATACAGCTTTCCTTACAAAATTCCATCACAACGATATAGCCATTTAGTCGTCAAAACGTAACAAAAAGACACAGACTTACTTCCGTATTTATAATAATATTACTGTGGTTCTCACTCACACACTGACTGCGAACAACACCTGAGGGATCATTATAACGTAAGAAAGTGTACACCTACAACATTGCAAGACTACCTACGATTTGCCTCGCATTGCACCCCTAACTTTATCATATCTACAGTTTAACATTCAATCCGAATAACCTACGGCCCAGGCCTGACTCTTACGATGAAAAACAATTTTTAAAAATCTTAGCCTCCACGGAGATTTGAACCGGAGACCACAGCGTTCGTAAGCAAGCTCTTTAGCCACTTTTTTTTGTCTTTTTTTTCACCTTCTTTGCCTTCTTTGGCTTTAATTTCTTCTCAAATCAACAAGCAAATTAAAATTTAGGTCTAGAAATTAGGTGTATTATTCTTTGTTGTAAAATAAATAAGATCTTCTTCTTTTTTTTTTATCATAGTGCTGTGGGCACCAATGTACTAAAGACTGGATTAAAATAAATATTTCTTCTATTCATCTTCTTCGAATAGTGATATAGGCGAAAATAATAATAATAATAAAATAATAATTTTTTCTGATCTTCAGGATGTGGAAGTGTCGATCTTGCTCTTCTGTCAGTCGTTGTCTTGAAGTACAGCTGGTACTTAGTAGGGCATTATGACAAGCAGGAAGCGTGCAAAGTTTTCCTTATATTTTCTCGATTTGATTATTTTGCTATGTTCATTTGTTAAATAGCTCCAGTAGTCTACGATGGTCATCTCTTCTCTTTTATGTACAACATGATGGGTGTAGTTCGGCCAGCAACCAGAAGTGGGCATTTCTCTTAGTAGTAGGATATATTTTCGTGTCAGGGATTAGTATATCCTCTGGCGTGAAATTGTTTGGGGTGGTTCTATTTATTATTGCCAGTTTGCTTTTTGTCCATCTCCATATATCAGGAGCTTCGCATCCTAACAGTCGGTGTTGTATTGTGTCTTGCAAGTTGCAGCGTAAACACATTGGAGTAGGACAGAGGCGTAGTGCGAAAAGTTTTTCGTTGGTATGTATCTTTCTATGTACTACTCTGTGCCACGTGGAACGGGCATTACTGCTGATATATTGACTGTGAATATTCTCCCATATTTGTTTCCAATCATTTCTTTTATAGGTGAGTTCTAGTTTACTTTTAATCTCTCTTTTCATCAAGCCGTATAGTTTCCTTGTTGATGGCACCGGGTCTGTGTTGTTTATTCTTATGTAGCTGTTTTCAATGTAGAAGGAGCGGAAGTGGCTTAAGGCAGCGTTTATGTGACTGACGTCAACTGGCGCTTTGTTGCTGTGCGGTTCCATTGCATTTATTATGTGTCTTGTAAGGTTTGTTTGTGTTGTTCTGCATTGACTGTACATATTCCTCATGA
>JARYHS010012519.1:27199445-27331193 GCA_031002005.1 Vandiemenella viatica | reverse complement strand
TAGCGGGAGAATACAAACAGTTGTCTGGGCTGAAGGGCCAAAACTAATCCTCTCTCAAGCAGTGGACTTGGTGCTTGTGGCGGGTTAAGCCATGTTGACAGAGTGAGAGAAGTCCTCAGTTAGCAGGGCTGACAGAAAAACAAAGCCTGTAGAAAGAGTAGAGGAAGATTTTAAAAGTACTACGTCTGTGACCGAGTATGTCATGTAAGTAGGGTGTGAAAAGTTTCATAACTTGCCAATTGTGAAATTAAGCGGGCCACAATGTTAAAAATTGTCAGAATACTGCGACATCGAATGGTGCAGTATATGCAGTTACTGTTGCAATGTGAGTCAGGAATCGTTTGTTAACCAGACAGAACTCAGCAAATGTTCAAAGTGTTACAAGGTTAGCCACTTTCCATACAAATGAAAACTTTGGGGATAATCAGACACACACACACAAACATGAAAACGGGTATCGAGTGCGAATACGGACTGCCGAATATGTACAATATGGATATGTATGCGCAGTAGGGTGTCAGTTAGACAATGATTTTATCAGACTGCCGTCTGCAACCATACTTCTTACATTCGGTATTGACCAAATTAGCGTTTTATTAGTATACTAGCCTCAAAGCTCGTAAAAAATGACGAGTTAAATTGACTGTTCGGGCAAGTTATTTATTCGCAGTTGCTTACTTGTTAGAAAATAACGCTACATGAAATTTCTTGTGCTTTACGCCGTAGCAAATATTTCAGTTGTCAACCTGAATTATTATATTCTTATAATATTAGGCTAAATGCAGTTCCTTGTGGCTTACGCTGAACTAAAAGGTTTCAGCTTTCTTCCTGGTCCAGGCTGCATTTCAATCTAACCGCCAACTCTGCTGACATTGCCGTAAGGAAATAAAAGCTCGACTCACATGCGCGTTAATAAATCACTGTATCGCATGTTGGTAACGTGCATCACGATATAAACTTGACTCAAAAGCTTCACGAGTTCTTTCATCTTTTTCTTTCGTGATTAAAATCCATATTATAAACGTTTGAATGCCTGACACAGATATATGCGGCTGAAATATGATGTAAGTGAAAGCAAAGTAAATTAAGAACACATGTTAACAGTTTATCACCCATAGATAATCGCCCCTGTAGAATAAGGTTCTATATACTCTAGTTCTGTACCGTCAATGAAGCGTTAATAAGAACATAAGATACAGGCTTTTCAAATTTTTAAAATATGCGTATTTTAAAACACAAGATTTACAACTAGGAAGAAACCGAGTACTCGCCTAGAGGAATTTAGCGCTGTACTCGGTTTTTTGCTCTTTTCAAAAAAATTTAACTAGAAGATATCACAACACCCAAACACATCAGATGGTCCAACTGTACTAACTTTAACGAACAAAGTAAAACAGGAGGCAGTGCCACGCTTTCTTGGAAGATGTTCCCTTTCCGAGAGTTTGCGGCAGCCTGTTATACTGGAGATGTTAGGGTTTCAACCAAACCACAGTCCATTTTTTTTTTTTTTTTTTTTTTTTTTTATTGTATTTACGTCTCTCAACATCGAGGTCTTTAGAGACGGGAAAGGATGGGGGGCAAGGATGGGGGCAAGGAATGGGAAGGAATTCGGCCATGGCCTTTTGAAGGAAGCATCCCGGCATTTGCCTGGAGTGATTTGGGAAACCATGGAAAACCCAAATCTGGATGCCCGGACGGGGATCGAACCGCCGTCCTCCCGAATGCGAGGCGAGAACGCTATCCGTTACACCGCCACGCTCGGTCCACAGTCCACAGTCCATGAGAGGCCAGTTGAGAGAGATTATTTGCGATGGACTTCCAAACGATTAATATGGAAACCTCTGTAAACTCTGTAATATCCACTCCACATTCTTCGAAACATCAATAAAGCTCTCCCTGCTATTTCAGCGATCCAACATTTTACTAATTACCTAATCACTCCCATAAGCTAACCAATATGTCGACGATATGTTTAGGTACTCTAACACAAAATTTATGATTGAAAGCTGGGTTTAGTTAAATATGAAAACAAATTGAACAGTAATTTATAAAGGAGCTTTTAAGAGTATATGTTTGCGATTATTAATATCAAACATAATCCTTATTATCACGAATACAATATTTTTTTATTATTTACCTCTTTCAATTACGTTTTTATTTTACTTACCTCTTACTGAAACAGTAGTATATCCATTAATTTCTTGATGTATTTTTCCAGAAATCTGGAATCCCCCTGCACCACCTTGGTGAGTTTGGTGAGATGTAGTAAGACCTCCCCCCCCCCCACCCCCCGTTATAGTGAGGTAAGATGTCGAGGCCCCACCCCTCCAGCTAACGACCTCATAATTTTTGAATACTTTTTTTGTTTAGCTCCACAATTTTCAAGGGTGGTAAGAACTCCCGCCCATAACGTTGGGATCGATATCGCAAGTAGTTTGTAGATCTTTTCTTTCTATTTTTAGCTCTATTTTTCTTCAAGGAATTAAAAAGATGACCTGGATTTTTGACAACTCCCCCCCCCCCTCCCCTGCCTTGCTGAGATTTTTCCGGACCCCCTGGCATTTTCCTTCACGTAATTAATGGATATTCCCTAATGATACGTAAGAGAATGTATAAATAAGTGTAATATTTACTGTTATCTTAATTTTTTTTTCTGTTTGTGAAATATACATCAAGAATAGCATGCAGTAAATTTTTGTCCTTCGTGGGTCACTGCAACAGTTTTGTGGTGGAGCCTTCCTTCATTTGACAGAAGCATTTGTTCATCATGAACACTGCAGTCGGGCAGCCTTCGACTGCGTTTGTTGCACAGGCTATACTAGGTTCTCAGAACACTGTATGAATTCACTGAACGTCTAGAATCTTGCACTGACGCTACACAGGTTAATGCTGTAAGAAAGCGCATGGTGCACTATCCGACCTTGCTTCTGACTAGAAAAAAGTTGTACCATGTTCCTCACTTGAGTATCCAACAAACCTAAAAATCAGTCTTGCAGCTCGTTTAAAGAAAGAAGTATGCTAACAGTCAGATTTTTAAACATTTTTTGGAATAATTCCATTTTTTATTAAAAAAAAAGAGACTAGTTCCTTATGAATATACGAATCCCTGTGATTTTAAAATCCCAAGTGTATGGGATCTTATAAGGGTTGAACAATTGCAATGTTTATACTTAGGGTTTAGCAACAATGTTTCAAAAGGCTCAGAAACAAGCTCATCTTGATTGGAAAGGAACATCTAGATAAGTGCCTTCTATTTTATATCTGTTGCATTAAATGATGGTAGCTGAAAAGTTTTAATGAGTTTATTTCTTTCGAAAATAAATATCTTTCCTATATGATTTGATCAAATTATAAACGACCAATTCGGTATTTCCTAAATTACCTCATAAAATATCCATAAAAAATATATACTACAGCAAAGCATTATGAATATACATGCACCCTCAAAAGTTAGTTAGACTTTAAAACTTGACACACAATATTTCCTCCGCTAATACTAGACACTGGTAATCCCGTCAACCCTAATCTCACTTCACGGTTCACACGCTTGTCATAACAACGTCAAGCACGTTTCTCTGTCGAGTTGAATAGCACAACAATGGCGTCTGCGAAGACTAATTTCAAATTCAGTAGCAATCGCACTCAGAAAGACAAGGGAAGGGGGACAATCCGACGGTAGCGCCCCCGAGCGGCCGTCACCGGAACTAACAGTGGCGCTGGGAGCGCGGCGACGTGGCGGTGAATTAGTGAAACAAAACACGCGCAGGGACGCGCTGCATTCACGTCGCTGCCGCCTCATTTAATTACACCGCGAGCCGATGTGCACAAAGGGGCGGCTTTTAGGGGTGGTTTCCTGCTGCCAACCTTACAGAACCCCTACTCCTGCCGCTGCCACCACCTCCAAACGGAAGCTGTGTCGCCAGGGTTGGTAAGCCTTCCGTGCGCCCGGGGTAATCGTGTTCTGAATGTCACTGGCTCCGCGCCAGTCCAAGGAGGTTGGAGAGTTGGTGCGCGGCAATAGTCGAATTACGAGGAGCTAGTACACGGTCTGGCGTTTAGAAAGTAAACACAGCCAGTAGCAACGGACGATTGTCAGCAATCACAGAGTTCAGATCCATCCGTGCTGTTCCCTGTTCCCAACGCACTTGAAAGGGAATATGTAACGTAATAATTTACTGCTGTTTGTCGCTTAACATGTCTTCTAACTCACAGTGGCAGGCTGTAATTTAAAACAATGCACTCCTGAAGTTAAATCGAATGCATATAAGTCACTAGTTCGTCCTCACTTGGAATATTGTTGTTCTATATGGGGTCCCCATCAAAAGGGGTTAATGGAGGCATTAGAGAGGGCCCAGAGAAGGGCCGCCCGATTCGTGACAGGTATATATAGTTGGAGGGAAAGCGTAAGTGCGATGCTGAAGGAGTTAGGTTGGGAAGACCTGGAACACCGAAGGCGTTGCTCTCGGCGGAAGGTAATTGAAAAATTCACGACTGACATTTTTCAGAATGACAGCAAAGAAATATTGCTACCAGTAACATTCGTATCTCGGAATGACCGTGAAAATAAGATAAGAGAAATCAGGGCCCGAAACGATTCTTTCCTGTATTTTTTTTTTCCGCGAGCGATTAGGGAATGGAATAGAAAGGATTTACCGGGCGAGTAAACTTAATTTCCAACAGGAGTAGCTTTCGATAAAGCGCTCCGGCCATCCTGATCTGGGTTTTCCATGGTTTTCCCAGATCATTCCACGCGAATGCTGGGATGGTTCCATACAATAGCCCATGGGCGCCCCCTACCATATCCCGTATATCCCTTCCAAACTATTACCCTTTCGGATAGGTGCAATGCACCCTCTGCCACACACGTTTAGTGAATCGCAGAGTAATAGTAATAGTATATGTACCGTAATATTTATCGACATTCGCATTTAGAATTGAAAAACATTGGTATGCAAAAGAATGCGGACAAGCTGGAGTACTAAAGGTTCTCTTATTGTAGGCCGCGCCGAATTGTACTGATCAGCAGGCGCCACAGACTAACCCTCACCACCTCCCAGCCATATCCCCACCACATTGCCTAGTGTCGTTTCACTTACCCGGGCGTTTGATGTTTACCGACTGGGTGACGGATAGAGGCGGCTCCCTTCCCACGGTCCGCTGTTGATACCTAAATCCCCGCGGCCGCCAAATGCATGAGCCGTGGAAGCCACCTTTATTCTGAGCAGCTGCCTGCCAGCCGATGTGAGCAATTCTCAGGTCCAACCTCGAACGTGGTGAGTAACTTGGACACAGATATTTCGTGTGAGGAGTGTAGAGCAACACAGCTCGGAATAGCCTCATGATTGAAAGTCAGCTTGTGATACACTAGGATGCCAGTCAATAACGAACGAATTTATGGTTTACTAGCCTCATTCCCGCGACTTCGTACGCGTGGATTAAGAATTTTTTTGCCAGAATTAAATATAGAAAGTTGTAGGTAACGAAGGATTGGCCCCAAACAATATCGAGTCCGCATAATATGACAGGAAAGCTATCACTATATCATTCTACCGTCGAACCTGCCTCTTGAAGAGAATCAATTTCCAAAATATTTCTGTAACTTTACGATAAGATTTCAAAATTTCGTGACTACAACTGTTAATCATACTGGAAAAAATATCATGTGCCCTTCATACAGCTTTCCTTAGAAAATTCCATTACAACGATATAGCCATTTAGTCGTCAAAACGTAACAAAAAGACACAGACTTACTTCCGTATTTATATTAGTATTACTGTGGTTCTCACTCACACACTGCCTGCGAACAACACCTGAGGGATCATTACAACGTAAAAAAGTGTACACCTACAAAATTGCAAGACTACCTACGATTTGCCTCGCATTGCACCCCTAACTTTATAATATCTACAGTTTAACATTCAATCCGAATAACCTACGGCCCAGGCCTGACTCTTACGATGAAAAACAATTTTTAAAAATCTTAGCCTCCACGGAGATTTGAACCGGAGACCACGGCGTTCGTAAGCAAGCTCTTTAGCCACTTTTTTTTTTTTTTTTCACCTTCTTTGCCTTCTTCGGCTTTAATTTCTTCTCAAATCAACAAGCAAATTAAAATTTAGGTTTAGAAATTAGGTGTATTATTCTTTGTTTGTAAAATAAATAAGATCTTCTTCTTTTTTTTTATCATAGTGCTGTGGGCACCAATGTACTAAGACTGGATTAAAATAAATATTTCTTCTATTCATCTTCTTCGAATAGTGATATAGGCGAAAATAATAATAATAATAAAATAATAATTTTTTCTGATCTTCAGGATGTGGAAGTGTCGATCTTGCTCTTCTGTCAGTCGTTGTCTTGAAGTACAGCTGGTACTTAGTAGGGCATTATGACAAGCAGGAAGCGTGCAAAGTTTTCCTTATATTTTCTCGATTTGATTATTTTGCTATGTTCATTTGTTAAATAGCTCCAGTAGTCTACGATGGTCATCTCTTCTCTTTTATGTACAACATGATGGGTGTAGTTGGCCAGCAACCAGAAGTGGGCATTTCTCTTAGTAGTAGGATATATTTTCGTGTCAGGGATTAGTATATCCTCTGGCGTGAAATTGTTTGGGGTGGTTCTATTTATTATTGCCAGTTTGCTTTTTGTCCATCTCCATATATCAGGAGCTTCGCATCCTAACAGTCGGTGTTGTATTGTGTCTTGCAAGTTGCAGCGTAAACACATTGGAGTAGGACAGAGGCGTAGTGCGAAAAGTTTTTCGTTGGTATGTATCTTTCTATGTACTACTCTGTGCCACGTGGAACGGGCATTACTGCTGATATATTGACTGTGAATATTCTCCCATATTTGTTTCCAATCATTTCTTTTATAGGTGAGTTCTAGTTTACTTTTAATCTCTCTTTTCATCAAGCCGTATAGTTTCCTTGTTGATGGCACCGGGTCTGTGTTGTTTATTCTTATGTAGCTGTTTTCAATGTAGAAGGAGCGGAAGTGGCTTAAGGCAGCGTTTATGTGACTGACGTCAACTGGCGCTTTGTTGCTGTGCGGTTCCATTGCATTTATTATGTGTCTTGTAAGGTTTGTTTGTGTTGTTCTGCATTGACTGTACATATTCCTCATGAAGATTGCAGTGCACTTCGTACGTATATCAACCAGATTTAGTCCTCCTTTCTCATACGGCATCTGCAAAACTTTATGTTGAATCTTCAGTATCTGTCCCCTCTGTACATACCAGCTGATTGCCGTTTCCATTTTTTTAGCTATTTCCACAGGTATCTGAAATATGTGAGCTATGTACCATATTTTGGAGAGCGCTGTGGTATTTATCAACCATATTTTCTGTATTGGGTTTAGTTCTCTATGGGTGAAATCATGCAGTTTGCTTCGAATAACTGCCAATAGACGTCTCCAGTTTACTGCGGAAGCTTTTTTGCAGAACTTTATTAAATTCTACACCAAGAATCTTTATTTTATCACATGGCTTTATCCATGTTGTGTTGTTTAGTTCTATACCAGCGCCTATGTTTAGTATTGCAGATTTATCTAAATTCAATTTTGCGTTTGAAGCTTTTGAATACGAATTTACCAACTGTCGTGTGTTTTCTAGGTCTTCCAAGTTGGTTATGATGATATTGATATCATCTGCGTACGCACACACCACTGTTTTTGTTCCTTGGTACTTTAAGCCAGGAAGTATATTATGCACTGCCGCTAAATATGGTTCAGCTGCAAACGCATAAAGGAACATGGATAAAGGGCATCCTTGTCTAATGGATCTGGTTATTTTTATTGAATTGGTTATAGATCCGTTTATAGATATTCGCGATGTGGCTTGATGTAATAGCATGTAAAGCAAATTGCATATTTGCTGGCTGATACCCATTCTTTCCATAGTAAGTTTTAAATAAGTATGATTAATACGATCAAATGCTTTATGGAAATCTTGTGATAAAATAGCCATTTTCACGTTTGCTGCCTTCGAGACTGCAGTTACATCACGAATATTTGTTAGGGTTTGCATTATATTTCTGCCTCCACCAATGCAGGTCTGGTATTCTCCAATCATCTTTTTAGCTACAGCCCCAAGTCTAGTCGCGATAATTCTACCGAATATTTTATAATCTGAATTGAGAAGAGTTAGAGGTCTGAAATTTTCAACATTTTTCTTATCTGTTTTTTTCGGGATTAATACAACTAATCCTTCTAGCATTTCGGTTGGAGCTGACTGCATAGCTAGAATCTCATTATACATTTTTATAAATTCGTATTTTAGAATATCCCAATATGATACGTAAAATTCTATTGGGAGGCCATCAAGACCAGGTGATTTCATTCTCGGACTCCGTTGAATTGCGTTTTTTATTTCTTCTTCCGAGATTTCTTCATTCAGCATTCCGTTCTCTTGTTCTGTTATTACTGGGTTTATGTGACGTAACAGACTGCTGACTTCTTCATTATCAATTGCCTCTTCAGTGTATAATTCAGAGAGATACTTTTTATTTCTATCTCTATTCCTTTTTGGTTGGTAATGATACATCCCTCTTCTGATTTTAACTCCGTCACGAGTTTCCTGTTTGCTTGATGTCTTTCTTTTATGAGATGAAATGTTGAAGTTATTTCTTCTTGTTGAAAGGATCCAGTTTTAGCTCGTATCTGGTAACCTATTAGTTTTTTTCTAGTTATATTTGTTATTCTGGCCTTGGTATGTTTTATTTTTCTCATATTTTGGATGCTATCTACGTCGTTGGTGCACAGTTCTCTTAGGACCATGAAAAGGAATTCTTTGTTTTGTTTTCCCATTTCTTCAAGCATCTGCTGAAGTTTATCAATGTATTTCTGAGGCGTGGCTTTGCACACTGTAACCACCATTGGACAGTTGTATTGTACTTGTTTTTTTGTTTCTTGCATTGATTCCAAGTATTATTGACTATCTGTTCCAATTCTTTTCTCATTTAGGATGGAGGTGTTTAATTTCCAGTATCCTCTGTTTCTAAAGATTTCTTGGCGCCGGCAATTTTATTTTGCAATGATATGCACTGTGGTCCGAAAAAGCTACTGGCCATATCTCGACTGATGTTACTTCACTCGATATATCCGGTGAAATATAAATTCTATCTAATCTACTTGCTGTACTCTCAGTTATAAATGTAAACCCGGGTTTTTGCCCGTTTCTTATTTCCCAACTGTCTAACAAACTTAGTTTATTTATTAGGTACTCGAGTTCCTGGCATTTGTTAAAATTAGGGTACTGATCTTTTTGAGATAAAACGCAATTAAAATCTCCTGCAAGTATGAGAGTTTCACAGGTGTTTGTCAGAAGCTGAGTTATCTCTGTTTTATAAAACTGTTTCCTACTTTCTCTATTCTGATTTCCGGAGGGAGCATAGATGTTTATTACACGTGTTCCTGCTATTGTGCAGGCTAATCCTCTTCCATTTTCTAAAATCTCAACATCTTTGATTTGAATACCCTCTTTCGTTAGAATTGCAGTCCCTAGACCATGGTCGTAACTAGGATTCTTCAGTTCATTGTATCCGGTGACATTCAGTGCACCTTCCCAGGCAACTTCCTGTAAGAGCGCTATATCGACAGATGCCGCCCATAGATATTCTTTGAGGCATTGTATTTTAGTTTGGTTCTTTATTCCGTTTAGATTTAGGGTAGACACACAGTATGTCTGAGTGGGCGTTGTTGCACTACGGTCTGCCATTTGGATCAAATGCTGTCACACAAGGTTGAAAACGAGACAGTTCTTTTTTTTTTTTTCTTCCCTTTCACGTTTATTTAATAACATTTATAATCTTGCTTTTGCCTCTTATTTGCTTGACTTATCTTCTTCCTCAGTGTCATTTAAGTCGTCCGACCAAAGACTTTTATTTTTCCCGCGGTCATTTCCCATTTCAACTATCTCGCTGGTCTTGTTTTCATAGTTGTTGTCTTCCTTATTGGAGTTGGCGCTTTGGGGCATTTCTTCATCAATTGTCTCCATTTGTAAGGTGGTTACTTTCCTGGATTTTTCAGCTAATTCTTTGCTATCAAATCTACTCCCCTCTTATCAAGTCTCAGTCTTTTGGTATTTGGTGTATTTTCGTGCTTACGTTCTTCCATGAGCATAATTTCTTTTTTCTCAGATGATGGCACTGTCACAGGATGTTGTTTAGCATTTTTTATAATTTCTTTTTTCTCAGTTGGTGATATTTCCAGTAAATATAGATTAGAAGTTTGGTTATTATCTTGTCCAGTTGGATAGTTTGCTTCTTTTTCCTTCGGGGGTTCATCAGGTACTGCGTCATTATAAGGATTCTCTATTTCCATCATGATGTTGGTGGGGTCATATGTTTCCATGCTGAGAGTAGGTTCATCATTTCTATGTACACTGGTTGATTGATTACTGTTTGCCACGCTAGCGTATGATGCTTTTAAAAGTTCGCCTCTGAAAGCTGTATCAGGGGCCAAGCGCTCAGATGGTAGCTGCAGGGGTTTCTTCCTGGTGCATTCAGCCTTGAGGTGTTCGTTTGAGTTGCATATGACACACGTACGTGGTTGTCCGTCATAAATAACGAGTGCTTTAAATCCGGCAATATCTACATACGATGGTACGTGGCATTTCAGATCTATTTTCACAGTTCTAATACCACTATCTAGGACAAATCTTTTGCTACCGTATCTTTTATCGGAGGTTACACTCAAAATTGTACCAAATTTATCCAAAGCTTTTCGTATTATGTCTGTATTAATTTCAAAGGGCACATTATGGATTTTTACATGTCTTATTCCCAGGCCTGCATGTGATATGGAAACGGTGCTTACCTCGCCATTGGTGTGTACAAATTTTCTTTCTCCGTTGGTTTCCTTCAGTATTCGCAGATATTCTTCTTCATTTCGTAGCTTGACGTATATCACATTGGCCAGGAAATCCACCTGAACACCGTGTACACTTTCTTCTCGTAATCCTATTTCACTATATAACCACTCATCGATTTCAACTGCTTTCGGACGCATATATCCATACGCAAAGGAGAACTTTAGCGTTGATTCACTTCCATATTTGTTGGTTTTCACTATACTTTGCTTTTATTTACTCTGCAGGCACTTGTCACACGACACAGCAGGAAAAGTGTGATGCGACCGCTCGCTACGGCAGGTCGCGAGCGACTGCCCCTGAGCTGCCAGTTCACTAAACAGAAACATGGTCTGGAGACGTCCACATCCAACGTGTCTGTCTATCGCCGTATTTCGAAGTTATGGGACAACATGTGTTATTTATACAGATGACTTTTCAACCAAATGTAGACAGTATTTTTCTCCTTGTTTCAAAGGATAAGTGTGCAAAGTTTCATCGAGATCGGATGAAAACTGTGGATTTGTATGAAGAACAAACAAACCAACAAACAAACAAACAAACATACATTCATCTTTATATATAAAGATTGTCAGTTCTTATGTGAATTTGAATTTTTCTATAGTTGAAGAGACATGTGTGTTAAGTAGACATGTGGTGCAACAGTTGTGGACACGACACTTTTCGTTCGGGTCACATATATGCTATTTTTATTTACTATGGCTTTACGCCTCGTCGACATCGAAGTTATTAGAGGCGGGAAAGGACTTTGGCCAAGGAACGGGAAGGAATTCAGCCACGGCCTTTTGAAGGAAGCATCCCGGCATTCGGGGTAACCATGGAAAACCCAAATCTGTCTGCCCGGACGGGGATTTCACACATTTGATCGTGCTTCTAGCGATCGATTATGAATACTCGCGTGGAGGGTGGAACCGCAGTATTTATCTAACGCATAGGGAATTGGTTTTGAGTAAAGACATCACGACGCCTCACGACATTCACCGCTAGCAAACGTCGACGCCACCACATCGTCGTCGCCAGTAATGGTCACGATGCACGTTTAGCTAATCACTGCAAACTGTAGTTGTGTCAAACTACCCAACAACGGCCAGAAACCGCTAACGCTGTTGTTAGAATCTCATGCCCTCCACGATCAAAGTTAAATGATAAAATAACTTACATTAAAAAATGTAAAGGCACGCTGAGAACGTTTGAACTCTTACGATCCGCTAACAGCTTGTTTTAATCATTTGTTCGCCATTGCTAAAATTAAAATCGATGAAGATTTATTGTTGAATAAATTGAATTAATGTTTATTATAGATTCAACGGTGTCTGTCATTTCTACAAAGTAATATCCCACTCCATCCCTTCATTAATTTATGGTATTATTGTAAATGGATTTTGGTTACTTGTTCAAAATAATTATTCTTCTTCCATCGTTGTGCCCAACTCAGGAGCGCGAGTGAACTTATTTAGCAGATGTGTTTTTCCTCTGTTCCCAAAACCTCTTCAGCCTTTCACTGTGTTCTTTCCTTGGTTCTTCCGTTCACGTGTTCCTTCTTCTGATAAACTGGCAGTGGGCAAACTGGTGATAGTTGACCATGCTACTAAATCGGCATCTGTCCTGTATGATGTCGTCTGTTATTCCTGTTTCCCGGAGATCCTTTTCAATTTCAATTAGCCAGTAGTTTTTAATTTTCATTGAAATGGCTAGGTTTAGAATTCATTTTGTTAGTCTGTTACTACTCATTCTGATGATATGGCCGTAGAATTTAATTCGTCTTTTCCTGAATGTGCTTGAAATTTTTATTATTAATAATAAAAAGTGTTCCAGCAATGGAGTGTGCTACAGTTCAGTGCATAACCGAATAACATTTAAACTAGCTGAATTGTTTCTTTGTTCCAAGAATTCATATTATAAAGTTATACGTTTCATAAAAAATTACATACCTCACTTCCATAGTCCCCTAGTAACGTTTGCTGATCTTTTCGTCGCCTGTTCTGCGTTACGTGAGTAAAGAGGCTTTCTGAACTGATATGCAAGACGCATATTTCAATAAGAGCCAGGTGAATGCTGAACGGCAGGTTCTCTGTCAAGAATCCAATGTCATTCAATGAAGTGATGCATTGTTGCCAGTTCATGAAAATAATCATGTAATTTTGATTATAAAAATTAGGTTGTTTATTTTTGAGGATATTATCTTTTTAGCATAATTGTTGATTTCTACCACTGTAAAATCTTCATTTCATGAACCGATAGATACGAGCAACCTATTTAGTGGTAAAAGTGATGAATATTGCAAAATTACTGAATATTCTCGATGCCAATTCATCGACGTGATAATTTTTCACTAAGCGAAAGAGGACAGGATCTACAAGCACTTATTGTAATTTGTTTCGTTTTAGTTTCCTATAGACTCTAGTACAGTACTTGACAGAAGAAACGATAAAAATATGTTATAAACTAACCAATCCTGTGAAGCAACTCGTACCATTCGATATATTTAAATCTGTTATCTCTCCTAACATAACTCCACCAAACGTAAAGGCAGAAAATCGACAGGGCGGATGATACACGAGGCGAAAAAATTATCAGAAAATCAGAAATCAACGTCAAAACGGGAGAGAAATCGGAATACACTTATCGTCAGTTTAGGGCGGAGACGGCAACGAATTTCCGATATTTATGCTGATTGACTCGGATTGGGGTCTGGCCAACACCATTGACGCTGCCTCGCGCGGGATGTCCCCGATAATTCACTTTACCAGACAAAAGGCAAAAGAAGAAAGAAAATCTATAATCTGCCATCGGTGGCCCACGCGAATTCCAGTGGTGGGAAGCATTTGTCATAGCAGTGTCCGGGAAGTGTTGAACTCCTCACACCTTCCTCGAATTACAACATTTACCACTGGGAAACAACAGACCATTGACAGTGTGAGAGGGTTTTAGGGATGTAAAAGGATGAAAATCACCCAGTAGTTGTATGTTTCCGCATCTTCCTGATTCCTAAGGTGCCTCCTCCATTTACATTCTTCAATAATAATATTTTTTTTATGAAGTCCTCTTTAAAAATATTAATATCGCTAGCTACATAAGTACAATTATCACATCTCTTTGCTTCTGTACTGCTACACTTATTCACGACGTATGTTGGCATTGGTAGCCATATCGGACTTTTTTTTTTTTTTTTTTTTTTTTTTTTTTTTTTTTTTAAGTTAAGTGTGTTTTGGTGTGTTCGGCGAGGTATTACTTTTTTAAATAATTTAGCGAATAATTTGCGTTAAATCTTACTTTCAAAGTGGAATAAAGTGCAGCAAGGCATTGAATATGATGAATGTTGCTTTTGGCGAGTCACCTATGAAGAAATCCATCGTTTATAAGTATTTCACGCATTACCTCAATAAAATTAAAGAAAATGAAGATAAGCACTTGTCGATTCACTATCAGAAAAGTCTCTCATAATATTTGAATACCGTTTGATTTACTACAAGCAATTGTTTTTTATGTTTTGGGCATCAGACGTGCAGTAGCAAAATTTGTTCTGATACTGTTTTATTTGGACCAAAACAGTGCAGAATGGATATTGCTAAAGAGTTTCTTCATGAAGTTAACGACGATCCAGTAGTGCTCACATCGATGAAAACTGGTCACGAAATATGGGTTTATGGATGCCCAATTATTACAATGGCAGTTGCCTCCAAAGCCAAGATCGAAAAAACAAAGTTCGATCTGACTGAGATATGGCTCACCTATTTCGTTGATTACAAGGCCACACTGTGACATGAATCTTGTCGCAAGGTTGTACGGCCAATAAGAGGAAGTACCTGTACGTTCTACGTCACTTTTGTGTGATCAATTTGAGGCGAAACATTTTACCATTACGTATCTTCACACTTCACTTCATGTTCGTTACTGTTTGGCCAAGAACGTAATGGTTCAGACTCCGTATTTGTCGCACATGGCCATTTGCGCCTGCTTCTGATTATAAAAACAATGATTGATTGGACTACGTTTTGCCAATATAAGAAAGATATAGAGAATCAATAAAGTTTCTAAAATCCTTACTAAAAACTACAGCCAAGAAATATTTTGAATATTTGAAAAAGCACTGTCATAAGTCTATTATATCTAGTGTGAAGTATTCTGAAGTAGACAAAATCAATACTGTTGAATAAATAAAGGTTTTTTTTCCCCGACAACATTTGTATTTTTTAAAGCGATGAAAACTTTAGGTTATCTCTGTCGTAAGTTTTACAACTTATGGATTAAGATAAATAAGATTAGACTAAAACAAAACAACTGCAGGAATTTCTAGAAGGTAAAAAAAATAAAAAAATAAAAAAATGGCAAAATGCATTAAAGAAAACGTCGACCTTTATTCCTTCAGAACTTTTTAATTATAAGTTTTAACAAATAAATTGGATATATGTCTCATTTGTTTTAGGTAAATGAACTTTGTGTAAGCATGCTGTAATCAGGAAACAACGCAACAACGAACGGCTGTCTGGTGCTTTCCCCCGCTGCGGAATTGTTTACGATGGAAAGCTCATATTTCAAGCGGCGCGATTCCGCCCACCGATCCTGTGAAATGTAAACACTGATTGGGTCGGCTCCTCTCCCTTTTAATGGACTGATATTCCTCAAATACATCAGCGTCACCCGGGGCGCGAGATTTCTGAAACATTGCCCTCTTGCTTCGTTCCATTCTACACACCGACCTTGTTATGAGGGAAAAAAAAGATGACATGAAAAAAAAAATCCATTTCCTTGCTTTTCGCTCCCGCCCAGGTTTGGTTATCCATCAGTGATATGAATATCAATATGAAATATTTGTTTCGTCATGTGTTAAAGAGTG
Source organism: Vandiemenella viatica (assembly GCA_031002005.1). Lineage (NCBI taxonomy): Eukaryota > Metazoa > Arthropoda > Insecta > Orthoptera > Morabidae > Vandiemenella > Vandiemenella viatica. The sequence goes on along the minus strand of JARYHS010012519.1, from coordinate 27,315,492 downwards.
GAAGAAAAACACGCGAGCTAGATATTTATAACTTTCTGTCACGCAAAATCCTAGTTAAATTTGATTTGTAATGTGATAATTTATTGGGTAATGCACCTAAACGAAAATAAGGTTTATGTGTGTGTGTGTGTGTTTTCGTAGTCGTTCAAACCATACGCACACAGATACAAGGTAACATTCTTTAAGGTTTTTAAATTTATTTTTCGAATTTGAGTTACAGCAAATGACGAGCACAATTATTTCCACTGAAACAGGTAACTTTTATTTTGCAACATTAACGATTTATTGTTGTTCTGTACATAGTACAGTTGTATCAGAATCATCTGTTTTCATACGATTTGAGATCAACCATTTTCCGTAAATCGATCCTGGTAGGTAAACGGTATTTTGGAGGATACGGAGCTGATTCTTGTTGATTTCCTGTGATTACTGAAAGTGACTCATTTTTAACCGTCATAGCGCGTTCCCCCCTCACTTCCTTCCGTTCTCTGGTCCCTAAAGACCGAAAATGATTAGTATAATTTAAAAAAAATACATTTAAACTTTGTTGTAAACAAATTTCCACGGACAAAATCTTCAAAATCCAACATAGATCTTTAAATTTTTTTAAGATGCGAATCTTATGGCACACTAAGTAGGGCCTATGCTATGGTGGTCCTTGTTTTTTCATCTTTTGAAGAGACAAGTTCCAAACCCTCTGCCTTGTTCCAATTTAAAATACTATGCAAATTTTTAGCTCATTCGAACAGCTACAAAGCGACCCTATTTGAACCAAAATTTTTGAATTTTAGGTATGCTTGAAAGTCTTAATTGTAAATAAAAAAATTGTATAAGTTTCAGTCACATCAAGTAATTGTTCAGATTTATCCTTTATATTGCAAGAATTTGTGACAGTAAATAGAATGCAGAAGGGTTTTTGCAACGTTAGGGGCAGAGCGCAGTAACACGGCTAAAACGTATATGTCATCATTAGCCACGTTTGCTGATAAAGGTTATTTATTTGTAAAAACTTACGAACGCTCGTTAATCTTTTTCTGTTATGTACAGTACTTTGACCTCTATTTGTAAAATTAATATACCTGCAAATAATATACTATAAAAACTACGATATTAATACAAAAAATAAATAAAAAATAACATCTTCTGGCTGATTATAAACTTTTTCCTTTCACAACAGCTTGTGCAGCTGAAAAGTGATTTTTGTGAAATATTGTTACTACACAAATTAAATGGTATCTACTTCTCCAAGTATTTCATCCAATAACTAGAATAAGATTTTTATGTCTTTCTTGTTGGCTGCATTTCATATCAAATTGTGGATGTGAAACTACCCTGCAATAGGCAAGTTTTATTCTACAGGATATTGTTGTAAATCTTATAATCGAGGAAAGTGCCGCATTGGTGTTTAAATAAGTTCCTTTTTTTTTTGCAATTAGTACCAATTAATACCAGAAGACTGACCACTGCTTGATAAGTTTCTCAAACTGTACGAGAAATGGAAATATTTACAAAAGAATTTAACCAGAACTGCAGAAAAAGGAAACAAAAGAGACGTTTGAGAGGAAACGTTGGATGATCTATTTGAAAAAGTCCATTTAGATGCGTTGAATGTCAGTTATCCTAGGTGGATGTCAAAAGCAATTTATGAATTCATAATGTAGCTTTTTGAATAACATTTTATGCTGTAAAAAGAACTGTTCAGAAAGAATATATAATTTTCTTCCTCGAGTGCCAGTTCGAGCTAAAACACCGTATCAAGATTTATTCTTAATGCGTCAACTGAAAAATTATAGAAATATTGATCCATAAAAAAGGAGGCTACTGCGAAAATATTTTTCCAACCATCTGTGGTATTTACCTACAGAAACTGTTGCTCTATTCGACAATGCTGTTGTAACAAAGGTTAAGGCATATGTTGAATACAGAGGAATATGTAGAAGACGAAGAGGAAATAAATAAACTGAAGAGATACATTCGGAATGAATATATATTTTTTTTCCTTTACAAACGTGGAGTTTTCTTATTTTGTAATTTCCGATACTAAAATTTCTGAAGCAGATTTTCTCTCAGCTCCTATTTCATAGACAAAAACCCGTATTGTGGATGAATGATACTGATTAGCAAATTGGACTTGATAAAAAAAAGAGAATAGTTGTTATGAGAGAATCAATTTGTTTCACAGACCCTTACAGAAAAATGTATCCTCTAAATCCACTCATACTAAAAATAATGTTCAGTGTCCATAGAAGTTAAACTTCCAAATAATAATGTGTTTATTTTATAGAAATTGCGTGTTTTATTTTTAAAAAAAAAAAAAAAACCTATTCCTAAAGTAATTTGAAGAATGTATCATATTAACTTTTGGGGACTTTGAGTGAGAAAATTCTTAAACAATTGTGGGAGTTGGTTGGATCTGACCACATTTCTATTTTTAAAAAAATCAAAAAATTTTTAAAAAATAAAAAAAAAATCATAATAATGAAGAGTTCACCACATTTGAACGAAATTCACCTAGCGGGGCGGTGTAACGGTTAGCGTTCTCGCCTCACATTCGGGAGGACGGCGGTTCGAATCCCTGTCCGGGCATCCAGATTTGGGTTTTCCATGGTTTCCCCAAAGTTTGGAAATACCGGGATGCCTCCTTCAAAAGGCCGTGGCCGAATTCCTTCCCATTCCTTGCCCCCATCCTTGCCCCCCATCCTTTCCCGTCTCTAAAGACCTCGATGTTAAAAAGAGACGTAAAGCAGTTAAAAAAAAAAAAAAAATTGAACGAAATTAGTTGTTGCTACTTTTTTTTTTGCTGTCGTCAGTCTTTCGACTGGTTTGATGCAATCCTCCATCCCTTCCTATCCTGTGCTAACCTCTTCATTTCTACATACCCCTTACAGCCCACGTCCTCAATTATCTGCTTCATATATTCTAATCTCTGTTTTCATCTATAGTTCTTACCTTCGACTGTTCCCTTCAATAACAAATTAATGACCTACCATCCTGTCTCTTCTTTCTGTAAGCTTCTTCCACAAACTTCTTTTCTAACCAATCATTTCCAAAACTCGTTCATTTCTTACTTTGTCTGTACACTTAATTTTCTGCATTTTTCTGTAGCACCACGTTTCAAAATCCTTCAATTTTCTTTCTTTCCGGTATTCCTAAAGTCCATGTTTCGCTACCATAAAGTGCTGTGCTCCACACAAAGAGTTTTAAAAACTTCTATCTAATTCCTAGATCAATATTTGAAACTAAAAGATTTCTCCTTTTCATGAAGGCTCTTTTTGCTAGTGCTATTCTGCTTTCGACACCATTCCTGCTTCGGCCATCGGTTGTAATTTTACTTCCCAAGTAACAGAATTCACTTGCTTCTCCTATTACATCCGTTCCAATTTTTATATTTAATCTACTAGTATTGGTATCATTTCTTCTGCATTTCATCACTTTTGTCTTGCTTTGATTTATATTCAGTCCAAAATCTTCCTTCAGTAATTTGTTCATGTCATTCAGTAATTCAATCTCCTCAGCCCTCTCTGTTAACAAGACAATATCATCAGCAAATCGTAGCATACTGATTTTTTCTCCTTGAAAACGTATGCCACATGGATATTTTTCTTTGACTTTCTACATTGCTTCTTCTACATACAAGTTGAATATTAACGGGGATAGACTACAACCTTTTCTCACTCCCATTTTAACTGAGGCATGTCTCTCGTGATTCTCTCCTTTTATTATAGCCACTTGATTCTCATATAGTTTATAGAGTATTTAAAATTTCGAACATCTTGTCCCACCTAACATTATCAAAAGCTTTTTCCAAATCAACAAACACCATAAAAGTATCTTCGTTTTTCATGACCCACCCTTTAAGTATTAGTCTTAAAGACAGAATTGCTTCCCTTGTACCGCGATTTTTCCTAAATCCAAACTGATATTCACCTACTATCTCTTCTACTACCCTTTCCATCCTTCTGTATATTATTCTGGTCAGTAATTTTGAAGCATGTGTTGTTAGACTAATGGTGCGATAATTCTCACATTTGTTGGCTTGTGCTTTCTTTGGAAGTGTGAAGATGATTTTTTTTTATATATCAGTTGGAATTTCTCCTGTTTCAAAACTTTTTGATATCAGCTTGAGTAATCTTTCGATTCCTTCCTCTTCTTACTTTCAAGTCATTCAGAGCTTTATTAAATTCTGTCCTCAAAACAGGATCTCCCAAGTCATCAATGTCGACATCGCCTTCCTTTTGCATTACACTATTGTTCAAGTCGTGCCAACATATAGTTTCTCAATGTATTCTTTCCATCGGTTAGCTCTATCTTCTGAGCTTAAAAGAGTTTTCCCATCGGCAGCTTTAATGTTCATATCTATTTTCTTCATTTCTCCAAAATTCTGTTTGATCTTTCTATATGCAACATCTACTTTACCTACGACCATTTCCATTTCTACTTCTTCACACTTTTCTTGTAGCCATTTATCTTTTGGTATTTTGCATTTCCTATTTATTTGATTTCTAAATTGCCTATACTGCTCTCTTCCTGCTTCATCCTAAGCATTTTTGTACCCTCTCCTCTGATCTATCAGCTTCAAAATTTCTTCTGTGATCCATGGTTTTCGGGCAGCTTGTTCCCTAAAGCCTAATGTTTCTTTACCAGCTTTTATTATTTCGGTCTTTAATGCATTCCATTCGTCCTCGGTTGAGCTCCTTTCAGAGTTACTTCTTAGACCTAAGTCTACCATTTGTGCAAATTTTTCTGTCGTGCTAGATTGTTTCAGTTTATTCACATCCAGTCTGTTCTGCTTATACTGCTTCCTTATTCGCTTAAATTTCAGCCTGCACTTCATTATTATCAAGTTATGGTCAGAGTTTATGTGTACTCCTGGTTACGCTTTACAGTCTAGAACATGATTCCTGAATCTCTGTTTGACCATGATATAATCTAGCTGATATCTGCCTGTATCCCCAGGACGTTTCCAGGTGTATATTCTTCTTGCATGGATCTTAAACAGTGTGTTTGCCACTACTAGCTTATATCTTTCACAAAATTCTAGCAACCTGCTTCCTCGCTGATTTCTTTCTCCTAGACCAAAACTTCCTACAGTATTCCCCTCTTTTCCTTCTCCCACTATTGCATTCCAGTCACCCATGATTATTAGATTTTCCTCCCCTTTCACATATTGAATTAATTCCTCAATATCGACGTATATTTTTTCTATTTCTTCGTCATCTTCCTGTGACGTTGGCATATACACTTGTACTAATGTGGTTGGGACTGGCTTAGTTTCTAACCTCATCAAATTAATCCTGTCACTAAACTGTTCATAATAACGCATCCATTTCCCTACGTTTTTGTTCGTTACAAATCCTACACCAGTGACTCCATTGACAGCTTGTGTGCTAATTATCCTGTGTTCCCCAGACCAGAAATCCTATGCATCCTTCCATTTAATCTCACTAATCCCAACAACATCTAACTTAAGTTGTTCCATCTCCATTTTTAAGTTTTCAAACCTACCTGCCCTATTCAGTCTTCTAACATTCCACGCTCCGACTCGTAGAATGTTTCTATCCATTCTGATGACTCCTCACTGAGCAGTCTCCACCCGGAGATCCGATTGGTGGACTATTTTACCTCTGGAATATTTTTCCCAAGGAGAAGCCATCATGATATATGTAATTTGAGAGAATTACATGTCCTCGGGATACCCTTTCGGTCTTTAATGTAGTGGTTTCGCGTTACCTACTGCATCCCCATGCCGTTGATCATTTCTGATTCATCCGCCTTTAGGGGCCGTTTCCAACCCCAACGGCATGCGCGTGCCCTTAACCGTTCCCCGCTCTTCCGCCCTCCTTTCGGAGTCCGTTGGCAGGCAATGGGTGATTCCTTATACCGGGAATCTTTCAGTCGCCAGAGCTTCGTCCTTGCAAACAGGGTGCACCACGTGAAGGAGAGGTTGACATTTGGTTGGAAAAGGCTAGTATAGCCTCTCCCAAACATTTACACCCCTTGTTGCTTATAGTACGTTCCAATTTCGAGGCGTTTGAGGGTCGCCTTAAAGTTGTCTGATTGCGTTGAAATTTGGCAGTGAGATTTTTTTTTAGCTTTTAACATAATTAGGGGTTACAGAGCAGCAAAATATTAAATAATTAAATAAATGCTTACTACCAAAGGCTGACCTAGCATACACATATATAAACAATATTTTGTAAAGAAACTAGTTTTAAATCAAAACAATATTTATTAATAAATCACAAATTTATCTAAACCTAATTATCTTGTATTTATACAAGAGTGGAGGCTTTCTCGGCGTTGTACATAGATGAAATGTCCTCGGGAACTAGACGAGTGAGAACTCTGTAAAGTGCGACGTTTGAGCGGTCGTATCTTCTGCCGCCATTGTTACTTGACAATGGTGGCAGAGGATACGACCGCCGAAACGTTCTCACTCGATTAGTTCCCGAGAACATTTCATCCGTGTTGTATTTTGTTGTTACAGTTATTGAAGTTGCTTTTGTGTGAGTGTCTGATTTTCATGAAGCACTGAAATTTACAACAGCAGATCTTTAACGCTTTAGGCAACAAAGTTTATCTTTGGTTACTTCCAAATTATTATTCCTTTTTGGTAAAGTCTATACTTCACTACCACGAAGTGTCTAGTAGTCTTCACTGCTGGTACGCATACCGATGTCGAAATAGATGCAGCAACCGCGAGCTAGACAGGTTGCAGAAATTCCGAGGCAGTGCCCTGAAAATAGAATGCTGATGAGTAGGAGTTGGAGCAATGACAGTCTCAAAGAAGTCATCTAGACGGCCTGGTAACAGTTTTGTGATTGGTGGAAAATGATCCCCACTTGGTGGGGGTGATGGTAAGACCCTAGACTCTGGGATGGAGCTAGAGAGAAGACTGCTCGACGCCGACTCGACCCGACATGTAATCTGCAGAGGGGTGCCGCTGATGGAGGCGTCGTCTTCGCTGGGCTAGAGGCAGACAGCACCCGGGACCGCCGTCACTGCGGGACGCAGCCAGCACGCCGCCCCAGCCTGCCATGATCGCCGGACACGCTGGCAGAGCGACGACGGGACTCCAATAAAGTCAGGTGGGGACGACTGTCCAATTCTCGGGGATGGTCATCGCTGTATTGGGATATATTGTAGCCTTAGCTCGCTGTTGTTGGCCGAGACTCGGCTGCCTGGAGAAGCAATAATACCTCTGCATAGTAATTGTCAGCGCCATTGGAGCTAATAAATGTTCTGATACGTGTTACATTGCGACTACTTATTTTTAGAGCTCTCCACTGATGGTGAAAAATTGCTAACCCGAGTGGCAGATTAAACGAGGGTTCACTGGAGTTATTCCTGCAACCCTTGCGCACAATCTCTCTCTCCTTTAGTGGAAACTCGTAGGGCGGGTCAGTACAAGTGCTGTGCTCCATACATAAAGTTTTCCTAAAAAACTTACATCACCTATTACTTCTGATCCTATTCTTATATTTCATCCGCTAATAATGTACTCATTTGTTCTACATTCATTCCTGTAGTTTTACTTTGGTTTGTATTTAATCAAAATTCATCCTGCCTAATTTTCTTTGTACAATTCAGTAATTTCTGAACATCCTCGTTATGTTCTGCTAACAGGACAATGCCGTTAGACAATCGTAGACCCTTTTAAACTGATATATGTCTCTCGCGACTGTCCACTTTTGTTATAACTATCTGTTTCTTAGATAGATCATAATTTTATAGTAATGTAACACTAACTGTAAATAAAACTGAAAATACTTAATGAAAATTCAATAGTTTATGAGTGTAAAGGGGCAATTTTTGAAGGCGTATTCAAACAGAACTTGTATGGCGTATGTAACTTAGTATCCACCATTATGTTTTTCAAGAAGCATCATTTTTTGAGAGAGAAATAACTACGATGCTTGGCTAGAGTAAATTTCTTGTAACTTCACATCCACATTCCATCTGAAAAATTGGAGATAATATTAGCTGTTTGACTAATTTTTTTTAAAAAAAAGTTAGGTAACTTTATGTTGTACTTTTGCACATTGTTTACAATATTTCGACTGTATCAGTACATTATGAACTTTTTTTTTTTTTGCTGTCGTCAGTCTTTAGACTGGTTTGATGCAATCCTCCATCCCTTCCTATCCTGTGCTAACCTCTTCATTTCTACATACCCCCTACAACCCACATCCTCAATTACCTGCTTCATATATTCTAATCTCTGTCTTCCTCTACAGTTCTTACCTTCGACTGTTCCCTCCACTAACAAATTAACCAATCCAGCATGTCTCAAAATATGACCTACCAGCCTGTCTCTTCGTCCTGTAAGCTTCTTCCATAAACTTCTTTCCTCACCCATCATTTCCAAACAGCATCGCTATTCTTGGCAGCAGTAGGAGGAAAGAGGACAAATTTAAAAGGTGATTCCAACACTGGAATTAACGTTCGGACAAGTGCATTAATGGAAATAGAGAATACTTTCAAGAAAATTAAGGTTTTTTTTTTTTTAAATTAAATACTTTCTATTAAGAAATTCCGGTTATTTTTGGGTCCCCCCTCAAATGTGTTACTGAGTAATGGAACACTAATGAATCTCACCACGTAAGTTACAGACCATTTCAAAAACTGCGTAAACTCATTTTTTTTTCCTGTGAAACCAAATAAAGTTTCAAATTGATCCTCCGTGAGGGAGAAGTATTGACTGAGCGTGCCTGATTTTTTTTCTTCAATCTTTCAATAATGCCTGCCTTTGATAGTCTAGATGCTATAGAAGTCGAACTATTCAAAATATTGCAACCGTATTTTCGTGCCATACCTGAGGTAATATCTCGGGTGCTTTAATTAATGTAAAATGGGCAACACATGCCGTTTCATGAAAGTTTCATCGTAAGCCTGGGAGAAGTAACCTTTGAGTGAGTTCATTCAAACTGAATGTATTATTTTTTGCATAATGAAGCATCATTACATCTGTTTCATAAACTCTGACAGTACCATAACTGATGGAAAAACGCCTGCTATCTTTTCTTTGAATAATACACAACATCAACTTCTAACCTTCATATTCCGGAAACTTTTTCTCTCTGGTTTCGACGAAATATTTTCTAATATCTTCACAACTGAAGGAGAGTAACCAGAACAAAATAAAAAAGTGTCTGATATAATATACAATCACTTGGTATTTGTTACCAGATAATGAAATCACAAGAAGCGGTGGAAAGTTCTTCTTCCACGTAGCGACTAATAATGCTCAGTGTTTTCGGCGTAGTAAGCACAAAAACAGCGAAAGGTAACATGCTCTTCTACATATTCATTTATGGACGATATTACACTTTGGCTTTATTCATCGCTAACCAGATGCTGATTATTAGACGTATTTTTATTTTGCCGCAACGTGGACTATGAATCCCTGAGTGCTTATTATGTTAAAAAAAATTTGCAGATCAGCTCCATCACCCAATTTTACCATGTATTACAGTAGGCTAAGATTGGCTTCCTTTCAATCCGGGACAAAACATTTTTGGGTTTACCAGAATTTAATAATTTCGCGATATGTTACAGTAAAATAAAATGTAAAATTGCTAAATTCATATTTTTATCTACAAATTTTTGACATATTGTAACAGCCCTCAAACCTAAAATTAAATGTAATTGGATCTTATCAAGAACTTCTAATAAGCTAGAGATTGCTTGAATATGATCTTGTAGGTTTGTTTTGCAATTTCCTGTAAATCAATATATATAGACTTTATTTTATGAAAAGAAATTATTAAAAGGCCATTTAATATGTTAAAAACAGAATTGCTTAAATGTTGATAATTCGAAGTATTAATATAAATTACGATGTCTAAAGGACAATTTACGACAGTTTAAAATGATTTCTATGAATAATTTTGTGTTTAGTATCTTTAATTTCCATTTCTGACCATTTTGTAATGATGTTAAATGATTATGTATTGATTCTGATTGTTTTTAGTATGTTTCAATTGTTTAAGTGTTGTCAATGTTCGAGAAATATCTGGCGGAAGCTTCTGAAGTGTTTTAGAAATTTCGATAGAGCGTATATAATGAAATCAGCTGAAGAACAGTAGCAGTTTAAACAGACTCAATTTACGTCGGCCAAGGACTGTGTTAGTAGTATTGTCTGCGGAAGAAGTGTTATATGCAATCTCTGGACTGTATGAATGCTTGTAACCAGTACTTTTGACGTCGTGTTTTTCTGTGAGAATAAAAACAAGTATAAACTGAAATACATTGTGGACTACTTAATTATCTTATTAATTAAACCACGAACAATCTTATAATATGTACCTAGAAAACTGCAATACCTGGATTAAAAAAAACTGTGTTCTGGAATCAACCTTACATCAAGCCTGTTCCGTTTTGTCCTGTTGAAACTCATAACTATCCTTTCAAGAAATACGAAAATTCACTCTTGGCCACTAATGTTCGGATTATTTAATCCCATAATAATAATCACATGTTGATAATATTAAGTCAGCCCTAAATTTTAGTAACCATAGACTTTTATCATGTAATAAAATTATTAAAACTTAAGATAGATTGCATATATGATACAGAATTTCGAACATATTTCATTATCCTGTAGGTGTTGATTCCTTCTTGTTTGTTTTGTTTTCTTCATTTTAGAACTCCTACCGTTTCATTAGTACTTAGTATCTCGTGGTATTTATAGTCTCCAAAAATCTCATATTCGTCAGATCATATCAACCGGTTATTAATTGATGATTCTTTATTTTTTCAGAATATTTGAAGCAGTAAACAAATTCTGAACCGAAATTTTTAATGAATTCGCTGGTGTTTCAACCTGCTGCAATTTCTCTTATACAACAAATTCATTTAATATCTGGATTCATCATTTTCACGATTATGTTTTTGCAAGAAATTTCTCAGTAAATTCAACAAATTTAATAACTTCACAGCGCAAGCAAGTTCGCCAATCGTTTCAGCCATTGCAGTTAATAGCCTCCTTTTGTATGGAGAAAGGCCTTGAAAAAATTTTGTGTTTCATACGTGAACGACTTTTAATTTCTACAGAATTGTGTTTTTTGCTAAGGTAAGCTATGACGTTCTTCTCCATAAGTAACATTAATATGCTCTGAACCATATCCTCCTTCCTTATTCAACCAACCTGTGTCCATTCTTAGCTATTGATGCCAGAGTCATTAAAATTACTTTTCTTAGATTGATTATAATATTTTTGTGTATTTATAATATAGCTTTAATCGCACTTGATATCACATTACGCAAATAATTATTAAAAAAGTGACCATTCCCATTTTATGGAGTTTTTGTTCATCACTGTTCGTAATTAGATAAATATTTGTTTTCTTTCATTTATCATCTAATTCAGTGTTTTTGAATAGCATAAACAACTTTTTACCTGTAGCTTAAAAAAGGTTTTAAACTTTTCTGAGAGAATAAATTGAAAACAAAGCGCAGCTTTCAATATATCCCGAAATATATCACCGGAGGTAAGCTATGTTTCCAATTTTTCTGTCGTTTATTTAATTTCCAACACCAATAAATCCGCTCCGACGACACCTTCATAATAACTTTTCCTGTTCGGGCAGAATGAAATCCGCTTCCCAAGCAGTTACGTGACCAGAAACGAGACGCTATGCAGGAGCATATGTAACTAAATACTCTCACTTTTAATACCAATATTGCGTTTATCAGTATCATCTATGCCTTTTATCGCATCACCAGTAAGAAGATATGCTGTTCATAGCTACGCCTGACTTCGTGTATATAAATAGCCAGGGAGATGGTTGCTATTATGTACTGCTAACAGAACAAGCCAATATACAGTAACCGGAAATAGCGTGAACGTATTGTTGATATAATGTATGAGAATGGTGATTTACCTCATAATACAGCAAGATACTCCATAACTTCACGAGATTAAAATCGCGTGATTGACTAAAAATACAAATTTGAAGACTCAAACATTTCGTTCACACACTAGACAAGTGGGGCAGAGTGACAAGTTCTACGGGAATACGACTACTAGTCCCAAAAGTTTGCATTGTTCCTGCGAAGTATCATTAAACTTCGTGGTTTGAGGTTCAAACAAAACAGTAAGATTAGTGACATATAGACGGAATATATGGCAAATCGAAACTCATTCCGTTCGATTACTGAGCAAATATTCATGATTACAGCAGCTGGTGAAATTCTCATAACGCTTAGAAAACGGAATTTCCCATTCACGTCATATGAATCAGCTTGAACAAAATAAACAGTTCTAAAGTTGGCATTAAAGATAATAGTGCACGATACACAAATACGTAACACAGAGAGTGACACTTAAAATGAAGATTATTAGCACCAGCATGCCGAGCCTTGTGGATAGGCAATAACATTCGAGTCGAGAATTGTTACACCTGCCTCCGACTGACTGCACTGGTCCCGATATGAAGGTGGGCCAGAGTTCCCGGTACTGGAAGGTCATTAGTGATATTTCATTTAATGTTAGAAGATCGGTAAAAAGCCAGAAAAAAAACTGATAATTTGTTTATTGTTGCTCGCTGTTTGCATAATTTACTTAGAGATACATTCCTTAAAAAAAAATACGTACCTCATTATAAAATAAACAGAAATGTACAACTACCAACCGAAAATATTGGACTATTAGCAGGGGGAGACGGTTACGCACATGCTGGTGGGTTTTCTCTGAGAGACTCATCACAGGATACGTAAACAGCCCTATAGGTGAAGGGTTAACACCCAGGGAAGGGAATCATTTTGGAAGAACTCATTATGGCTACTTTCTAATCCTATTATCTTAAAAATATGTACATGAATTACTAAAAATTCACATTTCTATTTATGTGAAAGTGTAATATTAATTTGGTTTATTATTTATTAATTTGTGTTATGCAGCAAAATAATTACATAAAAATATTAATGTTGATTTTAATAAAAATACAGATGAAGATGAAATAGATTAGTCAATGATTGAACATTTTTATGAACGTACCTATTATCCACAGAGTTCTACTTTAGCAATGTTTGAGTTTTATTTGAAGTCCATTCCATGTCTAACCAAAAATTGAGTTCTGTGCAATTGCATTTTATGGAAGTGGCTTGTATTTTTTGAAGGCTTCTGTAATAATAAATATATAATAATAAGTGACGCGAAGGTAATAAAACAATATGAATAAATTTATGTTAGATTATATTGTACTTTTAATACCGTTTCTGAGAACGCCGCTTTATAGAAAGCGGTTCCGATGATTTCTATTGCAGCTGTTATCAGGCGTGATACGTCAGCGTCCGACGCTGCATAGGATGCGCACCTTGTCAGGGCTCGAGTCGAGTGTGCGTTAAAATGGCTCGTGATACAAAAAATGGGTTGCAGAAATATTTATACTTTTGCCCTTTAAGGGTCAAATTCCGAAAAATTCATTTCTTATGTTGTAATGTCACCAATGCGGTGATCTTGATCTGTAAAATGACACTTCATTTATCGATTTTGGTTAGGACTGCAGGGAGATAAATGGTTCTTGGTACAAAAAAAAAAAAAAAAGTATTTTAGAAATATTGAAATTTTTGTCCTTTAAGTGTTGAATTCCGAAATATTCCTTTCTTAAATTATGATGTGATCAAAGTGGAGAGCTTTGAAACGATACCTCATTCATACATTTCGGTTAGTTGTCAAGGGGAGATATTGGCTTGTGACAAAAAGACACCTTATAGAAATAATATATACGAAAATAAAAAATGTTCTGTAATTTTTTTCTAAATCTAATAGAATCTCATAGATGAGCATTATTAGTTTCATATTCATTTATAATCCAAGTCCAATAATTTTAATTATGACCTCTGCTAAGGAAATAAACGTAACCTTATTAATTAACACATAAATGTTAAAGTATTATAGATTAAAAAAGATAAACCATCTCATCTTTCTTTACATTCAATACGTAGGTAGACTGCCTAGAGATAAATTTGAGCGGCTTTTACAGATAATTCTGCAGCCGAAAGAAAAACGACGGTGCTAACTTCCACTCTGCAAAGCAGCAGAGATTTAGAGCCTTGCAGCGAGTCGTCAGCAACGTCAGAATGCCGAAGCGGGCAGCTGTCTACGACACTCTAGATTACAAGAGCGACTTGAAACAATACACAACTCGTTCCTGGAAGCTCTTTTCGAAACGGTGAAACTTTTCGTTTTTTACGGAATTGGCAATCACTAATTCCCAGAAAAATGAGAGCTTTTATCTTAGCCTGTAAATAGATCACAGAAACACAAGAGAGAGAAGAAAATGAAGTTGTCAAAAGTAACAAGCAGGTTCGCTTTCCGTTCACGCGGTGGAGCGACGAATAATAGGTTTCTGTCGGAATTGGTTTACAGTCGCTTTCCGAATTCTCGTAACCATTGTTCCGAGAAACACGATAAATTTTGCGACGGCGAAAATACGCAGTTAGAGACGAAAATTTAGGGGCCTTCGCGCCCCGTGTTTCCCCTGCGTAAGTCAAAGTGAAAGTGTTTCGGGTTGCGGTGGGGCAGACCGGATTTCAATTCCAGCTGAGTGGACGCTACCTGTTACGCCAACTTGCACGTCTCTGAAATATGTCGACGCTGCCGCGGCGCCAGCTGCGCGAGACAGGCTTAGCCAGCACCTCACTTTCTCTGGAGATGGAAATACCTGCTCCACCCACTGTTCCTAGTGAGCTTCGTCCACAGATGTTGGTTCACAGGAATGCTTTAATTGGGAAATAGCTTACATATTGTATACTGTGATAACCCGCAACGATTGATGGTCTATTATTGTTCATTAGATGTAGCAATTTCGAGGTTCACTTTTTTTTTTTAACTGCTTAACATCTCTTAACAGCGAGGTCTTAAGAGACGGGAAAGGATGGGAGGCAAGAAATGGGAAGGAATTCGGCCATGGATTTTTGAAGGAAGCATCCCGGCATATGCCTGGAGTGATTTGGAAAACCCAAATCTGGATGCCCGGACGGGGATTCGAACCGGCGTCCTCCCGAATGTGGAGCCAGAACGCTAACCGTTACACCATCACGCCCGGTGGGTGGATCGTCAAAATAGTTAAAGGTCAGTTAGGTTCATTACTGGTGGATAGAATTTTTATTTATTTATTTATATGGCTTTCAGCCTTATCAGCCACACAACCAAGTTTTTTGCGTTTTATTACAATTCACATTTCAATACTTTACAATTCTATTTACAATTTACATTTCATTTCCTTTACAGATTTAAAAAATACATAATTTACATTACATTACAGTTCTATACACAACAGTTTAAATTGTATGATCTTTTACATTTCCATTCTTTTACAGTTCTATATCTATCCGTTTACTTCTTGGTGTAATACTATGAGTCGACATGTAATCACTTACTTTATTATATTTCTTATCTGCGCCGTAGAGTGCTTATTACACAATTTGTGGAATATCTTAATTCTATTTGGGTCAATGTATAGCAATGGTGCCCTGATCATTCACTACGGCCTCAAATTCTAGTAATATGACTGCCTGTTATGTATGAGGATATATCTGTTCAAATGGTGTACGATTGTAAATGTACTAACTTTGTTCCCTCCTTAAAGAAGGTCATTATGATTTTGAAAAATTTCGTATTTATTTGAGGCGAGCAAGATGGAAACGTTGGTTGAGAGAGGAATGTTACATTTTGCGAGTTTTTTTTAGCATTCTGTCCTGAATGTGGGAGTATTTCTTGCATGAGAAGAGAAGATGGTTTATATCCCCTACTGCCTGATCAATACAGTTGCATAGTGGGTTGCTTCTCAATCCTATCCGCTTTAAGTGGCTGGGAAAGTTGCCACGATGAAATCTGCTTCTGATGATGTTGGTTAAGTGGCGTCTGTTTACTTTCCAGTTGTGGAACCACGGTTTGGAAGGGATGACTGGTTGGATGCGGCCGTAAAAAGCACCTTTCTGTTTCATCGAGTTGTTCCATCCTGACTGCCATGTTTTCTTCGCTCCCTGTTTAATCTCATGCAGGAATGCGGAAGGAGGGAGTGTTAGCTCTATTCTTCGTCCGTTTGAGATGGCTTCTTTGGCAAGTCTATCTACATATTCGTTTTATTTAATCCCTGTGTGTGAGGGTACCCATATTAACCTTGTTTTGATCCCTAGGTTGTTGCTGAGGTGTATTTCGTGAAGTATATCTATTAGCAAGGGTGCCATCTTATAGTTCCACTTGGTTTCTGAAATGCTCTTGATAACGCTCAAAGAGTCGGCTATTATAACCACCTCTTTTGGTCCCCTGGTCCGGCCATATCTTACTGCTTCTAATATTGCTTCCGCTTCTGCTAAATATTTTGGAATTTGCGGTGGTAAAGAATGTAATGTTTGATGCTGTGTTTTGGGGCAATATATTGCGCTGCCTACTCGATCCCCGGAGTTGTTTTTGGATCCGTCTGTATATATGTAGATTGTGTTTGTGTCCGAGTTGTCTAGCATGGCCCTCAGGGAATAGCTGGCGTTGCTTCCCGTCGTGTGCTCCAAGCACTGTAGTCGTATCTCTAGAAATCGGAGATGGTAGGGGGCTTGGAATATCGGGTGTATGGGGAACTTCGTTATGTTGCTTTCCCCTTTCCTCCCACTTGTTGTACATGTTAAGTAGGGGGTGGGGGTGTTTTTCAGGGCACCTGTGTGTTTATTTGCGTTCTTGTGCGTCCAGTATTTAAGATAACCTACCTGTTCCTTCAGTGGGAGTGTAGTGATGTTCAGTTTTTCCACAATGAATTTCTCTGAGAGTTGTATTTTTCTTATGAAGAGAGGCATTTCGAACGCTTCTACTAGTAGTGCGTTGGTTGGTGTCGATCTTAGTACTCCAAAGCATGTTCTAAGACAGCGATACTGCAAAGAGTCCAGTTTTTGCAATGCATCTTTCGTGCCATTTGTGTAGAAGATACTGCCGTTATCTATTAAGGATCTGATAATTGATTTGTATAGAAGTAGAAGTGCGTTAGGATGGGATCCCTATCTTGATCCCGCCACTGCTCTTAAGATGTTAAGTCGCTTGTCCGATTTAGCTATTATATGTCGGATATGTTTTCTCCACGTAATCCGGGAGTCTAGTATCATTCCCAGAAAACGGCTCTGTTTATTCACTGAGAATGAGCGGGGTCCTAATTGTATCGGGGGTAATTCGGGAATTTTCCGTTTGGAAAATATCACCACTGATGATTTGTCGTTCGAGATGTTAGTCTATTATGGAATGTCCACTTAACGAACGCCCATATTGCTTCGTTCAACTGTTCGAAGACATGTTCTATTGTTGAGCATATAGTGTATATTACTATATCATCCGCAAATTGAAGGGTAAATATTCTGGGAGAAAAGATCTTATCTAAGTCGTGCGTGTATATTATATATAGGAGGGGACTTAATATCGTTCCTTGTGCGAGTCCATTGTAGACCCATCGGGGGCCTACCAATTCACCTGGAGTTGAGATATATATGATCCTTTCCGATATGAGGGAGTGGATTCCTGCTACAAACTGATGTGGAATTTCCAAGTTGGAGATATTAACAAAATTAACAATATTTGTAGGAGAAAGTTCTAGTGCGTTACGATGGACTGAAAACAAGTTTTCTTCTTTTGCCGCGGTAGAATGTCGCAATTGACATTTTTTATCCAATTTTATAGAAATCTGAGCAAGTGGAAAATTGTTCAGATCGTTATTTTTTTTTCTTTACTTACGATGTTGAGGTCATTAGAGGTGGAATGGGACTGGGTACAAAGAACGGGAAGGAATTCGGCCATGGCCTTTTGAAGCAAGCATTTCACCATTCGCCTGGAGTGATTTGAGGAAACCATGGTGACCAAAATCTGGATGCTCGGACGGGGATTCGAACCCACGTCCTCCCAAATGTGTGGCCAGAGCGTCAATACTGAAGTGAACGATATTTCCTTCAGGGGTTGCTAAGATGTAAGAAGTGACAGACAATGAGATACAGTGCTCAATCATTCTGATAACTTAGTGAAACTATACTGGACTGATAGAAGAAACGGATACTTTAAAATAAGTGCAATAAACTGTTAACAATTCGAGTTTTAATTTTCACCTGTGATTCTGTTTGTGGAGAATTTCCGACATCTGACTGATTTACTGCTTACTGATCAATTGTCTATACAAATTGCAACGACGTAATAATACATTAAATTAGCAGAATACTTATTTGGTACTGTAAATAAAGAACTGAATTTTCATAATAATTTTACAGTTATCATTTGTAATGCTACTGATCTTCGAACTCAATCGTCGATAATTTCTTCTATAGTATTCTGTGGAGTTCAGTGACATTTTCGATAGCATATTTATTTTGTCAAATGAATACTCCTATTTGCAAAGAAAATGCTTAAACAATTCTGGAAAACATGTATTTATCCATTCTTCCGCATACATAAAACTGGGAAAAGAAAAATACTTGTTCTCTAACCTTCCTTATTCAGTTGCATTTAATTCTTATTACTTTAACCGTGAATTGTATTTGATGGTACCTGATGTTAGCATTTAGTGCTTTCGTCCAAAATTTGTTTTGCACATCACCAAAATATTTTTTTTTTTTTTTTTTTTTTTTTTTTTTTTTTTTTTTTTTACATTTATACGGATATCATAACATTCTCAGCTAAACATTTTTTGAAAAAATTTGTCAATCAGCACGCCATTTCTCAATATTGTTTGCTGACTGAACTAAGCAAGTTGCGCCTATGATATCAGTAACCGCAAAATTTTAACGATACTTTAAAGCCGTAAGTATACAGTTCCAATTTCAAAAAGATGAAACCAATTATACGAAGTAAGTATGTCTATCTAGCTGAGAAGAGACTTCGCTCTTCTCGGGCCCCCTGCAGACATCCAGTATTTTAAGTTGTAAACACCTCCGCACATACAATGCCTCCTCCAAACTAAAGCTGAAAAATGATAGTGATTTACTCAAGCGAAGAATGTATTAACTATGAAATACAGAACGTGGTGGGTGTTCAGTAACGCACTGGCCTCGCATTTGGGAGGATGCAGGTTCCAATCCCCGTTCGGCCATCTAAATTTGGGTTTTACGAGATTTTCCAAAATAACTCCAGGTGAATGTCGGGGTGCTTCCTTTAAAAGGCCATGGCCGAATTAATTCCCGTTCTTTGTCCCAAATCTTTTCCCGCCTCTAATGACCACGACGAGGCTAGCCAGAAGCAAAAAAAAAAAAAAAAAGTGTTCAAGGTGTCAGACAGGAGATTGAGGAGATTGAAAGCAACTCTCCCGTATCGACTCCCTGTCTCGGTGGAGATTCACCTCTGGCACAGCTTGCAGTGAAGTGTGAAGTACGCCACAACTCTTACGTTGCTCAGATTCCACATTGCACTGAAGGTCGGACCCTTGTAGGGTTAACAACCCAAGATTTATACAGATGTGTAAACATCTAAAGCAAATTCTAGGCAGAAGGCTTAACGTGGCCCTAAACATAGATACAGTTAGTAGGAAACCCTCAATGTTGTTCATGTCTGCAACCAAGCTAACATTGTTAACCGATCAAACACTACTCATAAAGAATTTACATAATAATTGAAGAATTACCTAACCGATAAATAATTCTTAATTATTATGTCCTTCTGTCCCAATCATATATATTTAATCAGTTTGCAAACGTTTTGCACATACTGTGTCTCAATTGAAGCCGACGAAACAAAACCTCATTTCAAAACGTGATTGTCAGATAGCTGTTAAATGACAATACGTCACAACAGATTCCACTTTGACTATGGAATTTATGCTTCCAGAATGGACAATCGGTTTCAAACAAAGCTGTAGAATAAACTGTTATGTGACAAATTGCATCTTTTGTCAGTTGGTACATTGTGATACCTCGTATGTTCACTCAATAGCGACAAGCAGTGTTCCACTCTTCCAGATTTCTTTTACAACTGTTTCGGAACTGCTCAAATTGCAGCAATGGAAATATAACAGCAGCAGATTTTAAAACACGCAAGCTTGGATGACATATTTATTTGCGTATTCTTTACGTATAAAACGGGATTACTGCGGATAATGTGTTTCTCTTGTATGAAACAGTACTACCATTGTTCAGCTATATTGTGTAGTGGGCTTCACTTTGTCAGAACATTCTCTCTTCTCTCTACACAATAAGGAAAATGATAAAAAAATCACAGTGTTTTCTACGAACAATTCAGTAGAATTATTATCAAAAGAACACAAAGCACAAGAGGGACTGCAGTACCTGAAAAATATTGACAAAACAACAAAACGATTTAAAAATCAGTCTGCATACAGAAGTGCTATTCTGCATACCTGTAAGCAGCAATGATGAAGACTGCATATGTATGAACTATATGGTACAGGGTGCCCAGAAACGAAAGGATAATCCCGCAACCGCAAATGCGTGACATCATGACCTTCTATATGACAAAGTTTTATTTTAGTAAAAGTTACACCATTTTTCGAGATATTGATTTTTTTAACTTTTTCTCTTTGAAACATTTGAATTTTTTCAGTTTATTCCATGCCATTTCTGCATTTTTTTTTTTAAATTTACGCAAGGATGTTTTAGTTATCTAAAACAATTTGCTTTATTTCTTAAAAAAGAACTTTAGAAATCTTATGTATCATCTTTTTTTACTACATGTTTAAAATGCACAGTGGTCTCTTTAGCTGATTGAATTACCATAAAACAATCATTTTTTTAAAAAAGTGTAAAATAATTATACCATCTAAGATTTTTTTATAATTTTTTTAATCGTTTTAAGGAAAAAAGCACATTGTTTTAGATGACACAAATATATTTGAGCAAATTAAAAAAAAAAGTGTTAAAAAGTTTTAGTCACTAGAAACACAAGACTTCCTCCGATGCATTAGATACGACTGGCATAACAGGTCCGGACAGTACTCAGTTCCGTTGCCCCCTCTCATGATTCAAAATAGCCACGTGACCTGGTCCTTCTTGGTAGAATCTGAGGAGGGTGTGAAAAAAAATGCTAGTCATCAACACAAAGACATACTTTGGGCAACCATTAAAATGTTTAAATTAATTAACTATAAATACTGTTCCTATTTATCATATGAATTTCTATTCTAACAAGAAAGATTTTTCCTAATCGTATTTGTAATTTCAGCTTTGGAAAATGGAAAGCCACATATCAGTGACCTCAGTCAATTTCATTATTTATGTCCACAAATACCTTAATACGAAAATGTCCTGGCATTGCATACGTAAGGATGCGGCTTCGAATCCCCGTCCGGCCATCCAGGATTGTGTCTTCCATGGTTTCCCCAAATCATTCCAGACGAATGAGAGGATGTTTCTCTCAAAAAGTCTAAGGCTGAATTCCTTCCCGTTCCTTGCCCAAGTCATTTCCCGCCTCTAATAACCTAGACATCGACGAGGCATAAGCCATAAGCATCCACTCTAATACATCAAAGCTGAAACAGCCACTTTTGTGTAATAATTTTATGCTCAGAAATATAAATAAAAACACACGCGTTGTCGTAACAGTCGAAGGCATGGAAAAACTTCACATCCAACTTTTGCATACTTATATTAACATTCTTACGGATGAGTAAAATACAACCTATAGATGTCTGAATATCATTAAAATTCCTAATCGCCAGTATCTTAAAAAAAAAATAAAAAAAATAAACGTATTTATAGAAATCGGTTCTAGATTAAACATATACCGGTAAACTCAAAATACAAGACGAAGTGAACTAGCCACTGAAATATTGTTTTTCAGAATTAAAAATTCAACCACAAGTAAAATATACACATAACTTTTGTCTACAGACAATTATTATTGCCCGCAGTAATCAGGGCCGGCACTACGATTCTCGGGCCCCGGGTAAGCGATCTTAGGCCCTCTCTCCCCCCCCCCCCTAAAATATTTTTACTTTACAATTTG
Source organism: Vandiemenella viatica (assembly GCA_031002005.1). NCBI lineage: Eukaryota > Metazoa > Arthropoda > Insecta > Orthoptera > Morabidae > Vandiemenella > Vandiemenella viatica. The sequence goes on along the minus strand of JARYHS010012519.1, from coordinate 27,293,567 downwards.
TTTTTTTGGAGAACTCAGAAAATTTTAATACAAAAATGTTTAAAATTATTGGTGCAGATTTTAAAATTTGTGTTTGATTTCTATTTATTTAGTCACCCAGGCCGGTGGGGCCCCCCTTTGGTGGCCCGGGCCCCGGGTACTTTTGTCCCGCTTAACCCCCCCTAACGCCGGCCCTGGCAGTAATATTATGTTAATGGCAACATACTAAGTAATATAGTATTGTAACGGAATAACGGAAATGAGTCATTCCGTATTTTTTTATATTTAACATATAAAAAAGAATAAAGTCTCGCCAGTACGTGGAGAGGACGACCCAAAGTTAGGTAGCAGCCACGAAGGCACGACAGCCAGGCAACCAGGGACAATGGTAGTTCACCTACCTAACGGAACTGGTGAGGCATATAATCCCTTAGCTCCGGGAAAATTCCCCGCCAAGGTGAATGGATGTTCGGCGACCTCTTGACCTCAAGCGGTCGTTTCTGGAGGTCATCTTTGGCGAATATGCCCGAGTTCGTACGAATTCGCACCGATCTCTAAAAGGCAATGTTGGCCAATCATCATAGCTTGTGTCGGATGAGCCTAATAGCGGAGCCAATCAACGGCGGCCTATTCTCCGCGTAATTCTAATTTCCATGAATTTCTCTCTGTGTTAAAATTGCGCCCTTGAGAAAGAGGTGCCGCTACCACGAGTGACGGAGAAGGACTGCAAGTCCAAACCACAGAGTGAGAGGTCGCTTGGCATCGAATCCTCCAAGGGTCCGGAAAGACGGTCTGCGGCAGTGATGTCGCTTTGCAGCCAATCTGTAATTTGCCTGAAGGACGTACTGCCTATCCGCTACAGCTAATAGCATTTGCACCGTCGAGGGACGCCTATCGCCATCACAGTAATAATTCTATGAACAATTCAGTGTGCTACATTAGGTACAGCCCTGTAACGACCTTCCAAAGGAAACTTTGGGTGATTGAGAGTTTTCACCTCCGGCAAGTATTGAGCTAGTGGGACAGATCTCGGGAGTTTTCCTATAACAACTCTTCGTGGATAATTTAAATTATCCTGGCACCCAACAGTGGCAATCTAATGTAGTTCGTGTTAGTATTGTATTTGATTTTTGAAATTAATTCCCGATTGTTATGAAGGGAACTTATCATTCAAATCAGTTTGAGGCCTTGTTGCCCAAAAGGAATTAATGATAATGAATTTGTTTCATGATCACCTAGTAATGAGGTATTGCTTAAATGTGCTGTTTATTTATTAATGTTGGTAAGGCGAGGCTTTGCTTGTTTGTGTTAATGTTAAAAATAAATGATCCTCAGCCTGTACGCCTACTGGCTATAAATTTGCAGCACAGGGTTTTCATTTAATACTAAAAAAGAAGAGTAAGATAGTTTTCACCCTTTCCTCCCTCCCAAACAAACATCCAGTACAGTACATCGTGATAGAATCTCTGTGTTTAGTTTAATTTAATGTGTGTAGATAGCTTTTGTTTAATCTTTGCTTATTTAACAGCGCCAGTAGACAGTTGGTCTTCAGCAACCGTCACGCCAGGAAGTGCCTTCTGTGTTTAAATAATTTAAAGTGTGTAGATAGCTTTTGTTTAATCTTTGCTTATTTAACAGCGCCAGTAGACAGTTGGTCTTCAGCAACCGTCACGCCAGGAAGTGCCTTCTGTGTTTAGTTAATTTAAAGTGTGTAGATAGCTTTTGTTTAATCTTTGCTTATTTAACAGCGCCAGTAGACAGTTGGTCTTCAGCAACCGTCACGCCACGAAGTACTCTCTGTGTTTAGTTTAATTTAAAGTGTGTAGATAGCTTTTGTTTAATCTTTGCTTATTTAACAGCGCCAGTAGACAGTTGGTCTTCAGCAACCGTCACGCCAGGAAGTGCCTTCTGTGTTTAGTTTAATGTAAAGTGTATAGATAGCTTTTGTCCATCTTATTTGTTTAACAGCGCCAGTAGTCAATTGGTAATTTGTAATCGTTACGCGAGGAAGTCCCTCTTTGTTAATTTAGGTTTTTTTTCCCGAGTCGTGTCTATCGGTTGTTTGTAAGTAGTGAACAGTTTATTTGGATCACTCGGTTAGTTCATCTTTCATCTTCTCCGTAGCTTTTGTTTAGAAATATGTGTAGGGACTGTGATTGCTGTGTGCAGGCGCGGGCTGAGGTGACTGATCTTCGCGCTCAGCTTGCAGCAGATGTGCTATGGGAGACTCCGCTGAAGCTAGTGCTATCGCAGGTTCTCCTGTTCCCAGCATCGTACCTGTAGTCCAGGCTGAGACCTTGGAGCCTGTGCGGCAGTCACCTGACGGTGTCTGGCGTGTGGTTTCCGGGCGTCGACGCCGCATGCGGGGGCAGTTGTGCAAGTCTGAATCCCAGGAGGACATGCTTGTACCACTGTCCAACAAGTTTGATGTATTGTCTGGGTCTGGTTCAGATCCACAATCGTCAAACAGCGAGTTGACAGCCCCCCTGCCCGCAAGGCCTGAGCGACCACAGAAGGGGATTTTGGTGATAGGTAGCTCCAACATTAGGCGTTTTATTGAACCCCTTAGGGACATGGCGAATAGGTCTGGGATGAAGTCCTGTGTCCATTCATTGTGTATTCCGGGAGTTCCGATCCAAGATGTGGATCAGGCCATCCCGGATGCCATTGATCGGACGAGGTGTAGCCAGCTGCGGATTGTAGCTCTTGTCGGCACCAACGATGCTTGCCGCCTGGGGTCAGAGACTATCCTCTCTTCCTTCCGGCGGCTTGCTCAAAGGGTGAGCTCTGTGGTTGATGACCGCAAGATTTCGGCTGAGTTAACTATCTGCAGCATTGTCGATAGAACCGACTGTGGACCTCTGGTTCAGAGCCGAGTCGAGGGTCTAAACCAGAGACTGCGGCGTTTCTGCGATAATCATGGCTGCAGATTCCTAGATCTTCACCATGGGGTCGAGTCGTGTAGGGTTCCTTTGGATAGATCAGGAGTGCACTACACACGTGAATCGGCTACACGGGTGGCAGGGGCCGTGTGGAGTGCATTGGGGGATTTTTTAGGTTGAGGCAGGAAGACACGAAACTGGGATCACATTTACGGGCAGCTCAATCAAATTCGGCACCATATGTTAGGAGTAGCGTAAATCAGTCTCGACCATTAAAAGTACTCGTTATTAACTGTAGATGTATTTGTAATAAGCAGCCTCAGCTTGAAAGCATTATTAGTAGTATAGAAGCTGATATTGTATTAGGTACTGAAAGCTGGTTAAAACCGGATATAAGCTCAGCAGAAATATTTAACGATAGAATGAATGTTTTCCGTAAGGATAGGTTGAACTCCAATGGAGGTGGTGTATTTATAGCTGTTAGTCAACACCTGTCGTGTAGCGAAATAAATATCGATACGGTCTGTGAAATCCTATGGATTAGACTAAAAGTAGCTAGGACAAAACTGGTATTAGGGCCTTTCTATCGTCCACCAGATGCAGAAGTATTTATTGCTGAGGCCTTAAGAACTAATGTATGTAAAATAGCTCGTCAATTTCCAGATCATGCAATAATACTCGGAGGTGACTTCAACTTTCCGTATATAGACTGGAATAATTACGTCCACGTTACTGGTGGCCGGGATAAAACATCCTGTGAAATTATTCTTCACCTTTTCTCAGATCTTAATCTTGAGCAGCTGGTGACTGAACCAAAGCGGTGCCACAACGATCACGAAAACATTTTAGATATTCTCGTTACGAATAGGCCTGAATTATTCACGGACATTTCTACCACCATGGGAATAAGTGATCATAAAGCTGTAATTGCTACAGTAAAATTAACAGTCACGCGGCAAAAAGAAAAAAGAAAGGGTCGTTTACAGGTTCGAAAAGACCCCAAAGGAGAGTTTAAGAACGTTTTTGAGGGATAATTACATTACCTTTATAGAAGGAAGAGGCTCGGTTGAAGAGATGTGGCTTCGATTCATGCATATAGTCAGGGAAGGTTTGGACTTACATATACCGAAAAGGACAATCAGGGATGGGAACGATCCCCCGTGGTATACACGTGAACTTTAACGGTTACTTACAAAACAAAGGAAGATACATGCACGCTCAAGGACGACGATGTATAGGATTGATTTAGAAAAGAATGCGATGCGCGAGACTCTTAACGACTTTAGATGCAACTCACTTTCTAAGAGTCTCAACGAAAACCCAAAGAAATTTTGGTCGTATGTAAAAAATGTTAGTGTTAGTGACAACAATATGTCAATTCTACTACAAGACGGTCGGGAAGTTGATGACAGCCGCTAAAAGGCTACCGTATTTAACACCGAATTTAAACATTCTTTCACTGATTAAAACATGGAAAACATTCCCGCTTTTGCACGGCGTGTAGAATTTGAGATGGATCCAGTTCAAATTGATAGTGTAGGTATCATAAAGCAATTAAAGCTCCTGAAGTCGGGGAAGTCGCCGGGTGCTGATGGTATTCCAGTAAGATTATTTTCGGAATACGTGGAAGAAATAGAACCATTTCTATCAGATATATTTCGTAAATCTTTAGAAGAAAGAAAAGTACCTTTTGACTGGAAAATAGCGCAGGTGATTCCCGTTTTCAAGAAAGGTGATCGGAGTGATCCTAGGAATTATCGACCCATATCTCTAACATCTGTCTGCAGTAGAATTCTGGAGCATGTCGTATGCTCTAACGTTATGAAGTTTCTGGATGAAAACGAGTTACTTACAGCAAACCAACATGGATATCGTAAGAACCGTTCGTGTGAAACGCAACTGGCTCTATTTTCGCATGACGTAATGATTGTTATCGATGCAGGATCACAAGTTGATGCTATTTTCTTGGATTTCCAGAAGGCTTTTGACTCTGTACCACATAACCGCCTTTTGGCGAAGATATATCGGATGAGATCTGCGAATGGATACGCGTTTTTCTAACTGGTCGGTCGCAGTATGTCGTTGTTGACGGGGAAGCCTCTTCTAAACTAGATGTTACTTCGGGCGTTCCTCAAGGGAGTGTAATAGGACCACTTCTTTTCTTAATTTTTATAAACGATCTCGGTGACAACGTTAATTGCAGGATGCGATTTTTTGCTGATGATGCACTTATTTATAGGGAAGTGGAGTGTTCTGACGATTGCTTAGAAATACAGCGCGATCTGGATGTTATTTAGGAATGGTGCCGTAAATGGCAGCTTACACTTAACTGTAAAAAGTGCAAGGCAATGCAAATAAGTAATAAAAAGACCCCATTTGCTCACGAGTACAAAGTTAACAATTCAGTTGTTGACACGGTCGATTCCCTGAAGTATCTAGGCGTAACAGTACAAAGCATCATGAAATGGGACTTGCACATAACTTCAGTCGTAGGCAAAGCTAATTCAAAACTACGTTTTATAGGTCGTATTTTGAGAAGCTGCAATGCTCGTACAAATGAAATAGCGTACAAAACACTAGTGCGTCCGCATTTGGAATACTGCTGTGCAATTTGGGATCCGTATCGCAAGGGATTGATTGACACGTTAGAGAAAGTACAGAGGAGAGCCGCTCGATTCGTGACCGCTAGTTACAGTCCTTATGTAAGTGTCACAGAGCTGATACGTGGGTTAGGCTGGGATTGTTTGGCGGACAGACGACGTCGTTTTCGTTTAAATTTATTGGAAAATATGCGAAATTCTCTAATTTACGAGTGGAACGAAATACTTCCTCCGCCAACCTATTTAGGTCGCAATGACAGGAGGGATAAGATTAGAGAGATAAGATGCCGTACTGATACATTTATGTATTCTTTCTTTCCTCGTTCTGTTTGGGATTGGAATACTCTAAAATAGGATTGGTGCTTAGCACCCTCTGCCACCCACAGTAATTGAGAATTGCAGAGTATAGATGTAGATATAGAATCATGAGTATAGTGTTTCCGCAACACTTCGATTGTTATGCCGATCTTGGTGGATGAGTGGCCCCAGCCAGACGTCCGGTTTTGTGTTTTCCACGGTTTCCTCAAATCACACCTGGCGAACGCTTGTGCGCTTCCGTCAAAAATACCATTGCTATTTTCTTACCATTCGTTGTCCCCAGAACCCTCCCCTTCCGCCTCTAATGACCTCGACGTTGACAAGGCGCAAAACCGAGGTAAACAAAAATAGGAAAAAAACTAATTTTCTGCTTCGCGGAATAATTTAGCTACCGTCTGGTTTGTTTAGTCCTCTGTCTCGTCAAGACATCGCGTTAGAAATTATCGTTATCCATCCATCTATTCGTAAGTGGGGCCTTTTTCCCGCAAGATGAAGGACATCCTGAAAGACCTATGTAATTTGCTTGTACCATGTCAACAGCCTCTTTTTCTCCTTTTAGTTCGACTATGACGGAGCAGCTGGTTGTTTTATCTGTCTACGATGTCTGAAGTATCCTTTTATACTTCCATATATCGAAAGCATCTACTATTATACAGTCATCACTGGAAATATAAAAGCCATCATTAGTCTGTTTGGTGTCGCTCCTTATGCACGATCCATTCACATGGCATTCAGCTTCGAAAAGGGATAGGTACAGTATAAAAAAAGCGAGTCATCTTCTCATACTTTACCAATATATCTGTTCTTTACTTATGACTTTACGCCTCGTCGACGTTGCGGTCATTAGAGACGGGATGGGATTGGGGCAAGGAATGGGAAGGAATTCGGCCATGGCCTTTAGAAGGAAGCATCCCGACATCCTGGGAAAGGTCAAATCTGGATGCCTGGACGGGTATTTAATCCGCCGTTGTCCCGAATGCGAGGCCAGAACGCTAACTACTCACTAACCACGCTCGGAAAACATATACCTATAAAGCCGGGACCACACGTTTGCCAAACCTTGTCAGACTGTCACAAATTGAAACGTGCGGATAGGGCGCTTGGCTTGGCTTGTGTAGGTTTGCTATCACTTGAGGCTGATCCGATTGAGTGTCGGTTTTTTAGCACAAATCAAAGGCGTTTGCGGCAAGTGCTTGCGAAGCGGCTACACGTTTGTGCGGACGTAGTATTTTTTGTGCCCAGGCGGCGGACTAAACGTGTGTTCTTTTTGCTGTATGTGCTGCAAGAAAAAATGAATAACTGGTCCAACGAGAATATTTTACAATTTCTCCAATGCTATCAAGCAGAACCCTGCACTAGGGACCCGAAGAATGAAGATCATAAAGATAAAAAAAGTAGCTGTTGCTTGGAGTCGGCTAAGTTTTAAATAGACCTGTCATGGAGATTAAAAAGAAAGAAATTCTTATGGTCACATTTCTTAAACATTTAGAAAGAAAACACGATTTTATTCGTTCTGGCTCAGGTATAAATTTATTTATTTATTTAAACTACATAATTGTAAGTTAAGACAATTCATTTATATGTTGAGACAATACATTTGGTAAATAGATTATTCAAACAAAGTGAATTTTTTATATTGCTATATTTCTTTTAGAATTTTTAAATAATATTCATTTTCATTTTTTCTTAAATTTTTATAAAAGAAATAGATTAAGGCAAAAGTTATGGCCGACACAACCTCAACGTCCGTCATGCTTGCTTCTCCAAGACATACAAGCGCACGCGCAAGCGTTTGGATGACGATGTTTGGATCCCCAAAGTTTAACCAAGCGTTTGTAGAGGCTTGGAGTTTGTGGCAAGTGCCAAGCGTGTGGTGCCGGGGTAAGAGGCTCTGTTACTACAATATTGATGTTATCTTTGTTCACTAAAAGTCCTAGATTTCAAAATTTTGTCTTAAATCTCTCCATCAGTTCATTAATTTTAGATACCGATCCAACTAGAGTGTTCTTATTAGGAAATCTGCCACGGTTTATTTATTCTTCCTCCAACTTTAATTTCACAGTTACATCATTTAGACATTTCTTTATGATACAGTCCTCATATCTAGTAAGCGGACCTAAAGACAGTATGAATCTATGTATATAATACCTTTGGATGTTTCAAAACATCTAGAAGTTGTTTCAACAACCCTAATTAATGTGTTAACTACAAATAATGGGCAATGAGTGACTGGATGGTATAACAAGCAGCAAAAAAGCGTATGCAGTGTTTGATCGGCTATTGCTTCATAGCTCATACACAACTGCTGTTGTAGTGCTCGATCGCAGTGTTTTGTTATTTTTAACCTAAGTTTCATGGATACTATATTTTTTTTATTTTATGAAGCATTAATTAGCGCATTTACATGATAAAGTGTCTAATCACTTATCAATTTCCATAAATTAAGATACACTTCCCCGTCATGTTGCGCAAGAGAAGGTGCAGTTACCAACCAACCTTCGGTTCAACAAACTTTAATTACATTATTATTTACTGGTACTATCTCACAATTATTATAACGCCCACTACATCTCCATATAATAGCGCATCGTCACACATTCCAGTTCAGTTGAAAATAATATTTTTATGAATATTATTGTTTGCGTTTTCATACCAGTGAAATGCAAGTGATTCAAAATATTTTATCATAGAACTGTTGCCGCAACACGATTTTGCTCAGGTGCTGCATGAAAAATTAGGACACGATCCAAGTGTTGGATCTTGTGTCTATATTATTTAGAAGTAATTAGAAAACGATTGTTCCACACGGTGACAGCAATATATCTTATAGAATTGTGCCTGGGGTTATAAGTGTATCTTTTCCCGTAATATGGATTCTGTTGGCGGCATCTTTTTTAGAGTATGAACCTGTCTGATCTTCTGGACCTCCAGTCGGCATTGATCAACGTGTGCTACAAGGAGCTTGGGGACACATTAGCTAATAAGTTGCTACGTTATACTCCTCATGTTTCAATGCAAAACTTGTTTGATGAACATATTCAAAATGAAAGTCTAGTCTATTATCATTTAATCCCGTATCAACATTGGAATATTCTTTTATAAGTCTTATTCTCATTAAAAACTTTTTCATATATGGTGATCTCAGTTGTAGAACTAACAAAAATTTAAAGCTTCCCTTAGTTTTTACGCCAAAATGTGACTCTAAGAAAATGTAAATTCATGTATTTATAAGTTATTCTTTATTTGGGAGGTCATTAAAGAATATAAGCTGGACTCACAGTAAATTATTATTCTGAATGCTCCAAGGTTCGAATTGTTTGATTATCTATTACCAGGGATAGTGTTACTTTCGTTGGCCAAGTAGGAATATGTCTAACTAGACGACCCGTGCGAAAATTCGCGAATAAAATGCAATGAATAGCGAGATTGAATGCTTGTAATATAATGAAAAGTAGAACCGTACTTTTGTAGCATATATTTATTTTTTAGTTTAATAGGTACGCATCAAAATACTTACAACATATTACGAAAGAGTTAGGTAAATTTAAAACATTCTGTATTTACGACAAACTGTCACTGACCTAACAGAATAAAACCAACCTGAACAAAATGCACACAATATATCATCTCTGTGATATTTGTTGCTGTGCGAATATAATGAGCACATTGGAATTGTATAGCAAAACGAAAGTGTTTCCATAACAGAAAAAAATATCCGAAAAGCTACTTATTGAATAAAAAAAAAGTTTGTTAACATCTCTGTGATATCTGCTGCTTCAATCTAGGGACTTGGCTCTGAACTTTCTCACACGCGCTACCACTTTAAGCACCAAATTCTAAAAATTCTTTTTTAATTTATGATTTTACCTAACTGCAGACCTTAATCTTTAAAACGATATTTATCGATTACGGCTAGGTATCGAAGAAGATAAATGGCTTGTAATAATAATAAAAAAACACGCTGTACAAATATTATTGATACTTATACACTTTAAGGGTGAAATTCCAAAACAAAAAAATTCTTTTATAAAACATGGTGTAACCAAAGCGGACACCTTGGTCTTTAAATTGGTACATCATTTATCGATTTCGGTTAGTTATCAAGGGAGGTAAAAAAAAAAAAAAAAAGTTCTAGAAATGATGATATTTTCCCCCTTTATGGGTTGAATTTGGAGAAAGTTTTTTCTTAAAATATGATGTGACCAAAGCGAATAATTTAATATTTAAAACGATACCTCATTTATTAATTTCGGTTGGATATCAAGGGAGATAAATAGCTCGTGACAGAAAAATGCGTTGTAGAAACATTAATAACTAAGTAAGGTTAGAATTTTGGAAAATTTCTTTCTTAAAATGTGGTTTAACGGAACCTAAGACCTTACGAAGACGTCAATCTTTAAAGTGATGCCTTGTTCATCAATTTAGTTTAATTATCAAGGGAGATAAATGACTCGAGACACAAAACAGGAATTTAGAAATACTGATATTTATGCCATTTAAGAGTTTAATTCAGAAAAAATTTCTTAAAATGTGATGTTACCACAGCGGAAACCTTAATTTTTAGAATGATACCACATTTATCTATTTCGGTTAGATATTTATGGAGATAAATGGCTCGTGACACAAAAATGAGTTGTAGAACCATTTACACCTTTTCCCTTTCAGGGTTGAATTACAAAAAACTTCTCTCTTAAAATATGATGTCACCAAAGCTGAGACATAATAACTCCTCATAATCCTACTTCCTTTATCGATTTTGGTTAGATATCCATGGAGATAAATAGCTCGAGACACAAAAAACGCATTTTAGAAAAATTAACATTTTTGCCCTTTAAGGGTTGAATTACAAAAAATTCCTTTCTTAAAATATAATGTTACCACGGCGGAGACCTTAGTCTTTAATATGATATCTGATTTATCTATTTCGGTTAGATATGAAGGAAGATGAATGGCTCGTGACACAAAAACGCATTTTAAAAATATTGATACTTTTGCCCTTTAAGGGTCGAATTCCAAAAATTCTTGTCTTAGTATACAACGTCACAAAAGCAGAGATCTTAATCTTTAACGATTTTAGGTAGGTACCCAGGGAGATAAATGACTCGTAAGACAGAAAACAGCATTTTAGTCACATTGATATTTTTGCCCTTTAAGGGTCAAATTTCGAAAACTTTCTTTCTTAAAATATGATGTGATCAATGTGGAGACCATAAGCTTTAAAATGACACCTCATTCATTTAGTTTTGTTTAGTATGAAGGAAGATACAGGCTTGTGAAAAAAAGTACCTTATAGAAATAATATATATGATAGGACAGGGAAGAAGAAAAGAGAAATAAGTATTTTGTTTAGGTAACCAGAAAGGTCTACAATAATCGACCTCAATTTGCATGCAAGCAAATATTTCAATGTTGACAGACAAAGTTATCTCCAGCCGACGTTAATATATGTATAAATATTCGATCTAATTAAGTTCGGAAGCCATATATCCAAATCAACATACAATAGGCGGATTTGCAATGACGGATAATTACATGATAAATAGAGGGTGATTCAGGAGGAGTGGTTAAAATTGAAGGAGGTGGCAATATGAACAACATGAGTAAAAAAGTTCGTATTATCTTATGTTTGACTTATTATATTTTCTTAGTTGCTTATAGCCAGGATTATAACGTTTAGTGGCGAACTTTAATCACAAGAATAATTTGGCAGTACTCTTAACACAACGGTAATAGAACTACGTTTTTTTCTTTTATTTTTTTAAGGTCCTTGGTTGTGTCTGAGAATTAATTTGTTACGCATAATATGTGCAGTACAATGATGTTTCTTTAGTGATGACTGGCTCTGTGAAGTTTATAACAGATGTCATTAGTTAACAGTATTACTCACTAATCCCTGTTAGAGAACGAGGCTGGAGCCAAGTTCAGTGATGAGTTTGAGTCTCGTCTTGCGACATCGCTGTAATTGCTTCTCCGTAATCTATCTTGGATACAGGCGGAACACCTCAGTTCCCCCCGAATCTTACTAAAATTAATCTCCTGAAGGTAAATTTATTTCATCATATTAGAAACGAATTTAGATTATTAGGTCGATATTCAATTTACTCACGCAGGATCTAAAGTGTAAGGCAGGAGCCTTCTCGTTTGTACAGGGGAGTGGGGTAGCGGTGTTTGCATTTGGGATTTGAATCGAGACCATTAATCACTCGAAGACTAACTTGGGAGCTGTTTCAAATAACATTACGTAGCTCCTTCACTCTCGCGATACAACATTTATCGGTTTAATATGATTACTTTCTGCAATTAATTTTCATAATAATTAATAACGAGTTCCCACTTAGTTAAATATGGCTACAAAACTCGATTGGTGGATAAATTCCGAAAATATTGATTTCCGGCAATATTGGTGTAGTTAAGTGAAGGATGAGAGACAAATTGAGTCTCAAGCATTTCAAACAGGTATCTATACTTAGATCAACTACTTCCTCTAACCTGTTTTAGTGCATGAAACCAGCTATCTTCCAATATACTCACTTTCACTGTAACTGTATGAGTTATTAGTTTTAAAGTATCAACCTTTCAATACCGCAACAACTTGTTATGATCAAAATAGTTTCATAGAAGAAAATTCGTAAAAGCTGTACATTTACAATTATTTTTCTGCACCGCAGTAGTAACAGAAATTGTTAACCTTTGGTTGTGTTTTGTCTGTTTATATAAAATTAGCATTACACATTTAGTGTGTAGCAATGGTCTTATTCAAAAGTATTATAAACCCCTTTATAACGTTTTCTTAAAATCATATGACGCAAATAATGATTACAGTTCAACTATAGAATCAGAATTGGATTGAATCTGCGTAATTGAAACATTACTTAGAAATGTTTCGTAAACGGGGTGAGTAATAATCGTGAGTGTTCACGGGTCTTCAAAAGATCATTTCAAAAACACATTAATGATAGGATGAAGGTAGAAGCAGGGAATCGTATATCTAATTCCTGAAGTTTTGCTGCAAATATAATTCAGATCTCTAAATGCGCAAATTCATTTGCAAGAGGAAATTAAGGTTTTACGTAATTTTTCTACTTTATTGTAACATAGTATACAAGCAAAATAAAAAAAAAATAAACAAATGAGAAAGTTATGAGACTGCAATTTTAGTTTACATGTTCATGCGGTTAATGGTCTTTGTGCTAAGTTTTGTGTTGACAATTTCAATGCATAATCCCGTTATCTGGTCATTGGAAGCATTTTGTACTGTTTGCGAACGCAAATATTCAACGCCACAGTATATAAAAACACAGATTGTAATATAAGAGGCCCCATCATAGTCATCCATACCCACAAGAAAACTTCACAATCCTGGTCACAATGGAGTAGGAAAAAATAATTCAACTTAATTTTCGAGGTGTATGAACAGAGGAAAATAATTGTAATTCTCATTTCTTAAGAACACCTATATGATAACGACAAAGCAACTTTCATGAATTTCATACTGTAACTTAAACGTTCATGTAAGAAGAGATATTTTCCTTTTGTTGCCTAAAATTCTTTAGAATTTCCGTGTTGGTCTTTTAAGATGCTGGGAAAATCTAGTGAGTTATGTTCAGTATACATTAATAGAACTCTTATTAGATAAATCTATTCTTTTTAGCCATCGTCTATAAACAGAGAATTCAATTGCTTATCTCAATGCATCATTTGGAAAGTCTTACAAACAGAAAACATAGAAGCGTGAATGAACAAAGGACCTTAATAAAGGGGTAGGGTTCCTCTTCAATTAATCCTATCTTTGCTGAAGGTGGCACGGAGTAACAGACAGTTCATACATTTCACTATAATTTGTAGGAGTGACCAAATGCGGAGAACGGTCTCGTAGATATATGATGGCTCGATTGTAAATAATTTGATATCCCATCAAAATCCAGCCACTAGTTTTCTTTTCGTTTAAACTTTTTTCTCTCTAGCCTACTACAAAGATCCCAAGTTCATTTTTTTTATAAAATAACTTGAATGTGTAGCCCCGGACGGCGGGTAACCCCGGACAATTAAAGTTCTAACAAACCAATTTTATTGTAAATATGCACCCTGCAGAGTAAAAACAAATGCAACTGAGCTGTGGCTTGGGCCCCCAGTGAGTTCCTCACTATTGTGTGTTTTGTTCCTGTCAAAATTCGATTGTGGTTATTGAATACGATGCGTCAAATAAAAGCATAGTAACACAGGCACGAAAAATCTAAATGGGCGAGATATGAGCATCTTCACCATATAAAAAATGTAAAGAGGGCGGGCAAAAAGTAAAGGGCGAAGCTAAAAAATAAAAAGTTAAATGCGGTTTAAAGTCGCTGTACAAAGTCTTTCAGAAGCAAATCAAGTAAAACAGACCAAACGCCTCGTACTTGGAGAAATTTTTGAAGAAGATACAGTGTTATAATGTGAAGATGGGGACCATGAAAATTGTGTATGTTTGTATAGATTCTTCAGATGTTCATTGTTTTTATTTTTATTTTATTTTTTTATTTTATTTTTTGTGTCAAAATACGATTAGAGCACCATTTATTACTGTATCAGAGGCTACTCGGCAACTTTTGTGTTGTAAAAAATTAAGGTGAAAGTGTTTTTCAATTTAATTCGTTGAAAAATTATCATTACTAACTTTTAATTAACATGGCTGCAGAAGTTCCCAATTTAATTTTAAGATTAAAATAAAGACAGAAAATTTGTTGATTTTATTTTTATTTGCAATTAATTTTTAGGTGCCCGGTGCTACCCGAACTTCCCCTACTTACAGAAGGATTTTTCTGGTCCAATCTTGTAATATAATCATACTACAAAACAAAGATATATCAAAGAAATGAGACAGTCTCAGATTTTCCATGCCTGTTATTGTATTTCGAACGAACCGCGTATAGACTGCAGGAAGCCCACCTAGACAGGTACACAACTCCCAGCGGCGTTCTCGGGCGGGGCGGTTATTTTCCTGTGCGATTTTTTTTATGTGTGTTTTCCATGTGCGCTTATTTTCTATATTCGGTAACGCTTGAGCCTTAGTAGCAGATGACATGGGCTCGCATCCACATCGAAAAGAATACAGAAAACGTTCCTTCAAAATGTAAGAGCCGACTATCTCTCCTCCCTTCCTCTGTGAAGCACGAAACAATAATGGTAATTTACTAATCTTTAATAACAACAAATAAATTAATGACATGCTAAATTTTACTGTCGATATGGTAAGAAATATAGCATAACTCCGATATAATCAGAGCTTACCAGAGACTTGCCAACTTATTCCGCTGCTTTAGTCGTCAGCGTAGGTCAACTGCGAGACCTGTTGACCGGGATGGGCTACTTCATGCTGTGCATAACGGGATTCTTTCCATAGCATCAGAGCAGGGCGGCAATAGCCACAGCTTTCCAGTTGGTTTATTTGACAAAAACAAGTATGTGGCGAAGTAGAGAGCAGAAGGCCTCCCTATCTCTCTCTCGAAGGCATTGTTTTATCCCCGTCTGATCTTGCATTCGCCGCCACATAAAAACAAACGTAAATATTTTTGTAAACATGCGCTGGACTCAGTCTCATTGGCAGATAAAACATCGCATCGTTTGTGACTTCTTGACGTAGCTTTCGTTCCTAAAAATGAAATAATTCCAGGCTGCTGATTCACTGGCGTACAACTGGAGATGAAGTTTAAATGGTAGTTGCAGTTGTTGCCTTTAGCATTTGGCGTCTGAGATTTTGTTTATGGAATAATTTTCTCATACTACCAACATCAGAGGAAATTGTTATCATGGATCTTCGGATTGAGCTGTGTTGATTTATTAAAACTTGACGTCCTCTGATGAGAGCCACAGCACGATGGCTGAAACGTACGGTTTTAATAAATCTAAACGGCTCCACCAGGAGAATCGAGATAATACGCATAATGATCGCGGAACTCTGCGCAATCATCAGAGGAACTGTAGCTGAAAGTTTCCCACTCTCTGTTTCTGGCGAATGTTCTTGTTTTATTGCCCCGGCATAAACCCTACATCGGAAAAGAATTCTTTCTTAAGCCTCCTGTCTATAGAATTGTTACTGTCGCCTAATACATTTTTCGAGGCATATTTTTTTCCCCAATGGAAATCACATTATTTTATGCCTCCGAAATATAATTATGGTCCATTAAAACTAAAAAATATATTATCTCAATGCAAAAAATCTGGCAAATTATGAATCCTCGATTTAACAGTAAATATTTGTTGCTGTTGGCAAAGTTTCCGACAGTATAAAAAGATGATATATAACTAAGTATTGGAAATTAATATCAAACTATTCAGTAACGATTATATTATTATACAGTTTCTGCACGCTTTCCCCCTGGAGCTCAAACTCAACGGAGGTTGTCGACTGTGGCACTTATAGCTTAGTCTGTGGTGCTATATAACACACTTAATAATCAATCATCTATATTTTTTCAGACTAATTTCATTGATTATGTTTTTCAGATTGACCGTATATGGAAGATGAAAAAAACCGTCATATGTTCATAGAGCAGATTAAATAGATCTGTTTCCAAAATCGTGTTAATTAAACAGTCCAATTGTATATTTAACAAACATTCATTTCCATGTACTTGAATCATCTAGCATCGAGCGTTGCTCAAACCCTAAATGGTTATATGGACGCAGATCCACAGAATTAAATATACTTCTTGGCTATTAAATCATAAGGCGGTGATAGTAACCGTACAAGAGATAGACTCTATCCTTTATATAGAGTAGGTTTATATAAACGACTGGGAGCTGTGCTTTTCTCGGCTAATTATTACGTACCTTTTATTTTGTGCTGCCAACTTCAGAGTACGCCGACTTGACCTATTCACTTCTTCTTACTTTCTCATGTCATATAGGTCAGGATGGTCAGAAATGCAGTTTAACTTGCTCTTTATTGACCTGCTCTTCAGTTAACCAAGGTTAGATGTCAAGGAATCACTCTGTAGTCTGGTTACGGGTAAATGACTTTCATGTGTATGGTGGGCCGACTTAAAAATTTCTAACCGAAAGCATTCTTCATATTATTCGTACTAATACAAAATTGCTCTTCGTGGTGATTTATTACATTCTTATCATCACGTGGCGAGAATAAATTCAAATTGATTGATATTATTATAAACATTAACATCATAACACGTTTTCTTAATAATTCATGCCGTTCTAAATTATTCCCCACTAAATATGTACCCCTCTCAGTTGGATGTATGTATATATATTTTTTTAAATTGGCTTTTGGTTACGACGCCATACAACTAGCACTATGTAATTTTGTAGTTTGCAAGTATGTATTGGATCACTAAATGTATTATAGATTCTCCTTGGTATAGACGACACAAGACAAACACAACACTTAATGAAAACCACCCATGCTCGAGGCCGGACTCGAACCGGCGACCCCTGCAACGCGAGGCCAGCACGCTATCCTCTTCGCTGCCGGGGTCGGCTATGTATTCTTATAATGCACCTATCAGTGTCCCCTATGATTCTAGAAATAAGATCTTACTCAAAACGTATCCTAGAGCTTGTCCTATTACAAGTCTACTTGTGTCTCACTGCCATTAGTAATTGTTTTTGTCATTTAAAAAGTCACGTTGGAGCTTATTCCAGTGCTAACTCTCCCTAGGTCCTGCTGAATATTGCTCTTCTGTTCAGATAGCCACCGTGCGATAAGCGCGAGGAAGGTAACAGGTGCTCAGAGCCCGGCACGAGTGGTGCTAGGACAGTGTTAATGGGCTCGTGATGCGCGCCTCGTAACAATTACAACTTGCTGTTAGGTGAGGTGGGACCTGTTTTAAGGGAGCCGTTGTCGTGTCCCGGCCGGCTGTCGCCGTTTAATCGGCCGCGATGCGATCGGCGCGGCCGGTTGCCTATCTCTCAGGCGGGCAACGAGGGGGAACAATGGCCTTGTTGGGCGCTGCCGCAGAATGCCTTCCGCGATTTATCGTCCATATCTCAGGCCGAACGAGTGACGCCCGGCCCCATTCCGGCGCAATTACGCAATCATTGTTTTAGTCGTGACTGGCTGGTTTACACGAGCGCTCTCACATCGAATACCCGATCGACCGCAATTTACGCCCTCTCGCGAGATTCATTGTGTTTCCGACCGGATCACAGCTGGAGTCGCTAGTAGCCAGGCTCTGCGAGGCTTTATCAGAGTGTAATGGCTACTACTATTATCTTCTAGTATAACATTAATATTTTAAATTCCTATTACTCTATTTAATATCATATCATTAACTCTGAATATGAATAATATTTGTAGTGACTACACTGTTCCAAGCCATATGTTTAATTTCTATAAGTTTAAAATCAGTCCTGGTGAAAACCGAAAAAGTTCCTTCAAAAGGCCCGGCCATATTGCTTCCTGATGATTTCCTCCCTCTAATGACCTCACTGTCGACGATGCGTAACGTCATAAGAAAAAAATTCTTGTCGAATTTGTAGTTGTGTATTTTTAAAACTTCTATTCGTTTATGAAACTAGTTACTCACAAGTAATGTAGTTTTTGAGGATTGTGTAGCCTCCTCGTTACTTTTAAATTAATACACCAGGTGAATATACCTTGTAGCAATTCTTTTGAATCATATCTAAAGTTCAATTCAATAATAATTATTACAAATTCACACATTAAGTTTTAGCTAACAATCATTTTTTTTCTCCTCCTTTTTATTTTTTCTCAACACACCAAACAAACAAAGATAATAATGCTAATACAAAAAACTAAGACATTGATATTATTCTAACTACATACAATTTATATATACCGTCTGTGGAAATACTCGTTACTATACATTTTAATAAAAATATACACAAATCATTAATTATTTCTTAACATAATTATTCCAAGTATAATTTCTTAATTTATAAAAAAATGGTACATCAGGGAATGACCATATGTCACAATTGTCACATTTTTGGGTACTGGAATTATTAGTTACAACTAGCACTTTTGAGCCACATTTGCTGTATTTCATAATAAAGGTTGATAACAAATTTTTAAATCCAACCAGATTTTAACTCCAACATTTTCATGGTTTACAAGTGCGGTACTAATGCATGGTTTGGATAGACTTTTGAATTCTAAATTTTACTAAGTTTTAACATTTCAGTGTTTCTAGATAATTTTTGATCAATATGTAAGAGATGCAGACAAATGTTGTTACGATCTGTTCTGAATTTCAAGGAATGTTCAACAGCAATCAGTTCCATATCCGCCTTCGTTTTAGTTTCTATTCCTCAGTTTTAAGGTTATTTACAAAATCTCTTTTGACAACTATTCAGTCTAAATTACTAAATTGTTTCTATAGTAAACGTGGCTACCGCAAGCTGTAGTTTCTTGTTAATAATGTTAGTAGGCTGAAATCCTTACTACAAGCAATGGAAAGTTTTTACAGAGCACGGTGGGTGAATGAAACGCTCTTGCTTCACATTCGGGAGAATGCGGGTTCGAATCAGCGTCCGGTCATAAAAATTTCTGTTTTCATGGTTTCCCGAAATCACTCCTGGCGAACTGGTTCCTTTTTCAGAAAGACCATGATTAAATCCCTCCCTGTTCCACGCTCCACGTCCTGTTCCGCCTCTAATGACCCTGACGTAAACAAGGAGTGAAACCATAACCAAGAAAGACAAGCTTTCTCGAACACAGTAGCCGATAAAGTATTCCCACGATGTGCTCGACATCATAATATTGTTATCTTGAAAGGACTAGTTTAAGAAGTCATTTATTTGTTACCGAGCGTGGTGGTGTAACGGCTAGCGTTCTGGCCTCGCATTCGGGAGGACGGCGGTTCGAATCCCCGTCCGGGCATCCAGATTTGGGTTTTCCATGGCTTCCCAAATCACTCCAGGCAAATGCCGGGATGCTTCCTTCAAAAGGCCATGGTCGAATTCCTTCCCATTCCTTGCCCCCCATCCTTTCCCGTCTCTAAAGTCCTCGCTGTTAGAGAGACATTAAACAGATAAAAAAAATATTTGTTGCGTTTATGAGCTGCGTGTGTCACTAATATTCAAGCCGGGTATTCATGATGTATGACAGTTATGAATAACGTGCAAAGAAGGAAGTGTTCTTGTACGTTTACCTTGACTCTTCTGGCGGTAAACAGAATTGTTTTGTTTGCATAGGTGAAGCCTGGAACTGCGCACCGAGCTTGTTTCTCGTAGCAACAGCAAGCTTTAATTTAATTATAATGAAGCAACGAGGAAGCGTTTTTTCTTGGAGAAAAGGTCTTTACGATTTTTTAACAGATACCATTCATTTAACTCGTTAAAGTTAGAAACAATGTTTTTAAGGGGTTGCTAGACCATGTGGTGGATAGCTGCCCAAATAGCGAGAAAATAAATAAGTCATAAATTATTTTAATTAAAATATGAGTGGGTTTAATGTCCGAGTCGTTAATAATTGATGCTGGAAGTTTTTTTTTTTTTTTTTTTTTTTTTTTTGTAACTGCTTTACGTCTCTTTTTAACATCGAGGTCTTTAGAGACGGGAAAGGATGGGGGCAAGGAATGGGAAGGAATTCGGCCATGGCCTTTTGAAGGAAGCATCCCGGCATTTGCCTGGAGTGATTTGGGGAAACCATGGAAAACCCAAATCTGGATGCCCGGACGGGGATTCGAACCGCCGTCCTCCCGAATGCGAGGCGAGAACGCTAACCGTTACACCGCCCCGCTCGGTATGCTGGAAGAGATGTTCTGATGGTGTTTAGTAGTGAACACAGGTTATTTGGTTACAACTCAGATTTTCACAGAGTTATCCTTACTTATATGTGTATATCAGTTAATGAAATTTTTATAGCTGTTAACACTTAAACGCTTTTTACCAAAGATCACGTAAAAATTAACCATGACCTTTGGTAAGAAAAAATTCATGCAGTGCTTTCTGAAAGTAAACTAACAAAAAGCCAGAAAAATTCTCCGTACGCATGGAAAATCTCATCCATCAAACCAGGCACCACAGTTATTTCAGAAATGGAAAAACCAAGACATTCCATTTTCTGCAGTTTGGACGAGCATGTTAAGGGATTCCACACTGATGCCTACAGTGGTTATCGATTCAAACATCTAACCGTTCTTTCAACACTTAACATCAATTTCCTGCTATAAATAGTGACATTATACTTCGTCTTTTGAGTTTAATGTTTCAAAACTATATCAAATTCAGCCCTTGAAATAGCTCCTGCAGCGTAAATATAAAAATCGTTGCATTTCATGTTGTCTCCATTTTTCAATCACCCAACTTGCTTACTAGGTTTGGTCTGTTTGAATTTTTTCCCCAGAATACTAGCTATTATTTTAATGATCCTAACTTTCTTGTTTTCGAAATTTTTTATTTAATCTACTCCTCGTAAAATCTTTTCGTTATCTACTTCTTTATACTTCTGCTCACGGTAGTTTTGTTTAAATTCATTTTATTTTCTACTTGTTTATTCGCAAAAATGATGAGTTTGTTACTTTACTTTCCTTCGTTAATAATCGGCGTAATTTGCTCTATTTACCGAGACATTAACTTCCAAATTCTGTATGACTTATGTTAACTGTTATTCTTATTTTCACATATCCAGTATTGCTTCACCTCCCGTAATTATCTCTACCGTCAATGCGTTTCAGTCTAGTATCATTGATTATCTTTAACTACGATACCGATCACGGTTTCATATCAGGTTACTCAAGTTTAGATAACTTCGAATTTGTTTCTATTCTTTTAATTTTTCTGGGTTATATTTCAGTTATCTTTTCTTGATTATCGAAACATGGTCAGAAACGATATATTCTTCCGGCCGTTCTAATTATCTTGGTTATTGTTTATTTCGTAGTTATACACTCTGCTTTATACTTTCCTCCTTCAACTAGGATTTTATATTCCTATGTGTTTGGTAAAAGAAGTTTCAGCAGTAGGTGCATTAAATTTTTCAGATATTGTCGTGGGGGTTCCTTTTCTTCTTAAAGGAAACAATGTTATCTTGTTTCCGTTTTTCTTTTGCATCGTTGTTGAAATGTGTAATATTTCGATTACTGTTTAAATACTTACTTGGTTATTACACGGAGCTATTAATTTTTTTTATCTATGTAATCATATCCTTGCAGACCAATGTGGTTAATGCAGTCTTATTTACAATTACCATAAATTCCGTCACTTTAATTTTACGACTTCCTGCTTACTTATTTCATATAAATCTCACTATACTAAATTATTTTATTCAGCTTGAAGAATTATGCCTGTCTTTTTTATATAAATTTTATTCTCTCAGTTATCGCCACTAACCATAAAATCATTTAAAATGTATAGGTTAAATTACATTACGTTTAAGTTTCTTAAGTCCATACTTGGAATACTTCCTGCTCCTAATTTTAGAGAACTAATTTTTCTCTCACACAGACGTCCTTACTGAGAAGCTCAAACCAGGATAGTATTTTGTAATATTCAGTAAGCCAACACTTCAGGGACAACTCACGTACTTGTTTCACAATGTGTTTGACATTCCCAAGCCGTATTGGTGTGCGAAAGGTTTCCCTGAATCTCTACCTGTTTCTCGGTTATGCGTGAGTATGAATCAGCAGACTTGAGAGCCTTAAATATTGAGTTTTGTTTAAATTGGATTACGGTAAATTGTACCAACTATTTTCGCTGTTAAGAATGATTTCTTTAGTTCGTGAGGCCGTGACGAAGCCTCTCAGCGTTTTGTTGTGATGTTGGCACACCTCGCCTGATATCCCACCTGGCTGACGCCCCCGGGATGGTCCCAGCCATCTGCCCCTCTGACAGGGACCCGTCAGAAAAATGAAGCTGCCGCCGCTCCTGGCGTCAGCCGCGCTATCTGCGCGCTGCCACTTTGCAGGTGGGCCGTGGCAGGTTGCCTAGAGGGAAGGGGCCGTCATTGTCACCACAAACGAGCGCGGTATCCAGGACAGTGAATCACTATGCTGTCCCTCTAAGCCCATGACCAAATCCTTTTTTAGTTCTATCTTTTCGAACATCCTTATCTTACACCGAACGCAAGGGTAATTTATATTTTATTATTTGATTTTTGTGGAAATGTATAGGTTGTTTTGAAATTTTAGCATAACACTACTAATAATCGAAATTGACATCAAGAAAAGGCGAATGAAATTCTTTGGCCACCTTAAGAGGTTTCCAGAAAATCGATTGACAAAAAAAAAAAGTAATAACTGCCACGTTTTTAGTCGCTCCTGGAATTCAATCTCAATTTTTATGTAATTGAATTTTTTTTAAAAAAAAAAATATTTGTTATTATGATAAATAAAGTTAGTTGTACCCACAAAACTAATTTTATTTTTGAGCTTTAATTAAAATACATAGGAATCAATATCTCTCCTCACAACACATATACACTGAGTGTCTGCAACATCTGCAGTGCTGTTTTGAGTAGTTATTGATTTATAATGATTATTTATTTCTTCTGTTACCAGTCTGTTGCCTGTTACATAATTTTTCTTTTACGCCTGCTTTTCATTCGTTGGACTTAACTTTTTTTTGAAACATTATTTGAGACTTTTTCCTACAGATTCTCTCCATTTCCTTTTATCTAATTGGTGATACTCGTTTTATGGACACTTCCTATAATACTATGTACCAGTAAATTGATTTCTACCTAAATTCTTTGAAATAAAGTGTTGAGACTCTCTTGCACCATAAAACAGACAGAAGAGAATACCATCTCGATGCGCAAGGTGAGTTCTTCCAGCACTAATGACCTCATTGTTGATGAGCCCCAGAGCCCAAACAACAACAACGAATGCTCCCAAAATCTTTAACGTGTAACTGGTGTGCCTCAATCCGGGTTAATAAGTTTTGCCAATTAGAAGAATTAATTTTTAGTGTAAAGTACAATGAAGGAAAAGACCATCCGAATGAAGTAAAACGTACGATTAAATAAATTCTTCGCCTCGACGTCAGCATTAAAGATAAAAATATTCATGTCTAATAACAGCATAATTTGTGTATGTTTCTAAACAGAATATGCAATATTAAATCCAACGCGATACTAGATTGTTATGTGCTATAGACTTACTCAAGTTTCAATCTCATATATCTCGTCATTCCATGATTTAGAACCATAGAGGATGATTTAAAGGGAAAAAATACATTCTAAACAAAAAGGAGTCAGAACTCAGGGAAAGAATACTTTTGGAGGAAGCAGGAGAGAAAGAATGGGACTGCGATTGATGCTAGTCTACGCCTATTCGATATACCTTGACATGTTGAAGACGCACGGATGGCAGTTTTGTACTGACCATCTCACAGTAATGTTAAAAGAAAGAGCCGTTGGTCGAGGATCTGAATACGGCACTATATCTCCGCCACATCTAGAACTCATCTCACTGGCGCTGGTAGCAACAGTGGATTCATTTTTACTAGCTATATTGAGATCTCGCGTTCATGTTGTTTCATGATTCTTCATCCTTACGGGAATCACAATTCTCCTCGAGAGGAAACTGGGAGCTGACTTCTTACTCTAAGTAACAGCAATATTGTTGCAACACTAAGGTCAGTGGTGAATGAAGCCTTCACTATAAATCTTGAAATTCAAAGGGTTTTCTGTCTGCTTAAGCTGGTTGTAGGCAGCGTGAGTGATACTATACAACTGTTTCGTTTCGGTGTTGGTTGGCTACCATGATGAAATGAATTAATACAGAATTTCATGGGAAAATAACACTTACTACTCACCACAGGTGTTGTTTCAAGGACACTTGTGCCACTCTGGGGCGCTTCTTACGCTTAATAGTGTTCCTTTCTGGCTTGCTTAGTTACTTATGGCTTTATGCCTCGACGCCTCGTAGAGGCTAGGTGGGACTGGGGACAATGGTCTATTCAAGGAAGCATCTCCGCATTCGCCTGGAGTGATTTGGGAAACAATGGAAGACCCAAATCCTGATGACCGGTCGGGGATTCAAATTGCCGTCCTCCCGAATGCGAGGCCAGAGCGTTAACCACTCACCCACCATTCTCGGTTCCTTTTTTAACATTGAGACATCCAGCACAATTTAACGAGATCATGAAAAGAGACTTCCACATCTGTTTACAGAAGCGCTCCACGAAACACGTAAGGGAACAGTTCGCAGAGTAGTTTCAGGCGTAGAAGAAGGCCGAATCATGTCGAACGAAACATCAACTTTTTATATTAGAACTCAGCACTATTCGGAAAGCATAGAAACAATCTACTCTGGCAGCCGTCCACTGCAGTGATCACTGTATTTCGCGTGAAAAACATAATAGATTTTTTTAAGAGACTTAGGAAATATATCGAATCCCACTGTCTAAAAACAAGCTACCAAGCGTGGTCTGTGAGTGGTAACGCCCTGGCCTTGCATTCGGATGACGTGGGTTCGAATACTCTTTCGGCCTTCCCGATTTGTGTTTCCCATCGTTTCTCCAATTTACTCCAGACGGAGGCTGGGTTTGTTCGCACAAAAGGTCATAGCCCCTATTCCTTTCCTACCTTACATGCCCTAAGGGAAGAAAAAGAGAACAGCTACAGCTACCATCAAGAGAAAAAAATAGTTAGCCCAATCTGCTGCAACAAAACACACGTATCAAATAAATTACTTAGTTTTTTCATTGGGTTAATAGAGATCTATTTCAAGTACCAGGTCTAACATGATAGAGTCAGATTTTTGTACTAAATCATGCTTGATAGCTCGAGTCGCCAGGTAGGTGTCTGGACAAGGCTTGAGATGGGGGATAGTTTTGTCCGAAACGTCTCGCAACTTTTTTCGGCTGGCCCCAAATCATACAGTTTGAAACTGATTTCCAGACTAGTGAAAGAAGCAAAGGCTACTGGCTGTTAGCGACTTGTCGTGACGCAACCGAGTTGTCTTATGTCTAGAACAGTGAGTAGAAAAAATGATTCAGACAGATTAGGTGTGAAGAGTTCTCGAAGTCTGCATATGATCATCGGGAAGAGAGCTTGAAACATCACATGCTGTTTACGACCTCTGATGATTCCAAGTTACTAAGCAGAATCCGGCCTCCACTTAAGAAATCCTTCCAGTGTGACTGTTAAACATAACAGTTCGTTTCAAAACTATTCCATGACTGCAGGTGTTTCACGACATCAGGTCAATGCGGCTACCGTGTCCTAAATGGGTGTTTGCTGACAGCCGTGACTCGTGCCTTCTAACCTGGGGAAGGTTGATCGACTCCATGGTAATTGCTGCCAACTAATGGCAATGTCTGTAGAAATCGCACTGTAGGATCCAGTAACACTTTTTTTTTTTTTTTTTTTCTTACGGCTTTACGCTTCAAGAACGTCCAGGTTATTAGAGAGGTAACGAGTAGGGGAAAGGAACCTGAAGGAATTTGTCCGTGAACTTTTGAACGAGTCATCCCAGTATTCGCCTGTAGTGATTTAGAAAAACCGTGGAAAACAGAAATGCGAATGATTAGATCTGCCACATTTGCTGCTGCGGAATCATAATTTTGAATGAGTATTTTTTAATTTGTGCAATTGTTTGAAATTTAAGAAGCAATCAATAAATGGTCTGAAAGTTCTTCAATGTAATTCATTTAAGAAATGTAATGATCACCGAATCACGAGGTTGGTACTTTTACAGGCACAGCCACTTTGACGGATGTCAGTGCAGTAATGTCTATACCACCTCAAGCAGAAGCCGTATGTAGTAATATAGCAAAGTGAATTAATAAGTGTTTTTAAATGGGTCTTAGCCCCTTGAGAAATACTGACGTTAATTTACACATAGTGTTTTGTCTATGTTAGATAACGGTTAGCGTTCTTGCCTCGCATTCGGGAGGACGGCGGTTCGAATCCCCGTCCGGGCATCCAGATTTGGGTTTTCCATGGTTTCCCCAAATCACTCCAGGCAAATGCCGGGATGCTTCCGTCAAAAGGCCATGGCGGAATTCCTTCCCATTCCTTGCCACCATCCTTGCCCCCTATCCTTTCCCGTCTCTAAAGACCTCGATGTTAAAAAGAGACGTAAAGCAGTTACAAAAAAAAAAAAAAAAAAAAAAAAAAAAAAAAAAAAAAAATCGATGTTAGATAATTAAATTTTCGATCTGATGATTATTGTCTCAAGTATACCCTAATTTTCACTAAGTCACAAGCAAAACGTATAGTACGCTGAAGTGGTATTTCTCGTATGGCAGGAAATCCTGCAATCGATTTACAGGCAGATTGCCGTCTAATTTATCTGTACGATTATTTAAAATTCCGTTCCAGTCCATTTTTCACAAATAATCCAGCGGGAATGAATAAATTTGTATCAAACTGCAAAAAATCGATATTTTTCCGAATATTTACAAACGCCGTCAGAACATCAATGTTGGTCAAACAACTATCATCCAACAAACGCACTTAAAAATTGCAGGGACGTAAAAATTAATTTCTTTGACTATGTATTTTAGATTGCGTGAAGAGAGTGGAAAAAAAAAAAAAAAAAAAAACAAGAAGTAGTTTCCTAAAATTTCAAATTTTATTTTTGTCTTTGTTTTCGTAGTTACGAGGGCGTCATGCAAACAATTTGTTAATGTCAGTAGATGATTATGCAGTGTATTGAGATCCAGTACTACCTGCCAACTTTGATTATCTTGCTGATTCTGTAAGAAAACAGAGAATGGTGTTCACAATAATTTACGGTAGTAATGAGAATAATTACGTAGTTTTTCTCGGCGTTGCGCGACAGCGCGACCGGGACGCATTACACGGCGCGTCCAGATCAACGGGAAGTTCGGTAGTAACATAAGTGAGCAATTTGTTACTCAGGCATTAATGATCAGCTTACGGGAAAGTTTTTGCCTTCTGATTTTTCCTTCTATGGAACGATGTGTTGATACGAGGCAGGACCCCGGCTACGATTGGTTACAAATCTGACCAATCACGTGGCAGCATGGCTCAATATGAGGCCCGCAACGGATCCGTGTTGACCCATCAGTTTGATAAACAATTTATGCTGAATGCTTTGTTTTATGATATCATCTTCGAAGGAGCGATGACTTTAAGCCCGTCCGCTACATGCCATGTAAAAACTGACATCAAATCTAGTCGTAACTCCACCTTAGCATCGATTCAAGCCGCAACGAGATTTGACCCCTGCTACGACTGGTTCTACAGCCGACCAATCAGAGGTTAGCAGCGGTAATCTGGTCTAGCTCAGCAACTTCGCACGTTCCTGACCTCACTTCACCAGAAGATGGCGTCGATGATTCAGTGCGCCGAAATATCGTGTAACTATGACATTCATATAACTCGGCTAGTCACCCGAGAAAATTATTTATATATAGTAATGAGAATATTTGTACATCTACATTATCTTGTTTTTCATAATTTAGATAGGTTTTTAACAGTAGAGAATAGCAGCCGAATGTAATTAACACTAGTCAGCACATGTAAATTATTTCTCTTTGTTGCTAACGATGAATTCTGAGAACGCTATTTGAACCCGTACCCTGAACAGAGAGCAACATCATCGAAACGTGACATTGCCTAATCGTCGCCAAAGCTAAGTACAGCAAACGCTACACGAATGTAAACGAGAAACATTACCCAGTGTCACCGTTATGAGCTTCTCTAAGCGCTGAGCAAATATGCGAGGCCCAGCGTTGGCGCTCCGAAACAAGGATTCAGGAATTCGCAACGTATGGTACAGTGCATATTCACCAGACCACAGCGTAACAAGAGCGGAAATAAAAACACGAGGATTGTGTGAGGACAGAGACTGGGACAATGGAAACGAGGTCGGCGAGTGGAACACACCGAGATGCGGCTCCATTCTCGCACCACTGAGGCTGTTGGCCGGTCAGAGATAAAAACACGGAGAGCCACTGAGGTGGAGTAGGGTCTCTGGCCAGCTGATAACGGCCGGCGATTTATTACGCGCTGCGGACAATTGCGAGATTGGATTTGACTCTGTGATTGTGGCGCGCGGGCCGGACTAGCTAGGAGATAGCCATCGCTCGGAACAACGCCAGCCAACAGAGTGTGTGGGGCGCCGCGCAGACCAAATGCAGGCGATGAGACGCGCGCAGATAAAGCTAATGTCGCCACGCCGCTAACCTCTGCCTTGGCGATTCACGTAGCTTGAGATTTCCCAATTAAGTTTCGTAGTTTAATCTGGTAAATCTTATAAGATTATCACAGCAACCAATTTCAACGGAAGAAATGTATATTACACGCTGTCAATTATAGTACGAGGGTGAGTCAAATGAAAACCTTAAATATTATTTATTGTGCAGAAATGGTAAATGTATCACTTTTCAACATAATCTCCCCCACGCTCAATGAAAGTCCTCCAAAGTGCATAAATTCCTTTAGAAAAAAATTATTTTGGCAGTCCGCGCAACCACTCATGCACCGCGTGGCGTACCTCTTCATCAGAACGGAACTTCTTTCCTCCCATTGCTTCTTTCAGTGGTCCAAACATATGGAAATTACTTGGGGCAAGGTCTGGTGAGTATGGTGGATAAGGAAAACACTCAAAATGCAGGTCTGTGATTGTTACAACAGTAACGATTCTTGCAAGGAAGGCATCACCTTCTAGTTCAAAGCGCCGAAGAAGTTCTTCACAAGCATCAACACGTCGTTCTCTCATTTCAGGAGTCAGCTGCCGTGACACCCATCTTGCAGACACTTTGTGAAACTGGAGCACATCATGCACAATGTGGTGTGCTGAACCATGACTAATCTTTAAACATGGTGCAATGTCATTCAGTGTCACTCGGCGGGTTTCCATCACTACGGCTTCAACTGTTGCAATGTTCTGTGGAGTCACAACTCGTTGTGCCTGACCTGGACGAGGAGCATCTTCCACTGAAGTCTCACCATTTGCGAACTCCCTACTCCAATCGTAGACTTGCTGCTGTGACAAAATGCATCACCATACTGAACCTTCATTCTTCGATGAATTTCAATAGGTTTCACACCTTCACTACTCAAAAACCGAATAACAGAACGCTGTTCTTCCCTGGTGCAAGACTCAAGTGGGGCAGCCATCTTTATACAGATACTGTGACGGTATTTGTGCATCTGCACTATGCTGTGACCTACAGGCCATTCTGCACGCTGCTGGTAGCACGCTGCTGGTAGCACGCTTACCATCTTACAGGATAACGGAGCGAAATTTCGATTTTTTTATTACAAATTTAAGGTTTTCATTTGACTCACCCCCGTAACTAAAAGATAGCCACGCCATGCACCAAGACTAACTTAAAATTTCTTTTTTAATTTATTTACAGTTTAATGAGGCTTGACGGATAGTGCCCGTCCCGTTGGCTCAGTTGGTTGCGGCACCTTAGTTGTGTCTGGCTCTGACACGAGGTTGGCTGGTTCGAATCCTGGAAGTGGAAGAAGTTTTCACCATCGGCTGGTGGGGTAGGAGAGGTAGTGATACACAATTCCTTTGAACACATTGTGCACCAAAGTCCTGGGTTAGATTCCAAACTTTCCGCAGTACGATACTGTTGATGGTGGTTCGTACCTCATGTTGGGACTATAATCTTTGGCAGACTTCCTCGGTAACTTTCGGAAGAGTAGGCAGAATTGGCCGTCACCGTGTTTTCACCTTCTTTCATCTCTCATAGACAATATACACTGAACACTCACTCTGTCAGCCATCCACACTTGCAACAAACTTACGAACAGTATCGCACTGGGGAAGGTGACTTGAAACCACCCCAGATGATCTTCGCAGATGATCCTATTGATAGGTAATCATTTCTTAGGGTAACCGCCTACGCTCATACACGGAGAAAGTGGATAGTATTTGAATTAGAGCACTCAGAAGACAGTGCCCCACAAACGATTAATATAAGTGTATGCGTATCATGCCCCATGTGATATTTCACTTTGTGATGCTGCCTTCAGCTCCATCTTATAATAATCATTGTCGTTTGCTAGTAGTGACTCTCCAGAGGCGTGAACGGGTGAACCGTCTGGAGTACCAAGAGAGAAGGCGCGTGAAAATTAACATACTAGGACGATGCACAAATATTAGATTTTCTTATATCACCACTTCTCGTAACTTGGCGACAAGAAGCGATTCTACGAACAGTTTTTACCAGCGGTGTTTTCCAAACTATCTTCTGACTTCAATTTGTTTCTCAATGCGCAGTCATTATTTTTCTACTTACAAAGCGAAAGGTAGAAAGCTGATGTTATGCCTGTCCTACAAATCACTCAAAATGTTTGTTTACAGCCGGACCAAGGTTTCATGATTGCATCTACTACTTTCGATCTTCCTTCAAATTATTCAATTTACAAACTTCATAGAGATATTCGACGTCAAATGATAAAGAATATGAGAAATGTTGGTAAGTGTCTACCCAAAATTCAAGCTCAGATGAAGAAATAAACCTATTGGATTATCACAAAGACAGCATTATTAAGTTCACCATTGTCGCGACTGGTGACGACAACGGAGTGGCGTGTATCCCATCTAGGGGTGCCACGTTTTTTTACTGAAAATAAAGTACATTGGTTATTAAAGGTAAGGAAAAAAAAGTACATAGTGGGAAAATAAAGTACAATTTCTTTATTATTATGTTTAAAAACATATTTTTATTGCTTTTCGCAAGTTTTATTAAATTATTACCACTGCTTAACAATTGCACAGGATCTTTATTAACTTAAAGTAAATAAGTAATTCGGTTTTTATCAAATTCAGAGACGCTATGTTTCTTTCGCCTCGCAATTTGCAATTCATTAC
This sequence comes from Vandiemenella viatica, assembly GCA_031002005.1. Lineage (NCBI taxonomy): Eukaryota > Metazoa > Arthropoda > Insecta > Orthoptera > Morabidae > Vandiemenella > Vandiemenella viatica. The sequence goes on along the minus strand of JARYHS010012519.1, from coordinate 27,262,082 downwards.
AGAAAAAACTTGTTTCTGTGAATGTTGATGTGGTGGGAACGGACAGTAAAAATGAAATTGCTTTATAGCAGTTTGCAAAATTATCTTAAATCTTATTAAATACTTGCTGCTATTTTTGTGCAGTAGATAATTCCGGCAAACCTTTAGAACTATATATCAAATCATAAAGTTTGTTTAATAAGAAATTTCTCCATAAAGATAATCCCTATCTATATTAAGGTTTTGCAGTTTTAAATTTTCTATTATGTTAACAATATTATAACAAACTCAGCATTGCTCTTTAAATTTATATTGCAAGTGTAAATAAGCAGTTTGTGTCATTAAAATCAAACCATTCATTTAGGTACTCTGAGGTTTTGCAAATAAATAATAAAAAATTTTTGGCATAACATATTCACTGTCTATTATATCCTTTTCACTATCAAAATTATGTTTTGTAGGTGTACATCAAGTGCTTTGTTTACCGAAGTTGTCCTTGTACATGATTTACTATAACATAAATCTATAAAACTGATAAATCGTATACTTATAGCTCTCAAACCGCTTTACAGAAAACAAACAAAACATTTCGACACGAAAATGACGTTGATAATGTTAACATTTGAGGTTAGGTTGCGTTCAAAAATGAGCGTTCAAGTGCCGCTGGGGACCTATCAGTTTGACACCAATAGATAACGTACATTTTATGCAAACGCTTACGACCAAACTTTTTTAAATCCCAGAGAAATCAAATCATGCTAAATAAAGTATTTTCGCGTACTTTATTGTTTTCACAAAGTATAGAGTACAAGTACCAGAAATAACGTACAATACTTTATTATAAAGTACGGGTGGCAACCCTAATCCCATCCTATTGCGTGGCACAACAGTCGCCACCATATGTCACTGAAACATCCAGCAAAATTGGTAGGGTTGCAAGTCTCCTCGACGGGAACTCTGCAGCCCAAGGAGCATTGTGTGTACGTCGACTACTTCAGTGCTTGAAACCACAAGGTCTGAAGTACCCGCCATATTCGCAGCACATATCACAACTTATTTTCCATAATATGCCGAAAATTAGGGAACTATGTCCTACGCAACAAATTATAGCACACGAGCGTGGTGGATGAGCGGTTCTTGCTCCCAGTCCTTTCCTGTCTCTAATGACGTCGACGTCTATGAGGTGTCAAGCAATAATCAAAGAAAAAGGCACGAGGAGACACTCTAACCATTATTGAACTTAAACTTATAGATGTTAAAGAGATTGGGATTCAGCGTCTTCCATTTCATCAGTAACGTGTAATAGACGCTTTTTGGATCAACTTCTGGGAAAAACAGTTCGTTTAAGCAGCTTTTTTCTCAACGCAGTCCTAGTGTAGCCTCTGCGAGAAGCAAACACAATTCTTTCATTTATAGATGTTTAGTTATTGTCCCGTCCTTTGCTAAAATATTTAATATGCACTGTTAATTCATTCTGCCGATTTCCATTCTACGTATTTTGATGAATTAATCATTCATTAAAGTTAGGTGAAGATATTTACAATGAAACAGAGGTAAGGATGAATGGACATTTTTTCACCGAAATAGTAGGATAGACAATATTGAAATTCCTTACTGCTTTGGTTACTTGCTAGGATTCGAAGGTTCTTGGGAAGGAAAGAAATTAACTGTTCCAGTCATAAAGGTGATTTTGTAGGCCAGACCAAGTAGCAATACACATGAGCACAGTACTCCAGAATTCTCTCAGTGGAAAGGCATAGCCATCATACATTGGTGCGGTTTCAGAAAAGAAACTAAGACAGCAAACAACCCCTCACAAGTGGTGCGGGGATAAATCCTGACCATACCTCTCACTGATAAATCGACTTGATAGTAATCAAGCGGGATCTTCAATTATGAACGAAAAGACACATCATCTCCCGGGGTTGGGCGATATTGATAATTTCATCTTCGAAGTATATGATTTTTGTTGCCTCCCGCGTGGAGGTAGAAGTTTGCTTGCTTTTCTAATGGACGATAAGGCAGATCTATTACATCGATACCATTCTCTGAGCACAATGAGTAATTACATCATGTTTCGGTGATTTTTTGTGGTTTTAAAATAAAAAATTTCTTTCAAGTTACTAATCGTGGGAACATAAAACAATTCACTTTCTCAAAAATATTTTTCCGTCGTTCAGTGTTAGTTTGTATCGGCAAAGTTATCAAATATTTGATAGTGGTTTCAGTTTGGTTTGGCAACAGGTACAGGGGTTGGACAAAATAATATGAACACCTGACATTTACATACCATTGATTTATTAATATGATGTTGGGACAACTTTTTCTTGTATAACAGCTGCAATTCTTTGCGGAATATATACGTAGAATGTCTGCATATTTTCCCACGGAATGTTGTCCCATTCTTGTACCAAAGCATCCGCCAATTGCTTCAGTGATGTTGGAGGTGGAAATCTGCTCATTATTCACTGCTATAAAACTCCCCACAACGGTTCAGTTATGTTGAGGTCTGGCGATTGTGCTGTCCGTGGAGGATTTTTGATGATATTCTGATGCTGCTCGAAGCAGGACAGGACCTTTCTGGTTGTGTGTATGGGCGCATTATCATTTTGGAAGATAACATCGTTTGGCAGCAGTATGCTAGTCATAATACGAACTTCATCATTGAGCAACCAGATCTTCACGGTGTCCAGCCGGATGGTGGTGTAAAAACACGACGTTTCAACAGTTGACTCTGCTGTCATCATCAGGTATCTTCGATATGTTCTCAGCAGACTGTCTTTGCCTCGACAGTTGAGGCAAAGAGAGTCTGCTGAGAACATATCGAAGATACCTGTTGATGACAGCAGAGTCAACTGTCGAAACGTCGTGTTTTTACAAAACCATCCGGCTGGATAAGTCATTTCACCGATCGCTTGTTATAACCGTCGGAGAACAAAAGCGTATAATACACTGAGACACAATCTTCAAGACCTGCCACGTCAACTACTCCGTAAATGCGCATCGTAGTATTCACACGGATGTAGTGGTGCTAACATGCAACAACTGTACTCTATCGCATGGTGTTCATATTATTTTGTCCAACATCTGTACGTCTTGAACGTGTGATGACGAAGCAAGTGTCGAGAATACTTTAAACAGTGATATCAGAACAAAGTGGGAGTCACGTTGATACACCCAAAGCGCCCGCGCTATTGGATATTAAATGCATCGTGTTTAACGCGGCGTAATATTGGCAGGGTGGACGCGGCCTTAACTGGTGTGTATATTGGTGATGTTTCAGCAGCCACAAAGGCTGATACCTGACAGAGGCCGACGTTAAATGCGGTGGCAAATATTAATGGCTAAACAAAGGCCGTGCAAACGGGTCCTCGAAATTGCTATCACGTAGAAGACATGTTGTACAACAGTGGTACCACCAAGAAACAAAGATAGGAGCAGATAGAACCGTAGTGAAAATTAATTAAAGTTACAATGTAATCGCTGGAATTCTCGTCAGAGAGTCTGGTCTTTGGGAAATCCGGTCCGATAATCCAGATTTCTGTTTACCATAACTTAAAGCGAATGTCAGATGGTTGCGTCAAAAGGCTATTTACCAAAAACTTTTCAATTCCTAGTTCCCAATGTTCTCCCGGATCTAATGCTGTAAAGCGGTAAGAAAAATTATTTTCTAATAATGATACTGAAAATTACATCTAGTATTATTGTCATAATGATTTAATTTCATTTACGGGAAATGGAATCCCGAGGAATCAACATATCCAGACACTGTTGGAAAAGGTTTAAGTCCATATCATTCACTTAGGCCGTTAGTTTTTAATTTAATAATGAGGGGATAATTATAACCGTAAAAAGAATTAAAGTATTAAAAATTGGTATAATTAATTTTGACGTTATATCCTGCAACAAATTTGGAAAACGAATTAAGGAGTTAAGTGTTTTACAGATAACTCGAGTAACGCTGTAAAATTTGGTGCGATAGTACAGCAAACTATGACTGTGTAGTCACCTTACAGACAATCCACCACGTGGCATCCAACTGCTCTCTTCAAGTCTACAAACGAACAACAGCAAAAATAAACGATGCGTCCATCAATGCTGTTGACTGGATAAAAACATTACATTTAAAGATATAATAATGTACAAGCTTGTAATATGCACATTTGTCCTCACCTTTGTATATCTTGTTAAATATTATACAATAAAGGAACTGAAACCTGGTGTTTTACAGATTTATTCGAACCATTAAAATGCTCATAAAATCGAGATGTGGGCTGCTATTAGGAGAATAATGCTATTCACAATGACGTTTCATAGATATTTAAACAAAGAATTATTCTGGTAATTGTTGCTAATGATACATGTTTTTCATCACTTAGTTAAAATAATGGCTGCAGACTGTATTGATTTGTTCAGTTATTACATATTCTTTGGTGTAAATAGTTTTTGAAATTATGTATGTATTTAATAGTACAAATAGCGTTGAAAACATATTTGAATACTGTTTAAAAATTATAGTTAATCATAGGAATTAATGTGCACCCAACTAAAACGACACGAATGGGACTGGACTACTACTATTCGGTGTAAATAATTAGCGTTATATGACCAAAATAACAACTTTTCATTTCTTTTTATCTTTTCTTATTTCTTGCTTGAAACGAATACTTTTAATATAGTAAGGGTGGACTATATCACATATTCAGAGTTTTCTTTAGTACTCACGTTAAGCGTGCACCTATTGTACATGATGTAAATCGAAAGTCTAAAGTAATTCTATGTTAATCTCGCATTTAGCGTTGGAGATAATAGACAGTTATGATTAATTTAGATAAAATATGATAATATTTACTAAAAAAGAAGTTACCGAGCGTGGAGGGTGACTGGTAACACACTGGCCTCACATTAAGGGGGACGATGATTCGAATACCAGGCTGGCAATATTGATATGGGTGTTCATTTGTTTCAGTAAATCACTCCAGGCAAATGGTAGAATGATCCCTTCAAAAAGCCATGGGCAAAGTCAGTTCATTGCTCCAGGTCCTGATAAAATATACGAGATCTAAAACCATAAGCAACAAATAATTTAAATAAAAAAGTAGTTGTGACTGAAAGCTGTCTCTGTATTAGTAGTTTAACTGAATTATGCTGTAGGTATTGAAACAATATTAATCATAATTCCTGGGTGGTAAGATCAAATAGTTCCAGTCCTTACCTAGATAGCATATGTATAGAAAAAACCTGAGTTGTTGACATTCCGAAACGTAATATTTAAAACACTAGCTGCATACTAACTTACACATTACCGCGTGATAAATTCTTGGCGCAAAGAAGGAAGTACGATGATGGACAATAATGATCACATTTAAAATGGGAATCATAATGTTTGCTTGCCCTTCACATTCAAAGTCTTTAAACTTAAGGAGAATCCTTCATCACCGGATGCCCGTTGACGGAATCACTGAAGAAATTAAAAAGTGATTTAGAATAGAAGAATGGAGAGTAAAGACATATCTGGGAGAGAGGATGTGTTGAAAAAATAATAGTATTCACATACTTCATGCACATCTGTATAAGAACAAAGTCAGTTCACGATAGTTGACCACACAGTGTTCATTTCGCAAAAGCGAGAACGATAGAAATACGTTCTACAGATTTTTTGCCGCTTTATCAGGAGAAGAATGACGCAGATCTGCAATCCATCACCACCGAAGATTTCTGCTACGACCGTCTGAGCAAAATGGAGTATATTTAATGGGGCCGGATTAGAAAATCTCCTGTCAACTTAGCGAAAGTTTTACATCCGACAAAGAAATTTGTGGCGATGATTTTCTACGATAGTGAAAGCATTTTTTAGTATTCAACTTCAAAAATAAATTATGATGCAAACGCAGAATCCTATGTCAACGTTAGAGTAAAACTGCGGCACGTCATTAAAGAGGATAGGGTGGTGGCTGAGCGGTTAACGTTCTGGCCTCGCATTCGGGAGGACGCGGTTCGAATCCTCATCCTGGCGTCCAGATTTGGGTTTTCTATGGTTTACTAATCACTCCTGGCGAATGTCGGGATGCTTCCTTCACAAGGCCATGGCCGAATTCCTTCCAGTTCCCTGTCCCCAGCCCCATCCCTCCTCTAATGACCTCGACGTCGACCAATCCATAAGTAAAAAAAAAATACTTTCTGGATGTGTGCGGCTCTTGCACTATGCTCCCAGCCTGTTGTGTGATGGCCATTATTACTAAAGAATTTTCATTGAACGCCCTCACATGACCTCTAATAATTATTTTTTATTTTAGAAATTGAATCAGGGTTAACAGTATTGAAGAGGTCCAACTTGAAGTGTTGTAATGTTTTGCGAGCAAACAGAAAAAGCACTGTTCTGATAGAATAACTACATTAATTCCACGTTATGAATAATGTGTTGCAATAAAATAAAGGTATATCAGAAATTAATATTTTCATTTTATTTTTTTATCGCGAGAAGTTTTGGATATTTACGCGTATTTCATAATTCATAAATTCCAAAATGCAGATTTAAAACCAAAAGGCAGTATCCTTGGTTGCCTCCTATACATACAAGTTGAATATTATTGGCTATATATAACAATCTTAACTCACACCTTTTTGGCTGCTGCTTGTCTCTCGTGATTACTATAGCCGTCTGATCTTTGTATAGATTTCAGATTATTCCTTTATCTCAGTATTTTAGAACTGACTTCTTTAAAAAAAATTAACATATCGTCTCATCTAATAACATCAAAGTCTCTTTCTAAGTCCACAAATTCCATAAAAGTATGATTACTTCTCTTGAATCACCCTTCTATTATTGAACTAAAAGCCAGAAATTCTTCTTTCGTGCCCCAGTTTTTCATAAATTCAAACTAATTTTCGTCCAATATCTCTTCTGCCATATGCATGGTCCTAGTCATTAATTTGAATAGGCGTGATGTTTGATTTAATGTGTGATAGTTTTCTTATATGTCAGCTTATGAGTTGTTCGGGAAATGTGAAGTTAATACTTTCACTAAAATTGGTTGAAAACTTTCTTATTTCTAAACCTTCTTTTATATCAGTTTGAATAAACCATGTATTACTTAAAAGTTTAGATGGAATCTCATCAATTCCAGGTACACTATTAGAGATAAAATGTGTCAAAGTTCGTCAAATTCTATCCTTAAAACAGGATCTCTCCTAAATCGTGTCTTATTCTTCCAATACTATGTTGTCAAGATCAACTCAATCATACCATTTCTGTACTTATTCATTCAACCAGGTAGCCCTATGTTCTGAGCTGAAATAGGTTTCAGATAAGTAACGATATTAAACATTTATTTATTTCCCAATGTTCTGCTTAATTCCTCTAAAAGCATAACATTTGATAATAAACAAAGTTGGTGAGGACACATGAGGTAGGTGGTAAGAAGATGTTTCAAAACTCTCCGTTTACTGGATAGGGTGACAATGGGGTGTGCCAGAAAAGAGAAGCAATTGGGTCACAAACCCTTGATTAAACCGTTGGTTGAATAGGGCGGCGTTGTGCGGGACACGCTTTCTGGGTATCAAATACAAAGTTGGAGGAGATTCAAAGGTCAACAATATTTGTTTGTCAAAGTTACTTCAGAATTAAATCAGTGAATGATGTGATACAGAGATTGGATTTGGATTAATTGGAAGACAAGAGGAGGGTCAGGATAGTGCTGGGAGGCGTATGTTGATGATAAGGCTTTTAAGGATATTGGTAAAAGAATTACAAGTACTGTCTAGAAATGGAGAGGTGAACATTACCACAGGCTGACACAAAAGAGAGTGGGAAAATCTTCTTCTGCACTTAATGAAGTGAGGGAGTGGTATAAATTACCAAGTCAAGTGATGAATAGTTAACCAAAAACACTAAATGAATTTGAAAATAAAATTCATTAAGGGCAAAAGTAGGTGGGTGGGAAAATTAGGCTCAAAGAATTAATAATGGGGGAAATTGGGTGACTGGGGAAATTACCACCGGAGCTCTTTCTCCATCGAAATTAAATTAAATTGACTGTGACCATTTAGAATTATCAATTGAGAGAAATAAAGCAATGATTTACAAAAAAAGTATTATTCTTGTGCAAAATTTAAGGTAAAACTGAATTTAACTTCAAACCTGATCGTCTCACCACAAATTAACAAGCGACCAATTGTGATCAGTTATTCGGAAATCCTTAAAAAGCGAACACATACGCTATTTCGTCGCAAATTTATCAGAGGCTAAATCTCCTGCTGGATTCAACAGGCGGCCTTGAACATTTTGAAAATGACGAGTGACCAGTGTGGTCCAGACCTACTAATATATACACACCGCTTAAACGAGTTCTCAAAATACAAAACAAAGAGAAACGACCATTTTGTAAAGCGGATCCTATTTAGTGTTCACTCTGATGGTGCCAATGTGCTAGCTTTACCATCGTTCCGTCTGTTGTGCAACAATTTGCCCTCCTAGCGATATTTGAGACATTGCACCACAGATTAAAACAGTTTTCTATGCTCCAGATTTGAATAAATAATCTCTTCCATTGACGCATCCTACTATCTTCTTCGTTACAAATCCCATAGAGGTATTTAAATTGCAACTTTTCCACGAATGGTATTAGTTTATATAATGCGTTTTGTTATTCTTCCTCACTGATTTGTTTAACTTCTGTGACATCACGATACAATGGCATCTATCATGCCTGTCTGTTTAACTGGAGTACGTGCTGTCTTTCGAGAATTTTTCTGTATGCAATACTTTGTAGTATAATAAACTGCCAGCGATTCCCTTTATTGTTTGTAACTGCATATCCTGCCACTGTTAACTGCCTTGTTACTCCACTGTTGAAACACAGTTACAAATTAACTCCCCATTCGGTTTCAAAAGCTACACTGCACAGCTTGCAGCCTGTTATCTGCAATAACGTGCACGCCAACGCGAAATGAGTCGGCGAGGCCAAACAGGTCAATCACTAAACCGCAATGCCTTTTACACGGCGATAAATCGACATTAATTGACAATGTCGTTCAAACAGATCGAATCGTGTCTTTCACCTCAGTTTAAAACTCTCCGCTAATATCACGACAGCTAAACGTAATTTGTTTCTAACCAAATGTGAATCTGTTTTCGACCAAAAACATTTCTGTATCAACTACAGAAGTAACGTCAACTGACTCCTTGACTGCATATTAAAATATTAGCTCGCAAACGCGAAGACAAAATTTAGTTTAGCTTTTTTACATTTTTTTATTTTTTTTTAATAACTAGCGTTGTTAAAATAGCAAATTAACATTGTAGTACCAACATCTGATTTTAAAGAAACCTTAAATTCATCAACTGAAACATTTATTCAAAAGAAAAATTTCACGTAATTTTGATTCCGCTCCGTAAGTTAACCAACAAAAAAGCCAAAAACCTGATTATCTTCAACATTTTATTACAGTTTGGATATTTACAGCCTAATTTTATCCCAGAGCTAACGTAGATCAATTTGAGATACTAATTCAAAAAAACGAGGATACAACCGTCAGAGCCATCATTTTTGATAATTACTGTTTGCCCAACAAAAACTAAAAACTGCTGTTGCTTGGTTTATAATAAAGAAATAAATTCACGGTTTAAAATGACAAAAAATGGTGATTAATAAGTTCTAAAATTTCCGCAAAAAATACAACAAAAAAACAAAAACAAAAAACATAAAGTAATGAAGATAAACCACTTTAATAAATAAAATGTGGTGAATCCGGAGGGTGTAAATTACTCCAAAACTCGGAAACCTATGTAGAGTCCCATGATTTTTTTTTTTTTTCTGCTTGGCTAACCAAAAATTTCAATTGACTTTATTTACCCTTAGCGTATTAAAAGGAAGTGCAAATTTCAAACAAATAATTGAATTACATTTTATTTCCTCTCATATGGTTAAAAGGGAGTATAGCTTCGATGTTAGCTGAAGGGCTGTTGTGTAGCAAAAATAAAAATTATTCCAGGCGGAGATTTAAATACTCTTAGAAAGTTTACGGAACATGTTGATAATAATTAAATATATTAAAACTTTACTTAAAAACTTTTTAATAACAATAAATACTTCTGTTATCCAAAATCATTCAGTTACTTATAAACACCCTAGCCAAATACTCCGAAAATATAATAAGAGAAAGTTTACTCCCATCAAAAAATTGTTGGTAAGGAAGATAATAATTAGTAATTTAATCGTTTTTCCTTAGAACCTATTCCAGGACAAAGTCCTAGTTCCACCGCGGTTGTTACCTGTCATTTTTGACGGGAATTTAAACCAGTTGCATAAATAAAAGCGACAAAAAGTCAAAACAATTACATTTTTTTCCAATTTTCAAATAATCTGTCACATTTCGCGTGTTTTAGGTACAGTCTGAAGCCAAAGATGGTATTTTGGTCAATTTCAAAATAACATGTTTCGTAATAATGAAACTGAATGGGAGATCTTAGGAGAGACTTACGAATATTAAAATAATGCATCATTCAAATATCAAAGGCGCGTTGACCAATAGGAGCTTTGCATTTATTCTGAACATAAATTGTTGAGTTAAAGATGTAAAAAAAAACTCGGATATAATTAAAACACTTTGCGGAGATTGTAGTATATCTTATCCGTTGCAGAAAAATTATTTGTTTTCAGAGCAGCTGGTAGTAGAGTTACCATCCTGTGTATGGTGACAAGAACAGGATACATGTTGGGTGCATCGAACAGTTTTCTCGTTGCATGTCCGTAACAGAAGAGGAAGCGGAGGACGAGGTTTTCCGGTAGTCACCTCTGGTCAGCTCTCGAAGTGAGGATATATGTCCTATTGGCCGGACGGTGTCCCGTCTCTCCTCCCCCACCACTCCTCCCTCCGCCCTCGAGGCCGCCAAAGTGACTGTGACCACTGCCGCGTGAGAGCAAAGTTCCAGTACGACCTTCGCTACTCGCAGAGTTTCACGTTGCACCGGTCATTTAACGACTAGACGTGATGACGCTTTGTTGACTTCCATAAACATAAAACTCAGAACTTTTGCAGTCATGGCTTAGAGTAATATTACACGCATAAACAGACGCCTCTAGAGTCAAATTAGACGATTCTCTAAATTATGGGTTAAATTTCTTTATGTATAAAAATTTTATTTTTCTTGCTGAGTATCAGTTTTAAATACCTCTGCAGTTGTTACGCAGAACTGATTGCATTTTTTTAACTGCTTAACGTCTCTTAACAGCGAGGTCTTTAGAGACTGGAAAGTATAGGGGGCAAGGAGTGGGAAGGAATTCGGCCATGGCCTTTTGAAGGAAGCATCCCGGCATTTGCCTAGAGTGATTTGGGAAACCATGGAGAACCCAAATCTGGATGCCCGGACGGGGATTCCAACCACCGTCCTCCCGAATGCGAGGCCAGAACGCTAACGGTTACACCACACGCCCGGAACTAATTGTAACAACTCTCTTTGGGCTATTTGTCGTATTTTCATCATTGTTCAGAAACTCTCTCAAATTTTACTGTTTTGTTGTATTGTTTAAGTTTTTTACATGTGTTAAAATGGTGGGTAAACCATTTGATAACTAACCGCCTGCAAACATTTGAGGACTTTATTTCGCGGACATTTTTAAACCTCTGACTGTTCTAAGAATCGCTAATTTTTTATTGTCTGCGATAGTCATTTGTCTGATATTCTAGTAGCACTAGGGATACATTATAAATGTTGATATTTCTTCCTGTGATATATCAATCAAAATCTATAAGTCACTATTTAGTTAATTGTAGAGTTGAGGAAATTTTGGAATTTCAATGTAGGTACATACTGTGAGAAAATCGATTCTCACTGTAGAAAGGTTTCTGGTTTTAATTTAAAACTATAGTACACAATCTGGTGATTAGAAATCGTGTATCACTACTTCTCATACCTTACGATGCCAGACTCTGATAACAATGTTTTCTTCCACGATCGGAACTCGAAGCAACTGCGCTGCCCCGGGGGCTAGTACTACCCTGCTTGCAGTGGCAGCAGGCGACTCATGCATATTTAAAAGTGACGGCCGTTATTGCTGCCCGTCACACATTACTCGAAATAATGAAACTATTCAGACTGTGTTTCAAACGCAACAGTTTTGCGCTGAAATTCGAATGACATTTTCATGCAGCTCATAAGGTGTACTGTCAGATGAACATAAGAAGAATGGGCTTAACTGAAACAAAAATTGCACCAAATGTTTGTTAGCTATTGAAATTAAAGAGACAACCTCTTCCTAGCCGTAACGTATTTTATGTACATTTACGACTTCGTGTACTGCATTGTTACAAGCAAACGAACCAACCACCTTTGTTAATGAATAATAATAATAATTTCATACTGTCTAATGCCGTAGGGACAAATTATATTAATTCGCCTGTGTTGTAGCCTTTTAACCTAACCGGATAATTTTAGCTGACACAGAGGGTCTGCTATATTGCAGTTCCGTCGTCCTAGCATTTGCACGTTAACAAAGCAAACAATATCTTTGTTATATGTGAAGGTTAGTTATAAGGGCCTATAATCTTCCGCTCGGATGCTACAACACTGTGTAACATTTTGTCTAACTAATAACCGGTTACTAGCCGTGACCGCATCTTGATCAATTCAAAATTATGCTAATTTTACCTTCTTATAACTTCCTCCGAGGACGAGAAACATTCTTTGCCATCTTTAGACCTAAATGGCTTTTAAGTGCAGCTCTCCGGTCATAATTGTAATACCGTCAATCTCTAGTCCGTTCTGCGTTCTTTATCTGAAAAAAGATTCGTAATCTACTTTGCTTCATCTCTGTTACATTTACTTGAAGTGTACCATCAGTTATACTAGCGCAGCAAAACATTCCAAGTTTCACTTTCACTCCCTTTTATACGGCAGCTTCTCAGCTATTACAAATTACTCAACACAACTTTTGTATACACGGAACTTTTATACAAATGTCCTTTTCATTTAAGGTCTAACTATTTCCATAACTTACACAGCTTCCTTCTCGCATCCTTTGTGCCATCCAGCCATCTTGTTCATGCCTCTCCCTCCGTTTATAATCCTGTTCCTCGTTTTCTCTTTGTCTTCGGAACTACTGCACCCGGTTTAATTTTTACTGCCGAAAATTCTTTTAATATGAGCTGTTAACAACTTGTAACATTACATAATCAAATCAAATACATTAGTATATTTATACATGTTTTACAGGCTGGCATGACGTATGAGCGCTACATTGCGCAAACAATCCAGCTGATATTGGGATTAGAACAGAGAACCTCCCGATCTACAATATATTAATGTGTATCAAGTTAACTTCTGCTTTTTATTACGATATGGCCAGAAAAATGTGCTTGTAGCATTTTTGCTTTATTAATCAAAGAGCGACATGCCGTTTTGGAATGAGGTAGGGACGTCACTCTCCAAACAACCTCAGTTTGGTAAACAGGTTCCACCAGTTACATAAAGTTTTCTCAAAATTAAGTATTATCCCGAATTCCGTTTACCCAACGTCATTAACTCCTTATCTGTGAGGCAACAGCCAGCGTTCAAACCAAACGAAGTGAGGCGAAACTATTGAGTCTGTTTGATGTCATTTGGTATGGTCCTAGAGAAAAACGGGTAAATGTTTTTGTGTGCTTGTTTCTGTGTGACGTACAATAGAATAAAACTTTTCATCTGATCCTGTAAAACTATAAATCCATTTTGTCTCACTGTATCGCGATTTATTAACTGCAGATGTGAAATAACCCGTCGGGAAATTAAATCAGTTGCCCTACAGCTTCTCAGAAATAAACATGGGTAATTGTCATATAACTCCGTTCGACTACCGCGTTCATGTGGATTGTTTTTTTTTTTATAAATACTATGATCTGTGAAATGTCCATCATAAACATTTCTTGGAGATCGGTAATATATGTTAGATAACCGACTAGGAACGTTGAGAGTGGTGTTCTCCAGGTATTTCCATGCCATTAAAAATATAGCGCACACGCAGGTATTGACACTACTGCCATGTTTGGCCTCTTGCATAATCAGATTTTATAAATTTTAATAATGCCTCATATAATACCTAATTTATTCATTTGGATGCCACACTGCGTGATTACAATAGTGTGTGGAGTAGGGCACTGTTTTGCATAGCTGAACGTGATGTCGAAACTCTTAATGCAGTTTAATCTCCGAAGGTCTCAGTTACGTTAGAGAATCCGCGTGCCTTCTACAGAATTCCTCGAAAATGGGTCATTTGGCACCGGTAACCACAAATATTCTCAACATTATATAACAAACCAAACATTGGGATTACCAACAGAGGTGTGTGCAGTTCTAGTTAGCAGTTGAAATCAGAGAGCTGCAATACGTTATTGCACTACATAAGAAGTCTGTTGCAGTGAGCTGGGGTTGACATTTATATTTCATCTAGTTAGTGGCAGACATCAGCTCTTGGTCATTCAGACGTTGTCGAAGACACAGCCAACAACTTAGTTTTCTAGTTCCGCCAAGGCAGAAATATATGTGGATTCATGGCCCCTCTTCAGTAGTTTCAAAGTTGACGCAACTGAAGTAGTTGGCTTGTGGCCAGTGTAAGGTGACAAGGTCCCTTACAATTTTTGATGAATTTATTTGTTGGTATAAAAACGGAACGTAGAAGTCTGTTATTCTATAATGTAATTTAAAGAAGTGTATTCTATACCAAGTGTTTAATAATAAAATTGCTTTCGAACGCTCCTGTAGTGATATATGTATTATTCTGTTCTGAGCTGTGAAATAATATGGTGTGCCGACTTCTATAGCTAGTATTTCAGCTTGACGACGGGCATATTATACATCAAGAAGAGCTGTAGTAAAGTGCTCATACCAGCAAAAATAAAGCAGGTAACTTACACCAGGCAGAACGGCGAAGGCAGCACTCGCGTGTAGTAACTTCACTGACGAGAACGAGTCACTGGTGCTCGCTGGTAGTAAGAAACAATCTGCTGCGTATTACAAATCTCGTTTCCTGACAGATCTGTAAATTTGCCTATAAGATGTTAGTAGCAAAATGGGCTAAACTGTAATAAAAGAAATTAGTCAACTGCAAATTAGCCAATTATATCTAGTGCCATCGAAAGCATCATCCGTAAAATGTTGCGAAATGCATTTAGTTTTATGATAAGTCGTTGGCTACTAGGATTTAAAAGTTACAAGTAGAAATTTAATACGGCAACGCCAGAGAGAACTAAACAGCGAAGTCAACCATCACACAGATATTGTGTCAGGCGATGAACAAATTTACATTTTTTGTGAACTAAACAGGGCAGATAGTGAACAATTTTTAATCACCAGGTTGTATCCAGAAGTTCGGATTAAATCTAACACCATTTCCGCACTATGCAGTCAGTTGTTGATGGAGCTTCTTCTAGCGAGACTCGAAATTCCCTTTTGGTCTAGCATTGGGATTCACCCAATTCTCTCTAATTTCTTCATCCTGAAAAGGTGAAAACAAGACCATTCTCTTAGTGGTAGTGTAACTCATATAAACGAACGTATATGCTGTGTCTAGTAGTCAGGTAACTCCATTTATAAATATCACACCGCTGTGATCGGGTGATTAATAAATTTTTTTTCAGGTAATGTGTTCTACTCATCTACTCATACACTATCAGCGTTTGAAATTTCATCCAAAGAGGAAAACACGTTATAAATACAAATGTAGAATAAGACCTTCTTACGTACTTATAAATTCTGCTAACAGTAACATTAGCCGACTGGTGAACTTACCTAACTTTAACGAATATTTTAATTTTACATAACTAATTAATAAAGACAGATTTTTATCCCGATAATTAACAACCCACATAATCACCTTACATGCTCGATCTCCAACAGGAGTGTGTTGTATAAGTAAAGATAGTGGATTGAACTAAATATGATTATTGAATAGTCAATTTATTAATAACCCTTCATTTCAGCAAATTACCTTACAGCTGTTCAGGCCTCTTCATCGCTTGTGGTACCGAGCGTGGTGGTGTAACGGTTAACGTTCTGGCCTCGCATTCGGGAGGACGGCGGTTCGAATCCCCGTCCGGGCATCCAGATTTGGGTTTTCCATGGTTTCCCAAATCACTCCAGGCAAATGACGGGATGCTCCCTTCAAAAGGCCATGGCTGAATTCCTTCCCATTTCTTGCCCCCCATCCTTTCCCGTCTCTAAAGACCTCGCTGTTAGAGAGACGTTAAGCAGATAAAAAAAAAAATCATCGTGTAGTAACTTCCTTGTTTCCTTCTCTCAAATAGAAAACCTGACATTCTCTACTTTATGAATGTAATTAGGTTTGGTATTAGGGGAAAGTAGATCACTGATCTATGTTGAAAAGGTAGAAATGAGAGCAAGAATATTTAAAGACACAGATACCATTTGTAAGATTGCATGCTCCCCCTTGAGTCCATATCACATCACACTCCAGTGCATAAGACAAATTAATTACACAGAAAGCCGTCGCGGGTCGAGTTAATGCCCCAAGAAGCTGGATATCTGATGGCAACTTGTCCTATTGTTGCTCGACAGTGTCTGCTTCTCAGAACAACTTTCTTGCCACAGAATCCTTTGGTAACTTGCTGACTTTGGAATTGCTATAAGTAGCTGCTATTTCAATTCACGACGGTAATAACGGTTTAGAATTTCATGCTGTTACGTTTAATGCACTCCTTAGAAGCAAAAATGTTTTTAAACTGCTGTTTAAATCCTACATTACTTGACGAAAGAGACACCCGTAACAACGAAGACTCTTGACAAGAAAAACTGAATTTAAAGGTAATATAAGAACGAAACATACAGTCTTTATATAAACACGTTAATCTTGGGAATTAAAAATATGAGTGTTCAGTGCTTTAACGCTGAATTGTGTTTAGGAGTATTTATGAATCAGATCTCGTTCTTCCATAATAAACTGGAATGATTTTGTTTCTTTAGTCACACTGTCATTAACGTCGATGATATCTCCACCTCATGAAATAATAAAACCAAATATTGATGGGAGTATTTAGCTTCCGTATAAAGAGATAATTGTTGATATTTTTCCCCATTTTGAACATTTAATTTACAAATTACTGCTGCGTTTTCTGTTGTTGTTATTAGTAATATAATAATTATTATTAAAATAGTATTACATAGTCCATGCCGGTGCCATATAGTCGACACCTCAGCATATTAAACCATTTTACCGTACTTTCCTTCTCATTCAAAAATTTAATAAAATAGTTTATTGTTCTTAGGCATGTCCCTGAATCTCATTTGTGTTATTTCACGGACCATAGGGCTATATATCTGTATGTCAGACATTTTCTAGGTATCTTTTTTAATGTATCATTCTTCCTTTATTTCTCTGGTATATACCATCATCACTCTCTCTGGAAGGTTTAGTATTATCCAAGTCATATTCCTAAACTACAGTCCTAATACCCAATAATCAAATGATATGACGAAATATTTTCATTTCCTAATTTTTTTTATTTATTATCTATTTATTTACAAAATTTAATATATTCTTTGATAGTGACCAACCCAACAAAAAACTTTTCAGATCCCGAAGAAGAAGAAAGAAATGTTGTTTATTTATCATCTAAATCTAAATCAATAATATCATCTGCAGCACCTAACGAAAATTAGCTGTTCTTGCTGTCAGTGTATCACATATTTACTATACCTTGAGACAGGGACGGTATTTTTGTCTACATAGTTCATTATGTTTGCAACACGTGGCGACAATAACAAATATGTTTTTAACAATGGATCTATTTCTTATATGTTGCATGTGCAGACAAAGCAACACAATCGAACTTGTGATATGTATTAGATTTGACATGAATGCCGACAAATTTTATGAATGGTATTGGAACTGTTGAAGTGTATTTCTAAAAGGTTTTATTCTGTCTGCTGGGGAGGAAGAATATAAAATCTTATACCTCAGTTTATATAAGTTGTTCAAATCCTTTCTAATATTAGGGTATTTAACTTGCAATGTGATGAGAAAAAAGATATTTTGTTGCTTGTTGCATTATAAATTTGCTCTTTGACTGAAAAGTAAATTATTGAATGTATCTATAATAATTGATTAAAAATGCTGATATATTTTTAACTGATAATTCCGAAATAACATCGTAAAAAATTAAGATTTGTTGTATTTTCATTGTTTTTAGTATTGCAAGAAAACGTAAATTCTCTGAGGTACAAAAATATTCAGTGCTCACCCGAAAAGTAGTTTTTAAGTGTTTAGACATTGCTTTGGCACATTAATTAAAGAGCCTGTGTCAATTAACCTTCGCAGATATTCAGTCTATTAAGGTAATGGTGCTGCGCATCTCTCCCGCAAACTGAACTGAACGAGGTCGTTTCCGTTACAGACGGAAGGGGATCTCCATCAAGGAGCGCTCGCACCCTGGAGGTATGCTTCACCTTAATCACGGGAAGAGGCGGCTGCACCCATGCGCAATGTGGCTGCCCCTGCGCGCTCTGCCGTCCCGCGGAGCAGACTGCCGGCTCCCCGGGGGCTGAGTCGGCTCGCGGGCCAGTGCCGCGCTGCCTGGCCTGGCCCCGCTATATCGACCAGCCTCAGCCGCCTGCGCGCCCACCACCGACTGAGCTTCAGCATTAATAAACGCTGCGAGTTTTCCTCCTCCGCGGGGAACCACCGCTCTCTTCCAAGCGGGATCCATTTCAATATAAACGCAGGCCCCCTCGCTCGGCGGAGGTCTCCATTCGTCCCTCTTTTCTCCCCCCGTCCCTTCTCCCTCCTTCACCGGGGTGTTTCCGAGACCACTGCAGGAAATTAAAAAAGTGTGTCGTCGAGGCTTGGTGGACAGAGCAATTTAATTCCAGCAACACCCTCCTCCTTCCTCTGGTCCTTGCAGCTTTTACGAGCATCCGACGGGCTTGCAAACACCAGTAACAGCAGTTTACAGAGCATCGTCCGTCCTCGCTTAACGCCGGGGTAGTTGTGAAAACCTCATCGTGTGACTACGGGGAGCTTAAAAACAGAAAGTTATCAAACTTTTGCCTTCTACAACTGTTTTTTCTTCCTGTCATTGCTTGTGATGTAACCAAAACGTTTTTCATATATGTCTAGAATTTTTCTATAAGAACTCTGAAAACGAGAAACAATAATTAACTGAAACTGTAAGTGATGTGCTCTTCCTTTGAAATCGTAGAACTAAAATTTTTGTGATTGGGTCCCCTTTAGTGCTTTTGGTGATAGTAACAGCTAAGGAAGAAATTAAACATTCGTCATGTATTGAATCGAGAATATTTGAAAATATTTATCTACTGAAAAAGCCTTTTTAGATTGTTTGCTGATGATGCGGTTATTTATAGGGAAGTAAGGAATTTGGCCGATTGTTTAGCAATTCAGCGTGATCTGGATGTTATTTTGGCATGGTGCGCTGAGTGGCAACTCACACTAAATTGTAAAAAGTGTAAGACAATGAGTATAACTAACAAAAATCAGAAATACGAGGTAAACAGTTCAGTTATTGATATGGACGATTCTATGAAATATTTGGGAGTAACAGTACAAAGGAACATGAAATGGGACTTACATATTAATACGTTGGTAGGTAGAGCTAATTCTAGGCTGCGGTTCCTAGGTCGAATTTTGAAAAAGTGTAATGAACAAACTAAGGAGATAGCGTACAAATCTCTTGTGCGTCCACATTTGGACTATTGTTGTGCCATTTGGCATCCGTTTCGTAAGGGGCTGATTGAGAGTACAGAGAAAGTACAGAGAAGAGCCGCTCGATTCGTGACCGCTTGCTACAGTCCCTATGAAAGCGTTACAGAACTGATTAGTAAACTAGGCTGGGAGTCTCTGGTAGATAGACGACGCACGTTTCGTATAAACTTATTGGTAAATATGCGTACTCCCACTTTCACTTACAAGTGTAGTGAAATACTTCGTCCACCAACCTATTTGGGTCGGAATGACAGGAAAGATAAAATTAGAGAAATAAGTTGCCGCACTGATTCTTATATGAATTCTTTTTTTCCTTGTACCATTAGGGTTTGGAATGCACAACAAAGAGATTAGGCTTGGTGCTGAGCACCCTCTGCCATCCACAGTTTTGTGATTTGCAGAGTATATATGTAGATGTAGATCTTCTTCTTCCCATTCTAAGATTAGGCCCTTTTATCTGTTCCCGTTTCAGGGAGTATTCCCACCTCTTCCTTACCCTACCTATACTTCTGCTACCTTTAGGTCTATGTTGGTTTATTATTTCTGGTAATCGTATTTCATCCATTCTGCACAAATTCTCTCCCGTTATTTTTATGTATCTTGTCACTCATACTATATTTTTTCCAACTACTATTTTATAGTCTCATTTCGTATTAGATCTAGCCGTCTGCAACCCTTTACAGATCTTAGGAACTTCATCTAAGCTGCTTGTTTGGGGCGTCTGTCTCTTCTCTTCATTACCCAAGACTCACTTTCATAGAAGAGCTTAGCTTTATAGAATTTCAGTTTTGTGTCTCTGCTGATTTAGAATCGAGATTTGCCATTCTAGAAGGCCTTGAAAACTGTGAAAATTTGTAAAATGATGTTTTATATGAAATCTTGTTCCACGACATTATAAACATCCCAGATTACTTCAAGATGCTCTATTCAGATACATAAAAGTGTATTCCTGATTGCAACCAGTTGTAATAGTGTAGAAATTATAACTGTTGTAACTGATTCCCAAGTTTTTAAATCACTTCATGCATGTTCTCTGAGTTCTTTTTCTCCGTTGGATTGCTAAGAAACGACAGTTGCTTTAGCCCGAAGGTTTAATCGGTGCTATGGTTTAGCGGTTAATGAGTTTATTTTCATAAGTTCGAGGTCCGGTAGCGAGTTCAAATACCGGTGTGGCTAGCAATTTTTTAAGCGTTGAATTTGATGATGTGAGTTATGCAAGAACGTTCCGTGGTTCGCATTCTACGTTGAATTGTAGTTCCGGCCACGACTGAGGAGGAGGAATGCGTGGGGAATAAGAACACAAGAGTTTATTTTATCTATGGGTATCTGTGGAATTTTTTTATGACCGTATTCGAATTAATATATCTGCTTCTCTTTGACGTATATGAGGTAGCAACTTTTTTTAATTTTTTAAATCTGCTATATCGCAGTTCACTACGATGGTAGTCACTAGTATTTTATTTCATATAAAAATAAATGTTGATAGGAGCTGTTGACTGGTATCACATAGAACTACTCAAAACAGACGCGTATCCTTGCTACCATGACCCACAGGTGATACGACAATGAATTCTGTCAACGAAACATTTTTTTATTGCTTTGTTAATAATTGTAATCATATGGCTGCAACCGAGAAAAACAGACTGTGCGTATAGAACAATCAATAATATATATGAATAATATCTCAGTAAATAATTCAATATTTACAAATCTACGTTCATTGAAGGTGTTTTCTGAATTTGTTTTGTAATCACAACGGAAAGACTAAATGAATACTGAAATAAAAAATCTTAATTTTTTAATAGTAGCTAACATACTTTATGTTAAATCAAATTTATTTTAAAAATAATAGTGAAATGTAAGGCCAAAACTTTAATTATTAATTACCCTAGACCCCAGCACCAAGTTTGAATACTCAGAAGTTCAATTAACGGATTTAAAGGTCTGACTTTCGACAGCATCTGAGGTAAAACACAGCCTGACAAAAAAGTGAAGCACTCAGAAGTAAATGAAATGAAACTTCATGGGTTGAGGGGGTAGTTGATGTTGTTTCAATTATTACAAAATCGAGTTAAATTTCTCGTACAGAGAACTTGGCAATATGAGCCCACTTATCAGTGTGATGTTGCACCTCCTCTCGCCTGGTTGCATGGATTGATTCGGTTGCCTTCCTTGAGAAAAAATTGCCCACAACTGTTGTAACTTGTATGTGATATATACCCGGTAGAACACGTGTGGTAACATCTGAACATCAAGTACATCGCAATACCAGCATCCAGGAAATCAATGACCAGTTGTTCAAACTTGCCTCAGCAGCTTTTTGGTACACTTCCCCACCGAACCAGTGCATGCATCCTGGCCACAGGGGCTGCTACGTCATACAGGTAAGTGGACTCATCTACCAATTTGTTTATAAACTTGACTCGATTTTGTAATCACTCAAGTGACATCGCATACCACTCAATCCGTGACGAATCACTTCATTTACTCCTCCTCTTCTTGGTGTTTTACTTTTTTTGTCGGCAGCGTATTTCGAAAGCAACAGGTTGGTACCAGTGGATTCCACTAAACCTTTTTCCTGGTAGGATCTGTAAATCAATCAAGTGTATTGAATCTGTAATAAAGCTAGAACCGTCAACCTTAACACGGGATAAATTGGAAGTTTACAATGATCAGCGATCGTTTCGTAATATCCGATTAACAATCTTCAGACACTGTCCTTTTGCAGTTCAATTTATGCTTAGTGACGACATCAAATATATTTAGAGCTCACTATCCAATAACATTTGTATATAAGATCGCAGTTTTTCCCGGAGTTGTATATAAATATACTCTTCTCGGACTTCCAGCTTGTAAAGATGTGACACGGCTACATTCGTAGGCGGAGCACGAAGGCTTTGTGACAAACATAGCCTTGCTGGTGAATTGGATTCCGAAGAGCGTTCTTAAATTAAGGTTTTAATCATGAGCAGATTAGTCGCGCATATAAATAGAAGGAATATCGACAGAAAGATCACACTGATACCAAGGGCCTTGCCATTCTGCTGTTTGTGATTGCCCCAAGTTCCAAAATAGGTAGACTGTTGACACAACGCGGAGTCAAGACAATTTTCAGACCACCCACTAAAATTAAAAACTTGATAGGGAGCATTAAAGATGACCTAGGTTTACGAACCCCTGGTGAATATTATGTACCACATGAATCTGGCCGTGTTTACATTGGACAAAATCAGAGGTGTATTGTTCAGCGATATGTTGAACACCCAAGAAATGTTCGTTTTGGCCGAACACAGCGTGCAAGGTCATACGTTTCATTTTGAAAAAGCTACAATTTTAGCCCGGGTCAAAGATTTTTGGGCCATCAGAAGCTTTAGAAATCAGAACAACTGATTCGTTAGGTAACAGGGACACTGTTTATCAACTGAGTGCATCCTGGAACCCGACTATTAAAATGCTGAATCAGTTTTGCCTCGGTATCGAGCAGAAGAGTGGATGACGTCATCACGCTGTGTTGGTTTTTGTCTTCAACAGTCTCCGTGGCAGCGGGTAAACAAACAGCTAATCATTGAAATTTGGTTTAAAATGAGGGCTGAGAAAGACGCCTTCGAAACTTCCCACAAGTGTGACACCTTTACGCAGCTGGAGGCCAGAGAAGAGTTTATTTAACTTTTGAATACCCTATCAATGGTCACCTCACTGGAAAATAATAGTTACTAGCTCGTACCCGCGACTTCGTACGCGTGGATTGAGAATTTTTTTTGCCAGAATTTAATATAGAAACCGAGCGTGGTGGTGTAACGGATAGCGTTCTGGCCTCGCATTCGGGAGGACGGCTGTTCGAATCCCCATCCGGGCATCCAGATTTGTGTTTTCCATGGATTCCCAAATCACTCCAGGCAAATGCCGGGATGCTTCCATAAAAGGCCATGACCGAATTCCTTCCCATTCCTTGCCCCCATCCTTTCCCGTCTCTAAAGACCTCGCTGTTGAGAGACGTAAAGCAATCAAAAAAATTAATATAGAAAATTGTTGGTAACGAAGGATTTGTCCCAAACAATACCGAGTCGGCATAATATGACAGGAAAGCTATCACTATATCATTCTACCGTTTAATCTGTGTCTTGAAGAGAATCAATTTCCAACATATTTCTGTCACCATTCGATAAGGTCTCTGGGTGTTAATGACCCCGTCGTCGACGCGCCCTTAAACCCCAACAACAACAACAACAACAACAACAACAACAACAACAACAACAACAGCAACAACAACAACAACGATAAGGTCTCAAAATTTCGTGACTACAACTGTTAATCATACTGGAGAAAATGTCCTGTGCCCTTCATACAGATTTTCTTGTCAAATTTCATCAGTATCGTTATAGCCATTTGGTCGTCAAAACGTAAAAAAAGACAGAGACTTACTTCCGTATTTATAGTATTATTACTGCGGTTCACACACACACACAGATTGCGAACAACCCCTGAGGGATCATTATAACGTAAAAAAGTGTACACCTACAGCATTGCAAGACTACCTATGATTTGCCTCGCATTGCACCCCTAACTTTGTAATATCTACAGTTTAACATTCAATCCGAATAACCGACGGCTCAGTCTTGACTCTTAAGATCAAAAACAATTTTTAAAAATCGTAGCCTCCACGGAGATTTGAACCGGAGACCACGACCCAAACATTAGTAAGCCAGCGCTTTAGCCACAGAGCTACATGACCGCTACACGGAAAAACAGTAGAGAGACCTCCATATCCAACGCTTCTGTCTGTCGCCGTTCAGTAGTATTTCGAAATTATGAGACAACATGTTTTATTTATACAAATAATTTTTCAACCAAATGTAGACAGTATTTTTATCTTTGTTTCAAAGGATAAGTGTGCAAAGTTTCACCGAGATCGGATGAAAATTGTGGATTTGTATGAAGAACAAACAAACAAACAAGCATACATACACACATTCATCTTTACATATATAGATTTTCGCCCTTGGTGTGTATACTCCTATTTTTAGTGTTTGTTGGATCACCAACGTTGAGCTGATTACAGTTGGCCCGTTACCTTTCGAAGCAACTATTTCGACATTCACTTAGAGTGACTACCGATGCCACGTTGGAGCGTAAACTCCACTACCTGTCACGCAGGTCGTGTGACTGTAATTCCGGTCCAGCAGGTTCGCCGGGACAGTAGAGGAGAAGGGAAAAGTGGCTGCCGTGGGTGTCCCAACTCAAAGCCGGGCGCCGACTGTGGTTGCGGCAATCTCGTCCCTAAAGAGAGGCAGCGGCGGTGTGCATTATGCACGGGCGCCGCCGCCCGCATTGCTGCACTGCCGCCTGTCCGACATCTATTATGGAGGCGGCCACTCGCGTCACAGAACAAACGGACGGGGAAACCAGCTCCGGACGGCCTCCACGCACATGTGTGCCTCACAACCTGCCAAACAAATCTGACACATGTTGATCAACTTCATTTAACGCATAGATAATAATCGGCCATCTTTTACATCGAAACAATTATACTGTTAGGGCAAACAAAACGAACACATATATAGTACAATGTTTACAATTCAGTTGTTGACATGGTTGATTCCCTTAAGTATCTGGGCGTAATAATACAAAGCAATGTGGAATGGGCTTGCACATAACTACCGTCGTAAGCAAAGTTAATTCTAGATTACGATTCATAGCTCGTATAGATTGTGATGCTCATACAAAGGGAATAGCGTACAAAACACTAGTGCGTCCGCATTTGGATCACTGTTGTGGAGTTTGGGATCCGTATAGCAAGGGATTGATTGACACTTTAGAGAAAGTACTGATGAGAACCGCTCGATTCATGACTGCAAGTTACAGTCCTTATGAAAGTATCACAACATTTATCCATAGATTGGGCTGGGATTGTTTGGCAGACAGAAGACGTCATTTTCGTTTGAATTTATTGGAGAATATACGAAAATATTTAAATTGCGAGTGCAATAAAATACTTATTCCGCCCCCAGTCTAGTCGCAACCTTCGGAGAGCGAACTTCCTTGTGCTCGCGGAACGATCGAGTCAAAGTGTACATTGAAGTTACAGTACTCAGTGACAGGTGAAATTCAAGTCATTATCTACATGTAAATTAAATACGCCTCTCAGCGAGAGAGTAGAAGAATCATCGTAACCTCCGCTTAACGCCGCCTCGAACGAGACCAACATCGATCATGTTTGGGGGCCTATATGGCGAGGGAGGAACTCACAGAAGCATCTACTAGTGACACGAATTTCAGACACAGCTCAACAAGTATGGTATTACTAGCTACACTGAATACAACCACCAGCCCATTAACAGAAGAGGATAACCCAACTAGCATTACACCTACCCTACTTGGTCTGCAGTCGGACGATCCCATGGGAGACTTCCAGCTTTCGAACCTCAAGTCGACGAAACGGCAGATACCAGAAGAAGAGGACGGAAGGAGATCCACGCAGCAAGCAGAGAAACTTGCAAGATTATCAACAGACGTCGCAACACCACATCGTCCATCAGCCTCCTACAGCACGGAGCCGACACCAACAAACGACATCAATTTGCAGAACCAACAGCAGAACTCAATGGCCAACAGGTACGAGGCAAGTGATTGTGGTCCATACATAGTAATAGTAGAAGGAAAGGACAAAAATATTGGGCGTATTCACCCAATGGCAATAGGGAAACTAATGAGGGAGCAAGGTATCATGATTTCTCACAACTTAGTAAACATTTCCAGTGTCGGGCGCAATAGAATTAAAATAGAAACCAACAGCAGAGATTCTGCAAATAACCTGGTAACCTCGGAAATATTCACTAGACATAACTTGGAGGCATACATCCCAAGATCAATGATACAAAAACAAGGAGTTGTGAGAAATGTAGATACATTGCTGAGTGAAGCAGAAATTCTTTCGGTAATAGAAAGTGAATTCCATGTATTGAATATCAGGCGGTTCACGAAAAAAATCGATAAACTAGGGAAACAAGAAACGATACCATTACCGGTATGCGTTTTAACATTTAGAGCGCAAGTCCTTCCCCAATTTGTTTACATTCACGGCGTTAGATGTAGGGTAGAACCTTACATACCCGCCGTCATCCAATGCTACAAATGTTTACGTTTTGGACACGGCAGTAATCAGTGCCGTAGTCAGGTCCGATGCAGCTTTTGCTCAGCGGACCATAACATTGATGCATGCCCTAAGACCGCTCCACCACGTTGTGACAACTGCACAGGGCAACACCTAGCAACCGATCGGTTATGCCCCAATTACCAGAAAGCTAAAATAATTAAACAACACATGATATACAACAACGTCAGTTTTAGAGAAGCATCAGCTGCACTGGAACATAGAGCTTACGCCCAGACAGCAGCAAACCCCAGTCCTAGATTCAAGAGCAACACTGAATTCCCGCCCTTACCAACTATCTCTCACGCCCCAATTATCCAGAACTCTAGCACCAGTTACCGGGAAGGAACCTACCTAGCGCTACAACCTAATCCACAACAACCCGCACAACAAACGGAAAAAGCATTGTTCAATCGAACAAAAGAATCGCAGCCATATGCCAACGCAGCAAATTTAAGCACTAAGGGAAACGAAGTGAGAATTCCCCAAAAATTGTTCTGGAGAAGTAACGGACCATACCAACCTATAACCCACAACCCGTACCCACCTCTACCACATAGGACCTCAGAAGCACCATACAACTATCACCAAACAGGGGGACACCAAACCCCCAAATACTGAAATCCCACTGATAGAAAAACTGATGACTTTCATAATGACCATCACTGAGCTAATCAGAACCAACGGCACGGTGGACCCGGTACAAGTAATCAATTCTCTCCAGCAAATTATTAATTCCTCCACTCCATGAACCCTACAGCCAATTCAAGGCACCACAATCTCCCCCCGTACACAACTTAACTTAACATTCTTCAATGGAACGGAAGGTCCGTGTACTCTAATAGGGAAAGTTTGACCATCGAGCTACGTAATAGTAAAATCGATATTGCACTATTATCTGAAACTTGGTTTCAACCACAGAAAGAAATCAACTTTAAGCATTACCAGACATATCGAAACGACCGCCCAGACGGAAAAGGAGGAGTCGCAATCTTGATTAGACACCACATACCACACGAACCGGTAAAGTTAGCTCCCACCAACTGCCCATTCCAAGCTATTTCTATTCGATTACGCCTTAAAAACCTCGAATGCACAATTATATCTTAATACTGCCCCCCGCGGACTAGAATAAGTCGAAACGACTGGGACCATCTCTTTAAACAAATACAACCCCCATACATTATAGCGGGCGACTTCAACGCACACAGCAGAAGCTGGGGCTGCCAACAGGACGACCCCTTTGGCTTGGACATATTACAAATAATAGAAGACCAAAATCTCGTCATAATGAACAATGGATCCCCTACGCTAATCCCAAGAGTAGGACGGAACCCATCAGCTGTGGACTTAACACTCTGCTCTCCATCTATTGCATCTGTAACTACGTGGCAAACTTTAACCGACAGTTTAGGATCGGACCACCTACCTATCAAAATCACAATAGGTTGTAACACCAACTTCGAGTGGAAGGGACACCCCACAAAACACTGGAACACCAGCCAAGCAAATTGGGCACTATATAAACAATACTTAGAGGAGGAAGTTAGGAACATCCCCACGGATATCTCGGCCAGGGAGGCATACAAACAGTTGATGCAAGCCATCACAACGGCTGCAGACAAATCAATACCACTTAAAAAACGACGTAAACTCACAAGTAATCATCCAGCAATTTGGTGGAATATGGAGTGCTCTAAAGCAGTGGCCAAAAAGAGATTAGCACTCAGAAATTATCGCAAGGAATCGACAGTAGAAAGATTCTTAACCTACAAAAGAACATGTGTATACACCAAACGAATACTGCGAACTCAGAAACGACTCAGTTGGATGCAATACTGTGAGAACCTGGGGAAAGATACAAACGCTAGCACTATCTGGCAACAAATAATAAACTTGAAGAACAGGAAAACGTTCACTTCAAGCAGTAAGTTAGACAGCTCATGTATAGAAGCCATAGCGGAAAGAATTGCCCCCGATAGTGTTAACCATAAAAACTTTAGATTCTCTCCGAACGCAGAACAACAATCGGAACACGAACTGTGCTCTCCATTCACAGTTACAGAAGTGGAACGAAATATTAAACAGTCCCCTGACACGACACCAGGCAAAGATAGAATACATTACTCGATGTTGTATAATCTGCCTGCCAATGCCCTACAGCTCCTAACTAAAATCTTTAACGGAATCTGGATGAAGCAACCGAGTCCCATAGAGTGGAGAACTCAGATAATTATACCAATACTAAAACCCAACAAAGATCCCAAGCAACCAGGATCGTATAGACCTATTTCCCTGATGTCGTGTGTATCCAAAACACTAGAACGCATCGTAAAAAACAGATTAGAATATTGGATGAAAAAAAAAACAACTTACTAGCAACATCACAATTTGGATTCAGGAAAGGAAAAAGTACACTCGATAACATAGCATTAATTACTACAGATATCAATATTGCATTCGCACGGAAATTTTACTTAGGGGCAATATTCTTAGATATCACTTCAGCTTATGACAACGTTGTTAGCAACATCTGATGCAAAAGCTCTCCAACTTGGGAATCCCGCACGAGTTTGTAGCAGGGATACACTCGCTCATATCAGAAAGAGTTATATACATTTCAAACTCATGGGAGCTGGTAGGCCCCCGTTGGGTCTACAATGGACTGCTACAAGGAGCGATATTAAGTCCTCTCCTTTATCTGATATACACCTACGACTTAGAAAAAATCTTCTCCCCAAGTATTCTAATCCTCCAATTTGCGGACGACATCGTTATATACACCATGAGCTCATTAATAGAAGACGTCTTAGAACAGTTGTATGAAGCGATACAGACATTCATCAAGTGGGCCCACCGTAACGGACTAGACATATCTACTGAGAAATCATTAGTAGTCATATTCTCAAAACGCAACATTCCCGATATGGCCAGGATACAACTAGGTCCCTTTTCATTCCCAGTATATAAACAGAGCCGATTTCTAGGAATGATATTGGATTCCCGACTAACTTGGTGAGACCATATTCAGCAGATAATAGCCAAATCAGACCAACGACTTAATATCCTAAGAGCAGTGGCCGGAGCGAGATGGGGATCCCACCCAAACGCACTTCTGCTCCTATACAAATCAATGATTAGATCTATCATAGACTATAGCAGCGTCTTTTACGCCAACGCCACAAAAGACGCATTGCGGAAATTAGATTCCCTGCAGCATGGCTGCCTCAGAACATGTTTAGGAGCATTCAAATCTACACCAACCAACGCCTTATTAGTGGAAGCAGGCGAAATGCCACTCAACATAAGAAGACAACTACTTACAGAGAAGTTTATAATCGAAAAACTGAGCAGCAACACCCACCCACTAAAGGAAAGGTTAGACAACCTCAAACACTGTAAGCGGAAAAAAGGAAATAAACAGACTGGCGCGCTAAGCAACAGTCTGCTACTTAACATGTATAAAACGTGGGAAGAAAGGAGCGTTAACATAACAAAGTTTTCCACACACCCGATATTCCAAGCTCCCTACCAGCTCCGATGTCTAGACACACAAGTAATGTATTTGGAACACAAGCCGGGAACCAACGTCAACTACACCCTGAACGCCCTGCTTGCCAGCCAAGACCCAAATTCAGTCCATATATACACAGATGGATCAAAAAATAATTCAGGAGAACGAGTCGGCAGCGCACTATATTGCCCCAAAACGCAGTACAAAGCTCTATACTCCTTACCACCGCAAACTACAATATATTTGGCAGAAGCGGAAGCGACATTAGAAGCTGTAAGATACGGCCGGACCAGAAGACCTAAGAAGGTGGTCATAATAGCCGACTCCTTGAGCGTCATCAGGAGCATAGCAGAACCAAAGTGGAATTATAGGATGGCGCCACTACTAATAGAAATACTAAATGAAATACACACAAGCAACAACATAGGCATCACAACAAGCCTAGTGTGGGTTCCCTCGCATAACGGGATTAAGTTCAATGAAACCGCGGACAGACTAGCCAAGGGAGCTATCGCATACGGACAAAGAAAAGAACTACTACTACCCCCATCAGCATATGTACAAGATATTAAACAGCGAGCAAGAAATAGATGGCAAACAGATTGGAACAATACGATGCACCATAAAGGATCCTTTTACGGACATATCCAACCACATATCCCGTCCAAACCCTGGTTCTACAGATGGAAAATCAACAGACGCCACATAATTAATATAATCAGAAGCACCACCACGGAAACTTTCCCAGCCACTTGAACCGGATAGGACTAAGAGATAGCCCTAGATGTGACTGTGCCGACCGAGCAATAGGGGACATCAACCACCTGCTATTCTTCTGCAAAAAATACACCAACATCCAAAACAAAATGTTGAAGGAACTCACAAGGTGCAAGATCCCCTTCCCAACTAATTTAGCCATCCTGCTCTCTTCCAACAACCACTCAATATACATAACCATAATGTCCTTTTTTAAAGAAGGAAATATTCAAATATAAGACAAAGCTGATAAGCCAATCCTAGACCAACAGCCATAAACTAAGTAGATACACTAACCCTTCACAAATACTACACATTATCTAGAACATACACACTAAAGCAACACCCAATGACAATAGATACAAATATAAGTACGCAACATTATTCTCACCAAAGGACCCAAATAGATCAGGCAACCACAGGAACTATTTCACGAACTTTGAATTGTGGTGGAAATATACAAAAGCTGCCCCTGTGCTGTTGGCGACGACTCACACTGTGCAATTGAAAAGGTAATAACGTGATATATTTTATAAAGAAACTGTAACCCATCTCTCATGGGACTTATGAACCATTGTAAAATAAAAGATAAGAAATTGTAATTTAACTAAACATTAAACATAAACCATTGTAAAATTAAATGTAAAGAACCTGGCAGTATGGCCGACCAGGCCGAAAGCCAACACAAATAAATAAAAAAAAAAATACTTATCCCGCCAACCTATTTAGGTTGACATTACAGGAGGGATAAGATTAGAGAAATAAGATGCCCTACTAATGCTTTTATGTATTCTTTCCTTCCTCTTTCTGTTCGTGGAATGCACAGAATTATGATTGCCATCCACAATATTTGTGAATTGCAGGGTATAAATGCAGATAGACTAAAATCATATCAGTTAAAATCGCTTTTCTTTTATACATTGTGAGCAACACAACAATGCTCTTTGTCCTTGTAGTTCTTAATAGTGCTTTATTACCTACATAATTAGCAGTGTCAGCTCACGCAGAATCAATCCTAAGAATCATATTTCAATATTCCCACTCCAAAGGAAGTAGCAGTGTGTTGTGGACGATGGCCCAATTCGTCACGAACAAACTTTAGGTGTCACACATTGAAATCCGAAGATAAAACATAGTTAATCAATGTACCAGCCCAAGAATGAAATACCATTTGTTACTTTAGTTCGAATAGAAGGTATTTTTTCCTAATTTGTTCAGTGCCTGAGAGAGGTAAGTAAATGAGGCGCATATTACATGGAAAATAATGTTACAGTCATAGAAATCTTTCACAGGCAAAGTTTTTCACACTGAGCGTGGTGGTGTAACGGCTAGCGTTCTGGCCTCGCATTCGGAGGACGGCGGTTCGAATCGCCGTCCGGGTTTTCCATGGTTTCCCAAATCACTCCAGGGAAATGCCGGGATGCTTCCTTCAAAATGCCATGGCCGAATTCCTTCTCATTCCTTGCCACCCATCCTTTCCCGTCTCTAAAAGACCTCGCTGTTAGAGAGACGTTATGCAGATTAAAAAAAAAAAAAGTTTTTCACTCGAAACTTGAAAAGGATTTGATGGAAAAATCCAAGGTCCCGTTTTTCGGGCGTAACAAATGAGAAAGCAACATTGTGTATTATTCGAAACTGTTAGTAAAGAAATGGCGTATGTAAGGCATGGTATTGATAGAAAGAGTATGATGTCCTAACCAGATGCAATTATAGTAATATAATCATTTGGAATATGTAGGACATGGGTTCGATTTTAATACAACGAGAGCCTCTAATCGAAATATCGAGAACTGTAGCAGTCAGAAATAACAGTTTGCTAGTCCCTCGCAAGTTTCAGGATTATAATAACAGAAAGGTATAGGTGTGTAACAAGGACTATTTCGGAAAGACATACTTTGCGAGTCAGATCTTGTTCTACCGCACGTGGCGCAAGCGATGAAATCACCTCTAAGAACTACAAGCAACTTGACTGTACAACCCTAGCAGTCATGTTAGGTGTTTTGCACACAAATTGGCACACTGGAGGTATGTGATCACTCGGTTATGCAATGACTGCTGAGTTTTTGCGATGTAACTTTGCACGGCCAGCAATCCTTCATTGAGCAACAAGAGGCAGGACTACTTCCCCGCCTGATGGCTGTGGTTGTTTGGTCACCATCGTGGGGTCCGGAAACGGACGTGGGGTAATATAGTCCAGCCAAGATAGTGGAAGAAGTTTTCAACATGTGGATTTGAGCAACAGGTAGAGAATGTTTTTTTACATGCCTCATAATTACGTGATTTTGAACTAAAGTCTCAGAAAAAACCACACATCTTTCCACAGTGAGTATGTAGTGATGGTATGCAACACTGGTTGTTATTCTTCACTCGGATGGAGTCTAGATTTCGATGTGCCCCTCGGAGTCTTCCGCAAGGATCATTTCTCATCCACAACGCACTGCCCTGAACAAACCCATTACAATTGTCATCCACACCTACATAAACACTGTCACATTGAGGGAGTAACGGGAAGCTACCCCTTGTCGTTACAATGGAGGGGTAAATACCCTTTACAGTAAACGCCTAGGGAAATGACAAACAAACTGAAGTTCATACTTCAAAATACGAAGTTGTAGTTCTATGTGCCAAATTACATTATAAAACCGTTGTTTAAGCGTTTTAGTTTTGATTGTGGATAGCGAGAAACGCTTCAGGTATTTAAATCGCTGTCAATGAGAAATTACCAAAAAAAAGGGGGGGGGGGGGAATTCCGAGCCAAGCGGACACACTTCTGATATGTTGTACTAGAAGAATCATTTAACAGCTATAGATTATTATTTTTACTGAATTATTATTCAGTCATCAGTTAGAACACTGACATCAGGCTTAATGTATTTGTGCTGTATTTGTTTTCATTTAAGTGATATTTATCTATTCTCAAGTAACATTAACAAATCACGAATCCAGATTAAAATAGGTCAAATAAAGAATCAAGCATCGTGTTCCGACGCACAGATACAGTCTCCTCTCCTAAGTAGAAATAATATGGAGCTAATCTGCAGTCAAAAACTATTATTTATTCATGGACTTCAGTATTTATTCTAGCGCAGACCACCATTTTGTGAAGGAATAGTTTCTGGGTCTCTTAAGTTTTCAGATCAGAGAGGAAAGCTTCTCCGGAAGTGATGTTTAACTTCATTTAATTCTATAACATATAAAAAAGGCATACAATGTCTGTATTATGCTTGTGTAGGAATATTTTCTCGAACCTTTAAAACAGAAAATCATTTTTTTTTTTCAACGCCCAGAAAACGTTTAATTATTGATAAAAAAGGCTTTCAGTTTCGAACTCAGCATTTTTATCCACTTTTGTAGAAATATAATTCATATAAATAAATTAAAAAAATACTTACATGCCAATGAATCAGAAGCCTGGTTAACCTTAACTGTGGCTTTGGCAGTGAATGTTTTTGTCGTATCCTTGCAGGTGTGTTAGCTGTTACAGGAAAAAAAAAACACTTTATTTTAAAACTTATTTCATCATATCTTTCATGAGGCAAATACAATACCCTATCATTAAAAGTTTTTGGACTAAAATTTGTTACTTGAATATAACTTAATATGATGCAACATAAAATTTCTTGGTTATCAACAAATTTAAAAAGTGAAACATGTTTGAACCCATCTACACTTAAATTACGAATGCAAGCTATTTTTTGCGAAGTGAAATGTCATTGTAGGATTAAGTGAGAAACAAAAATAGGTCATCAGGCTCTACGTTTATATTTTAACAGCTGGACGGCTTTGTTCAAATTGAGCTAGAAAAAGTAAAAGGTACTTGGTTTCCTATGCAGTGAAAATACTGATTTTCTTTTAACTACGTCATATCCATACGATAAAAATGATCAGCCAATCTTACTTGAGAGCAGAAAAGGTTTTGTTCGATAAAGAGTGTAACATTGGACCTTTGAATTTCGAAATATAAATGAACTGTTCTTTGCATAAAATTTTGCCTCAGTGTAATAACGCATAAGGTGTATTAAAATCAAATGAAAATTACGCCTGAAATTTCAACAAAAAAAGTATGAATTTATTCCTATAACCTAGTTTGGTTTAAGGGTGTTTGATAAAGACCCTTTTGCCATGCATATGAAACAAACATTGTTTGAACGTGTATAGTGCAAAATACGTTCGCTGGATAAATCATACATTTTATGCTCAGGATATTAATGAATATGGAAACTAATAAACATTTTATTTTTCGCTTTGTTTACCCAAGTCATCCAAAACAAGGAAAGAATTTACCGAGGGCCTATGGGAGAAGCACTTCGACGGACGTGTAATGAAAGTAGCGGAGCGTCATTATAAATTATTCACGCTTAAGACGACGTTCAGGTGTCTCCCGCAGCCATCACTGTTTTACGCCGCACTCCGTCAGAGCTAGACGCCGACTCTAGACGGCGCCTATCTTCCCTGATGAGACTATAAAAACGAAATTGGGGCTTTGTGCGACCTTCAAGAGGCCGTTCACTACCCCCGCGCACACGACGTTTGTTTCATTAGATGGGGCGTATTCACTTAAGAGTCATCACTCCACGTTCAATTGCTCAGATAAGACCGCTGGTTTTCTCAGCGTAATAAGTTCCATTATGACACCGGTTGATGAATTAAAAATCGTATAAAATTTGTTTTAAATATTTATTTAAGGGGCGACAGAAATACGTATCACATTAATATATACAAGTATGAATAAAATTTATAAACATATATCTAAATGCGATGTTGTTGCAGGCCATGTTTCCACAGTTGCTTAATTAATTACCAGTTGAAAGATAACGCCAATGCAACTGTTTAATTTATTTATTGCTGCGTCGTACGGTTGTCGACCGAAAGCGCACCAGACACGACATAAACAAATCAGCTGGCCGCAACAGACGACAGAACGATGAAAACGCACAATAGTGTAAATACGATACAGGCAAAACATGCTTTGTATAAAGAAACGGAGATGCGCAGCTGCATACCATATTAAAAAATGTAAATAATTCGTTGCTGATAATGCCTCGACGAGAGGTGAAACGCGTACGACGCAGCAATAAATAAATTAAACAGTTGCATTGGCGTTATCTTTCAACTGGTAATAGGCCCTACATCCAAATATTTTATACTATTTAAAAATTGTTTAACTGTGGCGGTATTAGATATTTGTCCTGTAAAAGTTTCTAAGGAAAAACGAACAACGATTATGTTTTCATTGATATTTTCCGTTACATTAATAAACTTTTTCTCATAAAATTCTCGGAGATTTAGGCTAGGATATTTTTAAATAACTGCTTTTGATAGTGAATGACGTAAATTTTTATTGGTGCCAGAGACTTTATGAGTGAGATATAATTTCAAAAATGTAAAACAGTTTTCATTTGATTGATATATTTTGTAATTACCTACGTTTCGTTTAAACTTTCTCTGAATTTTTAATAAACTTCCCCGCTTATCTTCTTCTTCTTCTTCAAAAAAAATAAAAAATAAAAAAAAAATAAAAAATAAAAAAAAATTATTGTAGTTTTATTTTAACAATGTAAGATAAAAAAAATCGAGTCAATTATACATTTGAAATTTACACTTCATTTTGACAATATAAGCACTAATAAAGTCTGTAGTTATTCATTTGAAATTTCATGATGTAATATCTGGTTTTTGACGTTATTAAAATTAGAATAAAATAAGGAGATGCATTAATTAATAAGTTAATTTGCAAAATTAATCCCGGGTAGGTGCCAAGAATGGAAGTGTTCTCTATCCGAGAGAAGCGACATTCCAATTCTTAAATACTTTTAATCAAAGCAATTGTAATTTTAAAATACCATTAAAAAACACAAATCTTCATCTAATCAAATGATATACTGGTACATTGGAAAGGAAGTTATTGAAAGCAGGGTTTATAACACCTATTATTTTCTTTGAATTTAAATTGATTGGTTTATTGAACAGAACTGAATATTAAAAGTTTCTTTTGAACAATTTAGAACATGATTCTCATCTCAGAGCGTTGCCTAGGGTTGAATGAAGCAAGAGTGTCTATACATCATCGGCGTTCTTTACCGTAGCAGATGAGTTGATCAGCTGGGCACAAGGTCACCTCGTAACGTCCACTTGGCGAGTTGGCTCCCCGCAGGTAGTCACCTCTCCGGCGATCTCCCGTGGTGCGCCGGTGTGGATTGTTTGCTGGCCAGAAACAGAATGTCTTCCCTCCCGCTTGTTCGCTCCGTTGTAAACTTGCAGGCTTCCCAGTTTTAGCAGAGGCGGGAAATTTCAGCGAGTCACAGCGTTTGGCGGGTCATCCACCATCTCCATTGGCGCTCCTCATGCAACATAAAATACTTATGGTTTCTAAAAGTTCGTAAAACAGTTTGATTCGCTGGTTCCCAACAGAGGTGTTCCGCAACCTGACTTTTTCTCCGAAGCATCGTTTCTCTAGTTTCAACTTTCTACTGTACCAGGAAATCCTCATTTCGGCACAGTCCCTATACTTTCCTTTGAATTCCATTGAATGCGTAAAGCTTTTAACTTTACGGCCTGCCATAAATCGTTCGGTCTTTCAGCGCAGGTATGAGTCATCTGGCTCTCGCCGATACCAAAGAAACGTGGAATTCACACGCATA
Source organism: Vandiemenella viatica (assembly GCA_031002005.1). Classification (NCBI taxonomy): domain Eukaryota; kingdom Metazoa; phylum Arthropoda; class Insecta; order Orthoptera; family Morabidae; genus Vandiemenella; species Vandiemenella viatica. The sequence goes on along the minus strand of JARYHS010012519.1, from coordinate 27,224,333 downwards.
AATTTCCCGTCACCAAGGGATATTACAATGATTAGCCAAGCAGCGCTGCGGTGGCGGCCACTGTAACTACCAGTCGGGATATCATCGGACTAGCCGAAGGTTCCAGAGTTATCGCGTTCACCTCCAGCCTCCAGGTTCAACGGATTTATTAGAGTGGATGCTCAATAGTTACGTAGGTTGGCTCTTGAAATGCTAGATTATAGACTATGTATGCTATCGGCTTGAATTTTTCTATATTGTGGCTAATTTACCCCAATAATATGCTGAATCACAACAACCACCATTACTTTTGTAAGAACGGACACTTTTTCTTATTACTCACATTCCCATTCACAATCTTCGGTGAAGTTCGTAACCCGGTGGCAGTGCATGTAGTGTTTTTGTGGACATGTCTTATTCAGCTTTTCGATCCTCCAAGTGACAAGCCTATTAATATTTACGACAGTAATGTTGAGATTTATTAGCAGCTGTGGATTTTATGTTTTCTTTTGTGTGATCTGTAACAAGGACATTTTCCCTTCACATTTGAGAAAGAGCAATGTGATTAAGAATATTCATCCAGTAGGATCGTATGCAATTGGAAAAGTAAATAAACTCTGTTGCTTAGGAAGTAAAATTACAACTGATGGCCGAAGTAGGAATGATTTTAAAAGCAGAACAGCACTGCCGAAAAGTACTTTCTTGATAAATATAATTTTTTGTTTCAAATATTGATATGGGACTTATAAGAACCTTTTCAAACTCTTACGTGTAAAACGTAGCTTTTTTTTTTTTATGCGGAGAACTGACTTTAGGAACACCAGAAAGTTGGTAAAATTGAAGTATTTCAAATGTGGTGCTACAAAAGGGTGCCGAAAATTAACTGGATTGATAAAGGAAATGACGCGTGAGGAAAGAAATTTGTGGAAGATTCTTACAGAAAGAAAATACAGAATGGTGGTTCACATTTTAACACAAGAAAGAGTGGTTTATTTATTGTAAAGTTAGTTTAGGGAACAGCTGACGGAAATAACTATAGAAGAAGACAGAGATTAGAATTTATGAAACGGATCACTAAGGACTTTGGTCGTAAGGGATGTGTTGAGATAAAGATGTCAGTGCAAAATAAGAACATATGCAACATTTAGCAAAGGAAAGGAAGATGTAGAGGATTGCACCAAATCATTCGAGAGACTGATAACATTATATATATGTATTATGTAAAAACAAGTAGGTGGGGGAAAGATTATTGTGCCTGTTGTTTATAATACGCATTGCGTTGGTTATAAACGATTTGCGTGAGCGTTGTTTAACCACACTGGAGTACAGTAATCCCAAGCGGAGTATTGTAACAGCCCTCATACCTGAATTTTGAATAGTATTGTACTGTATGAAGTATTTGTAGTGAGCTAAAGTTTGCTTGAATCTGATCTGGTATGTTTGTTTTGTAATTTCTTGTAAATCAGTGTATATAGACTTTGTTTTATGAAAGAAAATTATTTAAAGTCCATTTAATATGTTTAAGAACTGAGTGGTGCAAGAGAATTTCTTAAATGTTTGTAATTCCATGTATTAATGTAAGTTACGATGTCTACAGGACAATTTTCTACAGTTTGAAAGGATTTCTGTAAATAATTTTGTATTTAAGTATCTCTAATTACCATTTCTGATCATTTTGTAATGATTTAAAGTAATTTTGTATTAATTCCGATTGTTTTTAATATGTTTGATTGTTTGAGTGATTGTTAATGATCGAGAAATATCGGGCGGATGCCTTTGAAGAATTCTCGTAATTTCGATAGATACTATATAAACAGATCGGCTGGACAGAGCAATTAGTTAGTTAGTTGACTTCATTCAGTATTCAGTTTTACAGAGAGATTCATCCAGTTAGTTTCACAGAGAATATCTTTACAACTGTTCAGAAGTGCATCTCTGTATTGTATCTATGCATGTGAATATCGCGGACTTTGTTTTGAAAACAATAAACAACTCTTCAACATAACCTTTTTTGGTGGACTGTTTAATTAATCAATATAGTAATTAAACCACCGAAGAACATAATAGTATGCTAATTCTAAAACTGAAGCTGTTTCAGTCAAAGTAGCCTCTACTTCCCTTACATTTTTTTCAATTACGGATTATATTTTTTAATTTTTTAAATAAACTTTTGACTCTTTGCTTTTAGTCTTAAACGCAAAGGTATTTTCGTTCTACTTCACAGGGTTTTTTTTTCGAAAAAAAAACGGAATAACTTGAAATCCCGAAATCCATTAATGCCGTAAATAACAGGTATATTACATTTTCTCTGCGCCAGGTGACACGGAAACAATTTTTCGGCGTCGGCAGTAGCCGGCGGCAACCTGCTGGAAGCGGTGTTTCCGAACCTGCTGTTGCCAATTACGCGTACGTGGCGGCCGCTCGCTCTGTACATTATTCACAGCCGATTCAGCGCAGTTGCCGATACGGCCAGCCAACCACTCGCAGTTCCGGGCAAACATTCCGGCCGATCCCGCGTCAACGTGTTGTTAGCGCACGGCCGATGATTTCGCAAATGACTCGGCGAGCCCGGTCTAATTATGAGGCCCAAAATGCACCAGCAGCAGCGAGGCTTATGGACTCTAATTTGATAGCCGTCCTAGCAGTGACCGCTCGCAGCGCTATCTAGTTACCAGTGACCCGGGCAGCTGCGCTCGACCATGTGCCATTTCTCTCCGGCTAACGGCACAAATTTTTTTACCCGGCTCCTGGTTTTTTTTTTTTGCAACCTGTTGTGTTACGGCGATCGTGTATACTCGCGCTTCGAGACCACTGACGTGTGTACCATCAATTTCTTCCGCACACTAAACACGAGGACTTCATTATGTGAGACCGAGCAAAATACATAATATCTTCATCTAGCAGCTGATCAGTTAAGCACGACACAATTAATTATCTCGTGACGTAAATAACCTTTCCATTGGTGCAGGCAGTAAATAAAATGTTTAGCAAGGAGTTGTCTACAGAAAAACAAGAACTAAAGTATTTGCTGTTGAGTCGATTAGAAGGCTAGAAATAACATTACGAAACAGCTTCAGGTGATCAGACACTTGGGCTCCAATATCAAAATTTTCTTTTTCTGTCATCTGTCTCGCAATTGGTTTGATGTAATCTGCTACGACTTGCTATACTAATCCAGTATCTACATTCATCCTTCCTGCTACAAACGGCATCCTCAATTTGCTGTTTCAAATATTCTAATCGTTCCACTTATTAACTTTCACAGCTCCATCCAACAAAAAACTAACCAATCCCTCAGGTTGTAAGCTGTGGTTCACTATACACTATCTTCCTTCTATGACACTCTTCTAAAAACTTCTTTTCTCACTCACCAGTTTTAATACCCGTTTTTCTTTCGAATTTGTCTAGCTAATTATTTTTGAAGAATTTTCTGTATCGACATGTTTCGAGAAAATCAATTTCTCGTAATAATAAAGACCAACATTCACTTCCATAGCTTCACTGCAGTCCATGTATACTTTATTTGTCACTCCTATTTCAATGTTTGAAACTAACAGATATCTCTTGTAAAAGATCTCATTCAATTTTTGTAATTAATCTGTTGTTATAATTCACATTTCTGTTATATTTAATTACTTTTGACTTGCTTTGGCTTATATTCAGTTTGATTTGCTCTCCCAGTATTTGCTTCATCGTACTGAGAATTACAGGATAACATTTTCAGCAAATGGCAGTTTAATTATTGTTTCTCGATGAACACTCATGCCACATTCAAACTTTTTTCTTCACTTCTTTCTTTCTTTCCTCTACATACAAGTTGAATATTCGTGGTAATAAATGAAGATTCTGACACTTGATTTTTCACTTATATTATAAGTAGCTATCTGTTGTAAATTAGATATTTTAATCTTGTCTTCTCTAAAGTTTTGAATATATTGTATCATCTATCATTATTGAAATATTTTCTTAAGCTCGCAATAAATCTTAAAATAATTTTCTGCCAATAGCCGCAGACTAAGGAGATTTTAGATTAAATAGCGTACAGAATAACGTTATTGCAAAACTTATTACAATGAAAAAAATTGGATAAATTCCACTATAAAATCAAACCAATCATAATCCGCTCTTCTTGACTGATAGAGGAAATACAACAGCAAATAAACTTGTGAATAATAAAACTACCTAAAGTGGCATAGTTAGATCTATGCCCATATCTAGACAGGGAAAGATGCTATAAAGTAATTCGCTTTTAGGAGATGAAGAGATGGAGTATCAACAAAAAACGTAAATGAAGAATGAATTTCTTATATTTTAAAACGAAATGATATCAGGTAGTGAAAATATAAAGAGATGAGGATTCATGCAGAAGTCGAGTCTTATTTTAATCACGTGGCGTATTCCATGTATAAGGTTTCGTTAAGTTCTTTCTGAAACCTAGTTCACTGTTAGAAACATAAAATTATTCTTTTTGAACAATGTACTTTCTGATAATGATACTTCTGTTTGAAACAGGAGCGCCTTGGCTTTAATAAAAAAATAAAAGCCTTATATGAGAGGTGCAGGCTACGTGGGTGAACACATACAGCTAGCCCGACAAGTCGCTGGATTTCGTTTCCTGTGAGACACCGCTGGGCAGAAGAAAGAGCGAAGTCATCTACTCCACGAGAAACTGATACAGACCAATACACAGAAGAAAGAGAACACAACGGAGGGTAGGTTACGTAGCCTCATACCGTCCGCTGTATTCGATCGTGATATTACGATGACAGAAAGCCGTCATACATTTGGTTTCGACCACGGAGAAATTATAAGAGAACTACATTAGTTGGATATAGTCTACGCTTCGAGATCATTATGAAAATAATATTTGAGCAGATACTCGAACGGGATCGCACAACGTCAGTAATCTTTTTACTGGTCTAGAAAAATCCTATGCTATGACCATGTGAGGGAAATACTGATGTATTGTTATTCAGACTGAGAACTGATTAAAAAATCGGGTATTATCATTAGTGTAATGATGAAATATTAAGCGTTTGAAGTTCGCGTTGAGAGCATTTCAACACTATTAAGTTAGTTCACATTTCGGTTGCTCCCCAGAACTAATCTCAACCATACGCAGAAGATTCTGACAGCTCTTTATCAATGCAAAAATAGTCCTTGAAATCAGACATAGCAAGTTTTATTTCAGTTAAAAGGTGTAATTCAGTTTACTATTTCCGTTTTATTAATGATTCTTAGGTACATTATTTCCTATGGCGAGGTTATCAGAGGAGGGATGGGACTGGGTATAAGGAACTGGAAGGAATTCGGCCATGGCCTTTTGAAGGAAGCATCCCGGAATTTGGGTGGAGTGATCTGGGAAAATTATGGCAAAACCCAAATCTGGATGCCTGGACGGGTATTCGAACTTGCGACCGAGCGTGGTGGTGTAACGGATAGCGTTCTGGCCTCGCATTCGGGAGGACGGCGGTTCGAATCCCCGTCCGGGCATCCAGATTTGGGTTTTCCATGGTTTCCCCAAATAACTCCAGGTGAATGCCGGGATGCTTCCTTCAAAAGGCCATGGCCGAATTCCTTCCCATTCCTTGCCCCCATCCTTTCCCGTCTCTAAAGACCACGTTGTTAAAAAGGGACGTTAAACTGTTACAAAAAAAAAAAAAAATCGAACTTGCGTCCTCCAGAATGCGAGGTCAGAGCGTTAACCACTCACCCACAATGCTTGGTTCATTTCCTATGAGCTTTGCTAGGAATACTGAAATTATTCTGAGGAACACTTTTCCTTTCATTTTCTAACATCTATCTCACAACACTTAAAGATGATACTGATATTTACAGTGACTGTACATGTGATTAGAATACTATAAATATCAGAAATTCAGGGCATTCATTAGTACTATCTCTGTACGGACTCCTTAGAAAAATCCCACTCCAAGTGCATGTAACAAACAGTGTAACGGTGATAGGTATGGAAGATGTCATGTGTAACAGATATCAGGAAGCTAAGAAGAGAGGAATATGCAGTGTTTCCACAAGTGCTGCCGCAAATCAACCCACGGACAGAATACCAAATAAGAGTAGTCTTCGTTTCATATGCTTGTACATTTGGTTGTAATTTTACTAAACTAATAGCCAAGGTATGTGTTTTCTGCTCTTATAACTCGTATAATTATTCTAATTATTTTAGCTTCACTTCAAGAGCATTCTCTTAGTCTGATTAAATTTAATCCTGACTTCCCTTCAAAAGTTCGGTCCACTCAATCAAGTAATTTCTCAGTCTCGTTATTCTACTATCGCGAAAAGATATTCTAAGGATTTAATTTAATTCTAAGGTGCAATTGTTGAAATAGTTATCTCTCGTAAAACGGATAAAGCCAGTTGTAATCAAGTCAATTTGGCAATTTATTGATACGCCTGCTTAAGAACTGCCTGTTTCACTTTCCGATTTGGTATCTGTTTGCTGTAAATTTTATTTTTGGTTACATATTTGCACCTAGTCTTCTTTTATTAAACAGGGAAACGTAGTACGCATGGTAAAATTTGAATGAATCAAAAATTGGTTATTGTGTATACGGAGATGAGAAGAGTATCTAGGGACCAAGAGAGTCATTTAATAACCACAGCAGGGAGTTCTGATATGAGAGAACTACTGACTACGTTGTGAATAACGTGTTCTAACTTCTTGGTCGAAAACTGTTCCCCTGGGGTCTCAAGCAAACGTGTACAAGCATTAAACCCATCCCGAGAGATTATACGGGTTGCGACCGCTGAAGGAACAATAAAATGTTTCATAAGTGTTATATGAAGGTCAATCAGGTGGACAAATCTGTGACACGTGTCATAAATTCTCCCGGTCGGTCGAAGAACGAAACGTTTACTTCCAGTAGGGCTGGGCTGAAAAAGTATAATTAACAACTAATGGTTATTCCACGATACACTACTTCGTACAATTGAGCTAAGTCTCCTCCAGCCTATTGTGTTTTCCCTTGTGACATGCAATTTTGAGTTATTAGTTTTATTTAATTTTCTACTGTAAATTTCATTTTGTTGGAGCTTGTCCGGCATATAACAATACTAGCGCACATTTACCTATTGTCAACTCTAGTAGCTCTTAGGGCAGGTCTATTTAAAACCCAACCACTCAGGAATACTGGCAGCTTGCAGAAATTCTCTTTCTTTCGGCATGCCCTTGTACTACAGATTTCAAGCATTTTGTGTATCAAACCGAGATTTCCTGCCAAACAATTTTAATGTTCAATACGCAACTATTCCCTGTAGGAAACCGTTACTGACTTCTAGGTGTCAGGTTAATTTTGGAAAAGAACAAATGATTTCAACGCACGTCAGTGGAACAATTACCAAACAATCCTAATCCACATCCTTCGTATGTCCAGAATAATAACCCATTGTAATCGCGAACAAACTTAGATATAATAATAGAAGCCAAACAGAGTTTAATTTCCGGTAACAATAGGCCTGACAGACGACATCTAGTTTCATGTAAAGCATATATATATATACATATATAGAAAATAACTTCTTCTACACCATCATTTCCCAATATGAGGGGTCGACTGCCATAATGCGTTTCCTCCAAGTTTTCCAGGCTACAACGTCCTCTTCTTTCATCCTTTTGCTATAATTTTAACGAGAGAGAAGGATGGAAAGAGGAGTGGATAGCCTCAGCCCCACCAGAATGCACTTCCTGTTTGACAGTACACAGGCAATGAAGTGACTCGACCTTCCTCCCAAGACCTTGGCAGCTCTTAACAGAGTTAGGTCTGGTCGTGGCAGATCTGCTTCAGCTCTGTAAACATGGGGAATGAGAGATTCACCGAATTGCGACTGTGGTGAGGAAAAACAAACTATCCTCACGTGACCTTTCATTGCCCACTTCGAGCCTTCAGGGGATCACCGATCGACTTTACTAATATTTCATTGGCTTCATCATGTCGATTTTTAATTTTAATTGTAATTTAATGTTACATTCATCATCATCATCTAGGACAGCTTCCAGCCACTGGCCGGGTCTGCTGGTAACAAAAGCCTCGCCAGCGCTTCCTGTCTAACCACCATCTCTCTTCTTCCACTGACGCCCAATTTCCTCCTCTTTCCTCCACACATTTCTTAACACCTTTAATCCATCTGTCCCTCGGTCTTCCTCTAGGCTTCTTCCCTTTCATCTTCATGTCCAGCATCTTCCTTGGTAGCCTCTCCTCTCCCATTCTCTTTACATGCCCGTACCACTGTAGCCTAGATTTTTCAATTCTTTGTTGTAGCGGTTCTTCCTTTATCATCTCACTGATTCTCTCTTTCCTTTTTCTGTCCCTTCTTGTTACTCCCACTCTACTCCTCTGAAATTTCATTTCCACCGATTGTATCCTCCGTCTCTCTCCTTAATCACCCATGTTTCTGCTACATATGTTAAAATTGGTACAAAATATGTTTTATATATTGTTTTATTGATTTGTGCTGTGTACATAATATAAAGAAATAAGTAAAAAAATTCCTTGGCTCACGAGGCCCTTCTTAACTAATTTTTTTTTTTTTTACTGCTTAACGTCTCCTATAACAACTAGGTCTTTAGAGACGCGAAAGGATGGGGAGCAAGGAATGGGAAGGAATTCGGCCATGGCCTTTTGAAGGAAGCATCGCGGCATTCACCTGGAGTGATTTGGGGAAACCATAGAAAACCCATATCTGGATGCCCGGACGGGTTACCTACATCCTTCCACCGTATCCTTTGCCTTTCAACGGATCTGTTTCCTCCCACAGACTTCGCTATTGCTTTCTTGACTGGATCTCCCTCTCCTCTTTGCTTGATATAACCGTATATATAGAAAAGAACACCATGAAATTAATTAATTTGTTGGTTGTAACTTGTGACATTTTATCTGAATTCTACGTGATGTTGGTTTAACTACGTGTGGTGTATAATATCAACAACCCATACAATTTGAATAATCAATTTTAGCTAAACGTAAATCATGGTGATTAATTAAATAACTTTTCAGAATTGAGATCTGTTAATGTAAATGTAAAGGCAGTTGGTTTTCGAGCTTTCAAGCCTTTTTCCCGTAGGATTAGCGGAGTGGAGCTCCGCATTCCTATTTCCTGACCGTAGGCACTAGAGTGGACGTGCCGTGCACGGCGACACGTTCCGGCTCTATTTCTTGACCTTCCTGTTGAGTTTCCTCCACGGTACTTATTTGATAGCAGGCTGACTGGGTATGGGGGGCCATTCAGGATGTTCAGCTTCGAGAAGGGATCCTCGGCTTCGTCGGGGTCGAACCCAAGTCTACCGCCTGAGCTACGTGGCCGCCCCAGTTAATGTAATGTTATTTAAACAGAAAAAAAGGAAATAAATATAAAATATTGTAATGACAAACTGAAATAGGCAAAGAGAAGTGTCACAGAACTGAAATCCAACACGAACCGCCTTCCTCGTCCATTTTGTCGCCCCACCGACTCAAATCAATCGCCCTCGTGGTCGCTGCCGAAAAAAGACCTCTTCTCCTTCCAGTCCTGCAGATAGTCTTGGTCCTGGCGTCGGGCGAGTGGAAAGCACACAACAGGCCGCCTCCTGTGTACTTTGCTCTCGGCCGTCCGTCCGCTGTTTGCTCCGTATCTTCCACCGTCTCTTAAGGGGACACGCCACCAAAACGAACCGACCGTTCAGCGGACGTTGTCGGGAAACAAGGATTTCCTCTGAGAAGAATTCATAGTTACCACGAAGCACTTGCCGTCTATGCGGCTCTCGTGTTATCTCACCTTGAGAATGGACGACCGAGTACTTGTTAACATCAGCTACCACAGAAATACGTAAACAGTGAAAAAAAAAAAAATGATGCCAACACTTGCGATGTTCACACCAGTTCTTCGGGTGTACAGAAAAAAATGAATTATCTCCGAGCTGTTCTGTTATGCGTGAGACCGAGCTTGGTGGTGTAACGGCTAGCGTTCTGGCCTCGTATTCGGGAGGACGGCGCCCCGCGGCGGTTCGAATCCCCGTCCGGGCATCCAGATTTGGGTATTCCATGGTTTCCCAAATCGCTCCAGTCAAATGCCGGGATGCTTCCTTCAAAAGGCCATGGCCGAATTCCTTCCCATTCCTTGCCCCCCATCCTTTCCCGTCTCTAAAGACCTAGCTGTTAAGAGACGTTAAGCAGTTAAATAAAATAAAATAAAATAAAATGCAATCAGTTCTACGGATAGAAGGTACTGTAACAACTGCAGAGGTATTTAAAACTGATATTCAGGAAGAAAAATAAATTTTTTATACATAAAGAAATTTAACCAATAATTTAGAGAATCGTCTAAATTGAATCTCGAAGCGTCTGTTTTTGCGAGTAGTATTGCTCTAAGCCACGACCGCAAAAGTTCTGAGTTTTATGTTTATGGAAGTCAACAAAGCGTCATCACGTCTAGTCGTTAAATGACCGGTGCAACGTGAAACTCTGCGAGTAGCGAAGGTCGTACTGGAACTTTGCTCTCACGCGGCAGTGGTCACAGTCACTTTGGCGGCCTCGAGCGCGGAGGGAGGAGTGGTGGGGGAGGAGAGACGGGACACCGTGCGGCCAATAGAGACGTTAAGCAGATAAAAAAAAAAAAATATGCGTGAGAACAAAACACAAACCCTAAATTAAGGACTGAGAAATCATTTAAAATCACATTCGCCGTAGACCAGACTTGAATTGGCTATCCGCCAAGTTGTATTGAGGAGGTAAAATGGAAATGTGGTCATTTCAGAGAAATGTTATGGCAGCATTTTTTTTAAACTTATGTCTTTACGCCACGTCGACGGCTAAGGTCATTAGAGGCGGGATGGGATTGGGGACAAGGATCGGGAAGGAATTCGGCCATGGCCTTTTTGAAGGAAGCATCCCGGCATTCGCCTGGAGTGATTTGGGGAAACCATGGAAATCCCAAATCTAGATGCCCGGACGGGGATTCGAACCGGCGTCCTCCCGAATGCGAGGCCAGAACGTTAACCGTTAACCCACCACGCTCGGCAGCACAAACTGAAATCTATCTAAGAGGGAAGAGAAATAACATATATCAACCAAATTCTCTACCTAAATCTCTACCTCAGTTCATCTGATAGCTACAACTTCTGAAATAAATTCCGTCGATTGTAGAAAGTTATTTCATTCGCTGTAGTAATAAACTAAAGAAAGGCATCCTTTTAATAATGCTACATTTCTTGACTGAACTTCAGAATGATGTTTCTTACCTTTTTGCTCTATATCAGTTCTTCAAAATTTTATGTGTGTGAAAATTGATAGACATGTTAGTGAATGTGAAAATCGTGCACAAAATTTTGAGAATGATTAGGAGATTGAGGAGGCGCGAATAACACATTCATCCCGGCACTTTAACCCACGGCGATACTCAAGAAATAAATTAATAGTTCTTGAAAGAGCATTGCATCTTTCTGAACTTTTAGCTTCGACTGTGGACGCTCGAGTTTATTTGCATTTGAGCCCCAGCCGTCCGGTTCGCAGTTATTAGCGCTGGAAATAGAACTTATTTTACAATAAACGTCCTCAATCATCTGCTTGTTCCAATCTTTCTTTAAAATGATACTAAACTAAGTAATTAACCAATACCGCATGTCTTAAAACGGGACCTGCCATCCAGTCTCTTTCCTTCTGCCAGACACTTCCACCATGATTTTAAAAACATTCATTTCGCACTTCATCTGGCCATTTAATTTTCAACTGGTGTTCTGAAGTCCATGGTTCAGTACCAAAAGCTGTGCTCTACGTCTACAGTATCAGCATATTCTTTCTGAGTCCGAGGCTGTGAGAACTGGGCCTGTTCTCACAATGCTCAAATAATAATATTAATGTTTTAGATAAGGATTTACAGTTTGCGTTGAATATGCGAGGGTTGGTGGACAGAAATTGCCAGTATAATTGCGGCCGCAATGGTCACAGAACCTTAACGGCAAAACAGCTTGCAGGGATTCACCCGCAGGCAACGTGAACAGAGGCTGTGTGGCGGAACAATAGAATTAGTGGAAAGGGGGGGGGGGAGGGCATCCGCTTGTCTCCACACAAGCCTGCCTCGGATGTGTTCTCGAAGGACTAATAAGAGTTGAGAAGTTGCATAAGGGATTTAATTTCAACGTGTCTCGAGCAATCATCATTTCTGGCGAACGGAAATTTTGCTAGCACGAAGCAGCCCGAACATAGACGATCTTGTCCAAAGTAACGTAGTTCGAACGAATCTGTGTGTGTGTCACGTCAATTAAAATTTCCCCACTATCATCCATTTTGCGATGTTTTGTAACTAGCTTTTCTGTGAATTTTGTTTTCGCATAAGCTACAAGTCGATGGACTGGTGATCGAAGGAGACTGGAGGGGGATGCTCAGCGGAAATGTTTCTAAACGAACGACTTCTGTAGGTTTTTTTGATTCCGCAAGGTGGAAAGAGAGATGTTGGTGACATAGCCACCACAGCCCTTATGTTACCGCAAGCGGGTAGCAAGACACCGAATTAGTAGTCGGGAGGAGTATCAGTTGCGCAATCACTGTGCTCACACTGTTTCTAGCGCTGCCTGGAGGGCGACACGTGAACTCATGCCGCCGCTGTCTGTGCGTGTCTGCACAGAACTTTGTTGCTGCTACAAACTGTAAAATTATTATATTACCTGAAAGAACTCAGTGTTTGCGCTCCTCCACCCTGTAACGACTGTGAGAAGTTCAATTTTGTACTCTGAATAATTTCGAGAAACATTGAAATTTCATGCCAGCTTTTTAAGTTTGTTTCACTTATGGTGTTGTCCTGCTTTGCTTTGATGTGAGCTTCTCAATTACTGTTTGTTTATTCTTAACACTAGCAGAGTTCCCGGCGTTGCCTGTTGTTGTTGATTTACCATACACATATTTTTTTTTTATTTTACTCAATGAGAATCCTCTACCAAGTTTTATACAATTCTCGTCATTCATTTCCGGAATTAAAGAAAATCTAGATTCACCAGCACCATATAAAAAAAGGAGTCGGTTGAAGTTGGTTTACCCGTACACTATTTTTACTCGCCCGAAAATATTCATGCATACCAAGCTTCATTGATTTCGTGCCGGCCTTTTGCGGTACTAAACTAAACGGTTATTTTGCAGCACAGTTCTAAGAATGGGGTGGTGTGGATGCTTTGATACAGAATGTCAGTTTTCATTTTAGTCCAGGTTACATTTCAACCTATCTACATCTACTGACAGAAAATAGAAACATGGACCGTACGCTCATTAATACATACCACATACAGAATAATGTGTCTGTTTATTCCGGCATCACGCAGAAAATACAGATTTTGAATGGATTTTCAGAATTTGAAACCTTGGGGTCAAAGTTAAAGTTTAATATATTTCTTAAGACGTTACGACATATTTATTTTACGAATAATCTATCATTATCTAAAACTGCTGAACCAACTTTGACCGAGTTTTCACAGCATCAAACATTAGATACGTCTTATTATGCTGACTGCCGCTAAACATTTTCTCATAATGCTACTTCATCTGGCATTGGTGCTCAGAATTGAAATATATTCCGTACAGTTGAATATCAGATATTCAAAATTGTATATCAAGTATTCAGAACTAAGCGAGACATAAAAAAAAAAAATTACTTTAGATTTGTTTCAGTGAGTTACAACCTACGACGCCATTTTATTGTGAACAGAACCCCAAAAACGATAGCCAGAGACATTGTAGTTGTGCTGACATAGATTGTAATTAGAGAAAATCTTTATTGTTTTTTCATTATTAGTTTCTCGCATTCAATACGGCAATATATGGTGTTTAAAAACTGAAAATCCCGAATCAAAGGATATAATATTTCACGTTTTGTTTAATGCGCAAAATAGTTATAATTGTAAAGTGATTTTTTTTCTTTATACTTTATGGTCAGAGGCATTGTATTGTATGTTTAGTGCGAAGTACGCAACATTTATTAGTTTCATCTTTGGTATTTGTCACCTTACGTTCAGAATTTCATTTAATGCTGCTGCGTTGTGTAACGTTGAAACATAAGAAATACCAAACAACTCAACTGAGACTGTAAGCTTTAAAACGGTAAAAACCCCATCGAAATCTGCTCAGCAGTTTCTGAGTTTTTATAACTCAAAATTATCCGGTTTTCGTTTTATAGATATAGATAGAAGATTGATTAAATGGCCTAAATTGTAAATCAGGTGATGCATTTTGTCAAATGTTGGGTTATATATGTATTCACGTAATCATAAATACAAAGACGTCTGCATGCATCTCATATTACATGAATAAATATTCAGGTTATGTCATTTTTAGTGGTAGATTATACAATTTCATTTCACACCCACGAGCTCCATAAATCAAGGTATTAAAATATTTAGATAATTCTTATTAATTATGAAAATTGATAACAAAATAGAAAATACTTAACAAGATAGATATAAAATAAAATAATTATACCCCCAATTACCCAGTCAAAATGATTGTCTACCACAAGACCAATATATGAAACAAAAAGATTCGTTGTTTTCAAGACGGCTCTTTCTGCTATTGATATTATTGTTTTAACTATTTTACCACTTCGTCCATCTTTTTTAATTTCAAATCCTTAGTAAGAGAGTTAATTCTCCCATTAGATCTGATCTTATTTTTCTATTTAATCTACAAGTAGCTCATTGTCGATGAGCCACAAATTTTAAACAAAAAAATGCTGTTGATATTCATTTCAATTTTGCAATTTGCTCTAGAGGTGCACATACTTTTTTTTTTAAGTTTTCAGGCGTACCTCCAACAGGAAATAATCAGTTCCAAAAAGAATCATGACATATACTCGACAAGCAGTAATATCCGGCTATGATTAGTTTTAATTCAACTTGCACTTTTAATGAGAGATACTAGATCTACTTCAAACTCCAGTTTCATACGTATTTGGTTGTTCAAGTCGCTAAGTGGAAAATTACGAGTAAAAATGAAAGTACTTATTTATTTAAAGTTTCATTTAGCCTGGCAGGTTTAGGGCTGTCAAGCCCTCTCTTACATCATACCAAGTGTTTATAATAAATAATTTACACCTTACTCAAACAACAGTATACAAAACTTATTTCACATTTTACTTAAATTCGTTTCATGAGTAAAATAATGACTAAACACTTAATAATATTTATGAATAAAATATTAATTAATGTCTTAATAATATTCATGTTTAATTAGTAAATCATATAATAATACAAACTAATGCTAGTGAAGGTTGATGAACTAAACGGTACAAACTAAATACTAGACACAAACAAGACACAAAGTAACAATAGGGAAGGCAGAATAAATTGGATAACAGTATAAATCAACACAATTGACATCTAAATGTAAGTTATGCATGGAAAGAGAGGTTGTGCAGCTAGTGCTCGAATAAGTAATACTTTCTCAAAAGAATTTTAAATGGCCCGATTTTTTTTGTAGTTTTAAGTTTCAGGGGAAGATCATTCCACAATCTAGCCGCTGAAATGAAGAAAAACCTGTGGGAGTGAATAGTTAGTATGTTTCAATTCAGGCATATGGTGTTAATATTAAGGAAAAATCCTAGGTATGAGATGTTGGAACAAAGGTATGAGGTGGCGAAGGAGACAGAGAGTGTGGAATCGTCGTCTACTGCAGACGCGCAACCACCGTAAGCAATCATATGAAGGTGAGACGAGGTGGTATAGTCTCAGGTCACAGATGAACCTTAGACAGCAGTTTATAATAGTTCTAGTTACTTAAATTGTATCATCCGTACAACTGCAGGTGTACTCTGTTTCACCGTCTTTCCTTACAGTACGGTACCTGACTTTGCAAAGATAGGTTCGGTTAGAGGTTTTTCAACTAAAAATCGTCGGCTAACATATGGCTTGCAATGAATTTATAATTCTGATGAGAGATTCGCATTTGTGGTATCCAAGGCAGGAGTCTTGGTAACAGTGGTTACATCTTGATCAGGCCTAATAGTTGTTATAATTCATAATACTGATATTGTGCTGAAGATCGTCGACATTTTAACTCTGCTGTATAGTGGGATTGTATTATTGAACTGTTTGGTTCTTGTATGCGGCAATCCTCAGACTATTCATTAGTATAGAATGAAGGCGCAGAGCTGGATTCAATTTCCTTTTCGCTTTTAATAAAAAATTGCCACCACATGGTTTTCAGTTTAGAAATCTTAAATATATATATATATATATATATATATATATATACCTGGTTCACATTACTTCATCTAACTTAGGCATTTAGACAAAGGATTGCAATCCCGCAGTTTTTTCAATGACGCGGGATCCGAGCGGGATTTGTGCTAATACCTCGGGATCCCGCGGGATCCGTGCGGGATTGGCGCAAACAGTTTTTTAACGCTTATATTTAAAACATAGTTACTTAAGACGTTAATAAATTAAATAATAATTAAATTAATAAATCAATTTTAATGTTAAATGATAAAAATTAATAGTTAACAATATTTTAATTGGCAAAATGATATTAAAACTTTTTAGCATGTCTTAAGTACATTTCGAGGTTTTACATTTTTGTTTTTTATTCTGAACCAATTTTTAAATAAATAATAAAAAATAGAAAATATACAGTGTTAGGTCATATTATGTCCCTTCCAATACATCACATGAATTTAAAAGTTCATTTGCACCTCAATACGGCTGGAGAGCGTCTATGACGAGGAGACGCTCCGAGGAACTGGCCGTGATCCGGTACCTCCTCAAAACCACTGTGCAGCGCGGTCGACGTAGCATCGCGGAATTCGAGTCGCAGGCGCCGCGCGATGCTCTCCTCTCCGAAATTGCGTTTCTTCGCCGGGCGCCGTTTTTCTCGCCAGATGCGACGCCTGCTCTTCTGCAGCGCATTCCGTTCGACGCCGACGCCACACGACGCGACCAAGTTCCCGCGCCACGTGTGATATTGCGAGGCGTCTGCACTCGACGCCGGAGGTGAGAAACACCGGCACCACCAATGGCCTCTCATACTGCCAACATGGCGGGGAACACTTATCTGCTAAATGTAAAAAAATATTTTCTATGCCTTAAAATCGACTTCTGCGTAGTATGTAATTTAAAAAAACAAAAAAAAAAAACAAAAAAAAAAAAAAAAAAAAAAACAGCGGATTATTATACTTAATGATACAGATGTAGGAATGTTGGCAACTGGTTTTAAATTATCGGATGACTTTAATGGTCTGTGGGTAAAAAGTTATTTTTGTGCGAACATGCTCAGGGTTGAATTGCGCTCAGAGTATTTTGATGTCCTGAGAGACCTGTGAGGTAGAAAGCGGGGCAGTATGTTGGGTTGTTTTTTTCTACACCCCTGGGGGTTGCTTCTGTGAGGTGAGGAGTGTCGTGTTGTGGCTGGGATGGGAAGATGCCAAGAAAAAATGTGGTGTGTGGGCCCACGCAGGAGAGTGGCAGCACATGTGACGAAAACGTGATCTGATCTCTGATGTGTTTTATTTTGTTTATTCCGAGGGCGGCCACCAATCGGCGAGTGGCTGAGTGTCTTTGGCTGCCATTGGATGAAGACGGGGAAGGTATACTAGTGCGGATGAGCGACGCCTAGTGCGGCGCACCTCCGACAGCACGGCGTCCTGGGTAATTAGCCACCAATAACGGAAAAGACACTTGCAATCCCGTTCAGCCCAGTAAACCCCCTGAGATACCTCTGAAACTCGAAATCCATCTGTGCCTAATATTCACTGGCCAGTTTGTGATTAAAGGAAACTTAAATATTATTGTGAACTCTGTTTTTAATCACCCTCCATTCCTAACTCATTGAATTAATTAGAGCTTGTAGTATGGAATCTGTGGACAACCATTTTTCTTTGGTTTCGACAGGCGCTTTCCTTTACGATAGGAAACTCTGTCGAAAACCTGGCACTCACCCTGACTAACTTCAGATCACAGAAACCACCCAGTAATGTCAGATGAAACCTTTTTTATCAAATCAAGAAGGCAGACATTACGGTATTAAATTTTTTACCATTTTTGGTTTAAAGTTCAAATCGCTTATAAAGGATGTTAAAAAGTGGTTTCTCGTCTTGACGAAGTCGTTCGAAGAAAAAAGTCTGCAGCAAATTTACGTTCAGATCATCTACAACCGTTGCCCTTAGTTAAGTATGTGATTATTTGTATAAAAGTAGAAGCCATTAAGTATTTTGCGATATTTGTTTATGATATTCTACAGACGTTACATTTGATGATAAAATAGCGTAAAAATTAAAAATTTGTATACGTTTTTGTAATATTTGATCCTACAGTTAGCAGCTACGTTTGTTTTCAAACACTGATCCTTCTTTTACTACGGTAAACGTCTTTTATTGCAAATTACTGTGTAGCTACTAATCATTTACTTAACCTCGCTTTTACATGAACTGATTTAATTCACTTCTAAATATGTAAGTATAAACAATATTTTACCTACTGTAACACAGAGGAGAATATTTTATAGATGTTAATGTACAAATTAAGGTTATTCTGTGATGTGTAGCAAGTATTTTTGCTGCCAACAATGCTCCAGAGGGTGGTATTAGTAACTCATGTAATATACTAAGAGGTGGCATCCGATGTTTGTTCGAAAAATTCACAAGCGATCAAGTTTTGAATACATCACATGTGTCTTCAATTTTATCTTTACGATTTTTATTTTTTTTTCCGTAAAATATGAGTTTAAAATTTAGAATTTAAAGTATATTTTGGTTGATAAGGTTTACATAACGCAATGTATTTTTAACAAAGAGTTTTTACTAGGTGAGTTCAGTAGCAATTTATTTCAGATTTCCCACAAGCTGTCTTCTGATGGAACCATCCAGACGTTTGCCTGTAGTGACTTCTGGAAACCACGAGAAACAGAAATCACGATTGCTGATCCGGAATTTGTAACCGCCTCCTGCTGACCGCCATTCCGAGCGTCCATCAGCCACGCTTTCAGATCTACATGCTCTCATGAATTTTAAAGTACTTTATTCACATTAGTTCTACAGGACGCTTCGTTATTCAGTTTTTATCCGTAGTTTTACCATCGTCATTGGCAAAATGTGGGGCTATAGTTAGTTAATTGCAGAAAAGGATTTCATGGTTCCCCGGTCAACAAGTGACATACGCGTTTGACTTAAAATTGTTTGTGATCCGGTGGTATATGCTAGTTAGTACTATCTCCGAGCCCGTCAAAAATGACAGTTTGAACGCCATATTCTAGCAGTTTTTTGTTTTAAATTTTTATAACATAATGCTAATGGCCTTGATTTTGTAATGTTCTACATATTTTATTTGCTGTTCACATAGCAATACAACTTCTACTGAATTAATGACGACGGAAGTATGAAACCAATAAAATTAAAAACAAATTAGGAATCCCGAAAACCTTTGCTATTAATGTAATATCAGTTTTATTCCTGGCCCAGGCATAATTCAGCACGATGCGTACGGAAATACTTTCACCCGCATTAATCAATACCTTCAGTAACATGGCGCTTATAAAAGCAGTATAATGGGTTTTTAAAACTCATTTCAGAGTGAATTTTGCTGTAGCAAAATGTGTCAGTGGGGATTCTGGTCAACTTAACCACAACCTCCACTAATATTGCTTTCGAAAATCATAGCTTCTATTACCCTCAAATGAATAATGAGGGGCATCACCTGTGGTGGTAGTAGGAATTTATTAAGGAAAAGCTTGTAAGGAGTATGAATAACGATCGGGTCTACTGGAGATCGCGATTCCGCCAAAATAACCTTCAGTAATGACATCATTATACTGCTGTAGACAATCGAAAGACATATTACTTTCAAGCAATAATTCCGTTGTAATACAGCCTGTAGACTACCATTATTTTCAAGCAGAAATTAGGTTGTAGTACATCCTGGACCGGCATAATACAGTTAAACGTACTTCGGAAAATATTTCTAGAGAATTCTTTCATTTTACCACAGTAATTCCTGGCGGAATCGCTATCTCCAGTAATCCCGATTTATTTACTTTACTTTATAATGAATAACAGTGGTAGTCACGAAGTTTTGAGAACTTATGTGATTTTGTCCGATACATTTTTCCTATTTAGTCATCAGATTTTACGTTGCTCATAATGGGATGTACTACAATCTGCAGACTTGTTTGCGTATGTTGTTTCTCTCAGAATGCGAGTAATTATAATTTTGGTTGCCTGATTCCTGCTATTACTCTTGGCCGAAGTTTCATTCGCAAAACAAAAATAAAAAATAAAAAAATATATTCAACTCGCGAAATACAAAAGTGTACTAGCGATGAAAAGAGAAAGTAACACCCAGGTGAGTTTCTAATTAAATTTGCAAGCGCTGGGATTTAACTCTGTGAGAGATCTGTTACGACGTAGGTAGTACTACCTAATCTTTAATTTTTCAGAATATACATTTGTTAAACATCGACTAAGTTTGCGAAAGGCCTTAAGTGATATTGAGCTGGAAAGCACAAATAAAAATAAATTAAATCATATAATTTCACATTTTGATGAACACCGTGAGCTCAGCTTTGTGAATTGATTACTTCTTTTATTTTGATGTCGCTCTGAGACCATAAAGCACACAGACAATAATTAAGATGAAAACATTGGTTTCAAATCAAGTGTGAATACTAAGAAAATTATTTTAACTTTTTTCTAACTGCATTTTATTAATGATAAAGTTATTCTCATACTCCAGATGACTACGAAACATAAATATTTCAAATTCAAAACTATTGATGCTAGTGAAATCTACGAGTGACGTAGATGATGAAGAGAATGAATTAATATTCTCATAATATCAGTAAAATTTGGACATTTCTGCCGGTAACGAATTCGTTTCTGTCAGAAGCGCTGTAAAAAATCCAGTCAAATAAGGCGAAAAAAGGGGCAAACCTCGGAATGAAAGATAACAAGCTGATAATTCGCACAAACTTTTGTTTTGTCTCATAGAATCTCGTGTACGCTAGTGCAATGTCAAAGATCACAAAAAAAAAAGAATTCAAAATATTTCACTTCCTTTACTCTAAATATTATTTTGAGTTATTAGAAAAGATGTAGAGCCTAAAATTCTTTACAAATTTCGTAAGAGACAATATTTCATAGATTTAACCCTTCTTGAGATAGAGCGTGGAGAGTGGGATGCGCTTAGCCGCAAGGACGATAGCACTACTTACGGTACGTTAACTGTAGAATCCAATAGACCGTATGATTTATAATGTTAATTACTTATTAATAATGTTCTAATTATAAAAAATGTAATTATTAACTAATTAATAAATTGTTTTATGGATATTATTTATTTATGAATATCATACATTCATTTAATAATATCAATAAGAGATTTAAATGAAATAGTTTAAATGCGTTTGATTATATTTTTATCTCCCAACAGTTTACGGTAAATCTATTATGATTCAAGTTTTAAAGTAAAAAGAATTGTAGGCCTTTCATGGTCTCATGAAGTGTTTTTTGAATGAAACAATGACTGTGCCAATCAACCAAGAATTTTTTATCGAACTGATGTAATAAATAACTTTATTGAAATGATTATTACGAAATTAAAAAATGTTTACATCTCTACAAAACCAGCCAGAGATGATGCTGATGTTCGAATCAGCCATTGCAGTATCTAAACAACAAAAGATTGTCTATATCATAGGAGAAGATATCGGTATACTAGTTATTTTAATAGGGCGTACTCAATCACATCAGCAAAACGTTTTTTTTTTTTTTTTTTTTTTTTTTTTTTTTTTTTTTTTTTTTTTTTAAATTGGTAAGGGTAATGTGGAAACACAAATATATTCGACGAAAAGTTTTGACAAATATCCTCGTTCTAAGAAACAAATTATTTTTGCACGCCTTTAGTGGATGTGACACAACATAGGCACTTTTTAAAAATGGAAAACTATCAATTATTAAAATGTTCGAGAAACATTCCTATTGGGATCAATAAGCTCACTTTTTCAGCAAGACAACTGTCCTCTAGAAACATTGCTTGAAAATGGAATACGTGTCTTTTTTAGAAATGTATAATACTCCAAAATCAGAATACAGCATAGACGATTTTTGATATACCCAATTTATCAAATCAGTTAGATTCAACAAACCAGTCCAGTTATCCACTCTTCAACCTACAGGTGCAACAACTCGACAAAACATCAAGCGTTTCTACTATCAGATCCAAACTTGGTTAGGGAATGATTTAGAATCCATGGAATGGGGATGGATGTTGCAATATGAAGTTGTAATTGCAATGAAGCCTGTGGTTCTAATTGCGGATGCAGAAAAGTAGAGTAGCAATGATTCTCAGTTTGTGGTCAGTGTAACGGACAAGCATGCCTCAACGCTTCATTATAACCAGATGATTTGGATGAAGAAAGTAAATATGAACCGAAAATCCTTGAAGCTTTAGAACCAAATTTAATGGATGACGACGATGATAATCAATTAGAAATTCAAGTTGAGTGACAAGAAGAGGAATACGACGACGAACATGAACTATATTGAGCTGCATACTTGACATAAGCAGTAACAACAATAAAATTCACTATATGTTAACATGAATTTTAATAGATTCATAATGAAATGTCGGAAAGTAAAAAAATAATTAAAGTGTATTTAAGCCATGAAATTTAATTTAAATATCTTAGTAACATTGTTAAGTTAATATTAAAGCAATATATGATTTTTAAATATTATAATGTCAATAAATACAACTTATTAATTAGTAAATAATTACAGTTTGTTCATAATTCCAACACTATTAATAAATAATTAACATTATAAATCGTACTGTCTATTGGATTTCACAGTTAACGTATCGTTCATTAGCGTTATCGTCCATACGGCTAAGCGGTCCCCATTCTCCTCGCTCTATCTCAAGAAGGGTTAAATCTATGAAATATTGTTTAAGACTAAATTTGTAGAGAATTTTATGCTCTACAATTTTTATAATAATTTAAAATAACATTTAGAGTAAAGGAAGCGAGATATTTGTAAAAAAAAAAAAAAAAAAAAAAAAATCTTTTGTGACCTTTGACCTTGAATATATTGACTATCGTACATGAGATTCTATGAGACTTTTGAGCCAACTCATAAAATAATAAAACAAAGGTTTATGCAAATTCTCAGCTTGTTATCTTTCATTCCGAGGTTTAATCCTTATTTGACTGTATTAAAACTTATAACTAAAAATTTATCGGTCTAATTCTGGGTTACCATATTACCGAAAAAATAAAAACATTAAATCTCGGAAAACATGATGATCCCTTTCTACAGACTAATATGTTTCTAAAGATATTCTGTAAACATTTTTAAGATTATCGAATAGAATAGTTTTAAGAATAAATTATTTTTAGCTTAGAAGTGACTTCCTAATTCTAGTTAATTCATCAATAAATTTGAATGACACTAACTCAGAACATGTTCCTACCGTTGCCAACCAAACAGTGGGATTAACAATATTGGTTGCAGTTGAATATCTATCAGAATTTGGTAAGAAATATGTAACAGTAATGATACTTATTTCATGATTTTATGGGTATTGGATGTATTTTCTAATTCCGTAACATAAAAAGTATATAAACTAATTTAATTTTTGGAATTAAGATATAAATTTATTAATTATTATTACGCTTCACGATATGCTAAGGACTAGAGAAGCTGTAGTGTGCATTGATGTAAAAAAACAATATTACCTTCTGTCAGTGAGTCAATAAACCACTTTTATCTTTGTGTGTCATGTAAATCTAACTGACTGAGTTAATATGTCTTGACAGATGATTAGCAAGGTATGGCCAACGTAGTTTCTAACCGTCGCATGTCCTATAAGTTTTTTGTCTGCAAAAGTGATGGATTTAATTTCTTCGAAAGTTAATATTTTCATTGTTGGATATCTTTACACGAGATATGACAGTAAATTGGAACTGTGCGCGAATGTTGGCAGCACTGTAAGAACAACTCGCACAGATTTTATAGCCCTGATGTATCACTGTCATTTCCCTTGGATAAGTTAGAGAAAATCATTGCCAGAACGATTGTTTTAACTGGGAAAACTACCATTTATACGAGAATTAACTTCAAACCCACTAGTGGAATGGTTCTTTCTATGTTTCTTATAAAGATAGCATCGATTGCGAAGCTAATTGTGTTAGTTGTAACATTGGTGAATTAGAAGGTAAACAGTTTATCAAGTTAATACCAACAGTATTGTTAATACCATCTTCACGCTGTAACCCACCAGCATAGGCAATGAGAAGGAATGAAAGTTGCAGAAGTAAATGAAACTTAAAATCTTAAGTAATAAACCATCGTCCATAGAGATAACTATACACCCTCAGTGACAAATATAACTCTTCAACTTAAAATTGAGTATTGATAGCAGGGATTAATTTCTATCTACTAAAATAACTGAAATAAAGATAAAATGTTATCAATGAAAGAAATCATATTTTGCGACTTATAGAAAATCATGTGGTTAAATCTATGCAGCTAGTGCTCCAAAATACATTAAATTGCATCTATGATATTAAATGTACCTTACCTCACAAGTTATAATAAAAGCAGCATTCCATACAAAATAACGATTTTTTTTAATGATAAAATAATTTCCTTTTTATATTGCTCCTAGTCCCCAACGTAACATTTATTTAACAATTATGGCATAACATTTCATCTGTGTTTACCATTATTTAAACACACTAAATCTGTTGTGCGATAATTTGCCAAAAGTATTAGAATTCTCCTGCAATAATATGTGAGTCTTCTTTATATCGGAGAAGTGCAGCATAGAAGTGATCTATTGTCCTGGTAGCCATTTAAAGACTTTTTTTTCTTCTTTTTTTCACGTAATTCATGTCTAGCTGGAAAAATCATGTGCTAAAAATTTACAAAATACTTCTCAAAGCAAAG
>JARYHS010012519.1:27070871-27198445 GCA_031002005.1 Vandiemenella viatica | reverse complement strand
CCGAATTTATAGTATTATTACTGCAAATCACACACACACTGACTGCGAATCACCCTGAGGGATCAATATAAAAAAATTACATCTACAGCATTGTAAGAATACCTACAATTTTCCTCGCATTGTAGTCAGTAATTTTTCGAAATTATGAGATAACATGTATTATTTATACATAATATTTTTCAACCAAATGTTGACAATACCTTTCTCCCTGTTTCAAAAGATAAGTGTGCAAAGTTTCATCGAGATCGGATGAAAACTGTGGATTTGTATGAAGAACAAACAAACAAAGATCTTTATATATATCGATAAAAATAATTCAGGTGACTTGGCCATTACGGATCTCATAATTGTTAGTGAAATGGAAGATTATAATTTATATGATTTATTCTAAGATTTGTCAAATCGGAAAGGCGTGCGAGGAAAATCTTGGTTTTTGTTTATTTGAATGTTTTATAAATTTGTAAGTTTATAAATTAGATGTATTTTTATCGGTTTACTAAATGATGGCAGGCACAATGGTCAAGTGAGATTTTTATTATTCTTTATTCCAAACAAACGATCTATAATACTAAGAGAAACCACACAGTAAAGTGTAGACTTGGCACAGAACAGATCTCATAACATTTTGGTCTGCACAAACACGAGAATTGTTTTTAAGAGAGTTATTGTTACTGTATCTATAGACGGTTATAATTAGATGTATTGAATACTATTCATGCAGTTCATGATAGAAAGAGAATCGGCTAATCGAGGCCTTTTGCCTAACCAAATTCCAAGATAACTGCCAAGTGTTTCGTCTGCATCAAAGGTAAGGGACACCATCAGCAGTTTCGGGTACCATCATTCCATTCGTTTTGAGTAGGAGCATTGTGATTCAGCCGTTGCACTCAGCACAGTCCGGTAATCAGGAACCGAGCACTGCCATTTCTTCTACTCTGTTGGCAGAGTATCGCACACTAAACAATACTTCCGGCATTGGGGTTTGAATCAGCTAACTCCGTCTCGAGAACCAGACTCCGTACAACGCCTTAGCGAGCTCAGTCAACGCGGCGTGTCAGCTTAATTGTAATTAGTCACAAAATTTGGTTGTGATAGTTGGTAAACATACTCTGCATGATAAATTTTAACTAACAATATGTTTGATTGGTTATTAATTATTTTATTTCCAACTTCGCGCACTTTATCGAAGAGAAATTTCAGGAAGCAATGTTGCTTTGCATACTGGGTATATAATTACCAACTTCTCGCTTTTTTCTTCGAAGGCAGAAATTTAAATTTTGCATCATGAATTTAACCAAGTTTCTTAGAAGACGTGCCGACTATTCTCCGATATTAATCGTTGTAAGTGGTATAGTTAGAACAACTATATGTCCTAAGATTTGCACACATAGCAACTTTAATTTTTTGATGTGGGAGAAAGTGAAAAGACAGTTTTGGGGATATATGTCAAGGATAGTGTTTCTGTGCCAATAATGGATTCTTCCACCCATTATCCTACAGGTTTTAACTGGCCGTAAACAATTCATTTCCAATACATTGTAAGGCATTTGGTTTCATATTCTGGTTATAGTTTATCCAGAAAAAAAAAAAAAAAAAATACAAAGATAATTTCTAGTTTGCAACTACATGTGTATTAGTATCAGTACTATATGAATGAATTGTTTTTACTTTTACGGGGCAAATTAATCTCTATAATATCAGTATATATTCTGGAACTAAAGCCAGATCTTATTTACATTGAAATTAATTGGGGTAACAACGTCAAAATCGGTATTCGTATGTTGTGTTACAGGGGCAGACAGAGAATTTATTCAATCTTCATGCCTTAGAAATGTCATGAAGCACCTTATTTTTTCACTTCCATATTCAAGAATTAGGTGTAAATACCTTGAACTGAATGGCCCTTTCAGAAGCTTCCTGGGACTCCTCAGAATCGTCATACGGTTCGTACCACTCACAGGGTAGAGTGATTCCCACATTACCTGCAAACATTTGTAACACTCTTATTAATAACTTCCAACATCACTGCGACATTAGATTCCAATGTAAAATGATTAGTTAAGTTGAACAAGAAGTATATTTTTCTCAGGATGTAAACAAAATTAAAGCTCTAATATGTATTGTGTTGCCATAATGCTCGTCGAATGAATTCAAAGAAATAGGTTCAGTTTGGAATAATGATTTTGGTTGGGAAAATCTTATTAAGGCAGTTGTTTATAAAAAGTAGCAGTTTCTACGTCCGCTTCAAACTGTGTTATGGTATAAAAGTTTCCTTTAATAATAATAACAGTAATGATAATTAATATTCCCTAAAATAATTTTTTTATTTACGTCCTATAGTCAACTTTGCTTTAAAATAGAAATTTACTTATTAAAGTACAAATTAATTGTTTCTTCACTGTGGTATTTGATTAATTTCATAGTCCTTGCTTTACTATATTTCACTGAAAGATTTGACTTACGTTTTCCACCACGACTTAAAATTGGTATTGTTAATTGTAAAGGACTTCATTTCCTTAGATATTGGTTTTGTTTTGTCGATATGTCACTTCAATTAACTGATGTCTGTGAAATATAAATTTTCATGTATAGTATTAACTGATTGTTTCTTCATTACGATCTCAATCTGCCAAAAGAAATTTGAAAAAAGAAACAGAGTGGCTCCAGGAATACTCTTCCGAGTTTAAACACTTCTGCTGGCCACCAAACTCCCCAGACATGAACATTATTTAGCATATCTGGGATGCCCACCCCCTCGTACTCTTACGGATTTATGGACAGTCCTGCAGGATGCATGATGTCAATTCCCTCCACCACTACTTCAGACATTAGTCGAGTCCATGCCACGTCGTGTTGTGGCACTTCTGCGTGCTCGCGTGGGCCCTACACGATAATAGGCAGATGTGCCAGTTTCTTTGGCTATTCAGTGTATTTCTAGTGCGCTTTGTTCAATAAAATCATCTTTGTTACTTCTTTGATTCATTCATTATGTTTGAAAATTGTTAATGTCAAATAATAACTTCATAATTCTAGCCAATGTATGTCTGTAATTATTGTTTCCCGATATTCATTTGTAGCATATATGTAAAAGGTTGTAGTATTTAATAGCCACTGCCATTAAAGTAACTTCATTCACCCTTGTGCAATGTTTATTGGAGTTGAGAAACTAAATTTCCAGGTTATGGAAATTTTAGATTTATTTATGCTGTTATGCGTTATGATTAACGAACCTTTTTCAATAAATTCAACAAAATTAATTTTTTTCTACCTGAGATTATATGAATTAAATTCATATGCATAAATTATGGTACCAGCAGTCCGTTTATTACAGTGCCAAAACATATGACACCTCAATCTTCTGAATGGGATGGTGGTAGCTGCTATCATCCAAATAACGGTGTGTGTGTGACTAGAAATAATAAAAATCGGCTCCGTGTATCGGGCTGGAATCCCATTATGTCCCAAGTCCATGTAAACTAGCGTTTATTTAAATGTTTCATCCAGTTTGCTTCTCTCGTGAGCATGCGTCAAGACATCGTTCGGCCATATAATCGTTTTTTAAAGATGTTGGTGGACATTTGGAAAATGTTTTTAAAGGTAAAATGTTGTTTGCAGTTCTTTCATATTTCGAAGCAATATTTGCACCTGATTTCAGGCACAAGGGTGTGGGAAGATTTTCGTTCGTAGGTATGGGGGTTAATTATTGAAATAAGCTACGAAGAGAAATGATGAATAATTTGCTAAAAACGTTGAAAAAATTTGAATTTGAAATTTGCAGAGGGCAAACGTAGATAGGTTCAGGAAAGGGAAAAAATGGGTGCTTAGGGAAATTGCCACCAGAGTATGCGCTCCATTGCGATAATATGAAATTAAATCAAATCATTTCTTGCTTTGCTCTTTTCTGAGCGCCGTGATCAGGAAGGATCACTCATTGCGTTTGCGACTACCTTCACCATTAGGTACCACTTTTGACGTTTTAGAAATTCGATAAAAGCATTTTGAAGAAGTAATTAATCATTTTCATGCATACAGTTCTTCCTCTCAATTTTTTAGCCTCCACCTCCCTTTCCAAGGACAATCTCCCTAAGCTTTAGCCATCTTTCCTCACTGTACATTAATAACACAACTAAACAAAAAAATTGTCTTTGTCCTAAGATTTATTTTATGATTTTTCTGTTAATTATGCACCAAAATAATGGAAAATATCCATATTCCTTAAAAGGTTTGTTTTTGTGGTAGTGATGATAATAATACTTTTTTTTGAATAATCGTATATATAAAAAGTATTAAATAGTTCTGGTATTTTAAAAATTACCTCGAAAAAAGAAAGTGGTCGAAACTGTCACACAGCGTCTACGGGTGTCACTTAAGTGATAAACAACAATTAACTGTTCTGTAGAAGACTCAGAGGTTGAAATGTTATCTAGAAAGTGTAAATATGATGCTGATGCATTTTGTTATATTACAGTACGAGATATAAAATTTTATTTAAATGCATGTGAAGAGCTTTCTGAAGCCCATGAAGCTTATTTCAACTGCCCTGTTTGGAATCTAGACTAGACAAACCCTGAACTCAACATGTTGCTTGCAGTAATTACAAAAGATGTTTAGAAGGTACACAATTTTTGGCAGTGAAGAATTTCCAAAATTACTTACTAGTGATCAACAAAAAAGTTAGAATAGTTTTAAAGGAGTAGTCTCTGGATTATTAGAGGATAACAAAGTTGAAAACTGCCGAGAGGTAGTTGATAACATGTTAGTAGACTTTAAAATTATGGTTTGCAGAATGTCTCAAAAATACATATGTTGCATGCTCATTTAGATAAATTTGAAAACAACATGGAGGCATACACAGAAGAACAAGGAGAACGTTTTCATCAAGATATCATGGAATTTGAACAACGTTATTAGGGCCAATACAATGAAATAAGAAGGGGGACTACATTTGGTTTTTTTTCCACTTTTCCACTTATTCCACCATTTTGTAATTTGATACGACAGTAAAAGTTGATAAAATGTATTTATAAATATATTTGTTTCGATTTATCAAAAAATAAAAATTTAGACCATGAATTTTCTAAAATGTTTATCAACCGTGTCCTCGATACAAAAGCAAACTTTTTCTTGCCATATATTTTTTTCCATCTAACTATCGATAAATCATTCAAAATTTCATACCCTCCTATCAAAGTCAAAATTCGTGCGGACCACCTGTTTGACACTAGAGGTTTATCTTTTTGATTAAGTTTCTGGTTTCCCATGGTTTCCCCAGATCGCTCCATACGAATGCTGGGACGGTTCCTCACAATAGCCCATGAGCACCTCCTGCCATATCCCGTATATCCCTTCCAAACCATTACCTTCCCGGATAGGTGCAACGCACACTCCGCCACACACTTATAGTGAATCGAGGAGTAATAATAATAGTAATTAATGCATTAGTGCTTCTTACAGGACAATATCCACGCAGTAATCAACAATAACACCGCACCTCATAAGCGTAGCTACGGCTGTAATCTCTTACCTTCACGGTTCATGCCTCACATCCATAGGATGAAACGAAGAAATCGAGTATTTCAACTAGCGGACGTTTCTGGCATTCGGTATTACCCTTCTGCGACCGATTTTGTTTCCTTGTTCTTGGCCATTTTCCCCGAAGTGATTCATCTCCTAATTCTTTCTAAGAGCTGCCTTCGTAAGAGGTACTACACAAAATCATTTACTCAGTCCTGGTCACTCAGATGGTCAGAGCTATTCTCGTGATATATTCAGAGAATGTGTTGAGAAGCTGTATGAACAAGATGCATCCCTATTTATTACCTTTTAACACGGTGACGTTGAATGCAGAAAACAAGTGTTGGGAAATCCAGAAACTGATTGGGACTCAAAACTTTAATTCAACAACTCCCCAACTTGGCTTTACGTATGCTATTAGAGAATGTTCGTGACGGAAATATTAGCTCCAATTTAATTTTGTGACTATCCACAATCGCGTTATAAGACACCTGCGTCTTTTTTTACATGTTGGATTTATTGGGCTACTCACCGTTCTGCGTGGCTCTGTACTGCTCGTCGTACAGCCTATAGACCTGGCCGTGTGCTCTGAGGATGGTGTGGGCCACTAGATATGGTACTCACCGTTCTGCGTGGCTCTGTACTGCTCGTCGTACAGCCTGTAGACCTGGCCGTGTGCTCTGAGGATGGTGTGGGCCACTAGGTATGGTACTCACCGTTCTGCGTGGCTCTGTACTGCTCGTCGTACAGCCTGTAGACCTGGCCGTGTGCACTGAGGATGGTGTGGGCCACTAGGTATGGTACTCACCGTTCTGCGTGGCTCTGTACTGCTCGTCGTACAGCCTATAGACCTGGCCGTGTGCACTGAGGATGGTGTGGGCCACTAGGTATGGTACTCACCGTTCTGCGTGGCTCTGTACTGCTCGTCGTACAGCCTATAGACCTGGCCGTGTGCACTGAGGATGGTGTGGGCCACTAGGTATGGTACTCACCGTTCTGCGTGGCTCTGTACTGCTCGTCGTACAGCCTGTAGACCTGGCCGTGTGCACTGAGGATGGTGTGGGCCACTAGGTATGGTACTCACCGTTCTGCGTGGCTCTGTACTGCTCGTCGTACAGCCTATAGACCTGGCCGTGTGCACTGAGGATGGTGTGGGCCACTAGGTATGGTACTCACCGTTCTGCGTGGCTCTGTACTGCTCGTCGTACAGCCTGTAGACCTGGCCGTGGGCCCTGAGGATGGTGTGGGCCACTAGGTATGGTACTCACCGTTCTGCGTGGCTCTGTACTGCTCGTCGTACAGCCTATAGACCTGGCCGTGTGCACTGAGGATGGTGTGGGCCACTAGGTATGGTACTCACCGTTCTGCGTGGCTCTGTACTGCTCGTCGTACAGCCTGTAGACCTGGCCGTGGGCCCTGAGGATGGTGTGGGCCACTAGGTATGGTACTCACCGTTCTGCGTGGCTCTGTACTGCTCGTCGTACAGCCTATAGACCTGGCCGTGTGCTCTGAAGATGGTGTGGGCCACTAGGTATGGTACTCACCGTTCTGCGTGGCTCTGTACTGCTCGTCGTACAGCCTGTAGACCTGGCCGTGTGCTCTGAAGATGGTGTGGGCCACTAGGTATGGTACTCACCGTTCTGCGTGGCTCTGTACTGCTCGTCGTACAGCTTGTAGACCTGGCCGTGTGCTCTGAAGATGGTGTGGGCCACTAGGTATGGTACTCACCGTTCTGCGTGGCTCTGTACTGCTCGTCGTACAGCCTGTAGACCTGGCCGTGTGCTCTGAGGATGGTGTGGGCCACTAGGTATGGTACTCACCGTTCTGCGTGGCTCTGTACTGCTCGTCGTACAGCCTGTAGACCTGGCCGTGTGCTCTGAGGATGGTGTGGGCCACTAGGTATGGTACTCACCGTTCTGCGTGGCTCTGTACTGCTCGTCGTACAGCCTATAGACCTGGTCGTGTGCCCTGAGGATGGTGTGGGTCACTAGGTATGGTACTCACCGTTCTGCGTGGCTCTGTACTGCTCGTCGTACAGCCTGTAGACCTGGCCGTCGGCCCTGAGGATGGTGTGGGCCACTAGGTATGGTACTCACCGTTCTGCGTGGCTCTGTACTGCTCGTCGTACAGCCTATAGACCTGGCCGTGAGCCCTGAGGATGGTGTGGGCCACTAGGTATGGTACTCACCGTTCTGCGTGGCTCTGTACTGCTCGTCGTACAGCCTGTAGACCTGGCCGTGGGCTCTGAGGATGGTGTGGGTCACTAGGTATGGTACTCACCGTTCTGCGTGGCTCTGTACTGCTCGTCGTACAGCCTATAGACCTGGCCGTGTGCTCTGAGGATGGTGTGGGCCACTAGGTATGGTACTCACCGTTCTGCGTGGCTCTGTACTGCTCGTCGTACAGCCTGTAGACCTGGCCGTGTGCTCTGAGGATGGTGTGGGCCACTAGATATGGTACTCACCGTTCTGCGTGACTCTGTACTGCTCGTCGTACAGCCTGTAGACCTGGCCGTGGGCTCTGAGGATGGTGTGGGTCACTAGGTATGGTACTCACCGTTCTGCGTGGCTCTGTACTGCTCGTCGTACAGCCTGTAGACCTGGCCGTCGGCCCTGAGGATGGTGTGGGCCACTAGGTATGGTACTCACCGTTCTGCGTGGCTCTGTACTGCTCGTCGTACAGCCTATAGACCTGGCCGTGTGCTCTGAGGATGGTGTGGGCCACTAGGTATGGTACTCACCGTTCTGCGTGGCTCTGTACTGCTCGTCGTACAGCCTGTAGACCTGGCCGTGTGCTCTGAGGATGGTGTGGGCCACTAGGTATGGTACTCACCGTTCTGCGTGGCTCTGTACTGCTCGTCGTACAGCCTGTAGACCTGGCCGTGGGCCCTGAGGATGGTGTGAGTAGTGAGGTAGTCGCCGATACCCGAAGCGTTTTGCGATGGCGCCATATCACCGTATGACGCGTATCCCGCGGCCGTATTAGCCGGCTCGTTGAAAGTGATCCACCACTTCACCTGTAGTACGAAACAGATAACATTCATGGCTGATAAGCCCGTCAAATGATATGTTTACTAATTCAGACCCAATTACAAATCAGTGTTCTTCATGGTGAAAATAGTTTAGATGTACAGAAAATGTTTCAAGATATTTATTGATTTACCTGATTCACGGAACATTTCATGAACATAGCATTAGTACTCCACCTATTGCGCGGGTAGCAGGTTGGATAATTGAAGTCGTCCCAAACATCTTTCATCTAGCTGAGATTCTAAACTTCGGGGCATCCTGTCATTAGGTAACAGTTGACGAGCAAAAAGAAGAGAAAAAAGTATCACCATACTAAACTATCGCGGAATGCAGATGCCAACTAACTATTAAAGTCAAACTGTGACTTGTAAATGTTTCGTGGTAGGATTTGTTAGTGCATTCTTTGACGTAGTAGGAGTTTCGCTCATGGAAGCTTGTTCTTTGAAAGATAGCGCTTTCAAGACAAGTTACTAACTCGAAATCACAGTCTAGCTGTTGCGCTCATAGCGATCACTTCCGTGTTCCGGAGCTTAGCCAGCCTCGTAAACAGTCAAGTGAACTTACAGCCCGCCAGTGCAGTGAAGTGCGAATAAAATTTGAATTGCCTGAAGATATAGGCTTCAATTCTTAGCATCTTCTGAAAGCCTGGGCCGTGCCCTAACATGGAAGAGCCCCCAGACACGGGGCAAATAATCAACGCGGCACTGCAGCCGTGTTATTTTCCAGAAACCGCCTCTTCAGCCCCGACGATGATGCACTTCCAACAAGGTATCCAGCCACAGCCATCTCATCTTCATCCACTCAACTACCCAGGTAACGACGCTGCTTCTGCAAGCTGCCCCTCGATCGCAGTGTTGAACAATGTAAATTCGGAAGAAAGAACTGTTAAACGGTCTCGCATAGAGGGAAACCCTACTGAGCTACCGAACGAGGAAATGTCCACTGTAACGATAAACAATCTAGTGAGTGTGCCCCAGGAGTTAGCTTCCATGTCATCAGTGATGTTTTACCCAACTACTTCAGTCCCAGAATTAGAACACCAATATGATAGCCGTGATCCAACCCAAAAAACATTAAACGAGGGTACTGGCATGGATATCACAAGCATTCCCGTGGATCGTGAAGGAGTTCAAAGTATATTATCAATCCATCGGAACCCTACTAACCAAAATAGTATACCCCAGGTGCCAAGCCCCAACTTAAATTCCAATAAAGACAGAAGTAAGAATAACCGATACAGCCGCACAGACACGGGTCCATACTTCGTCTTTGTAGAAAGTGTGGATAAAAATATTGGCAGACTTCACCCCATGTCAATAGGGAAACTTCTTTATACACATAGCCCAGCACATAAGCATAACATCATCAATATCATAGCGGCCGAGAGATATAGGTTAAAAATCGAAACCAATTCAGCAGACTCTGCTAACTTGTTGGTTCAATCTACAGTTTTCAAGGACAGAAACCTAGAAGCATTCATTCCAAATTTTTTAATAAACAAACAAGGTATTATCAGGGACGTAGACACCTCCCTGTCAGAAGAAGAAATCCTACAGGCGATAGAAAGCCCCTATCCAGTTATCGCAGTTAAACGGTTTACCAAGAAGAACTCATACCAAATAAAGATAGGAGAATACCGATGCCAATATGCATGATCACCTTTAGATCACAATCCCTTCCCGACCACATAGCAATCTTTGGAGCACGTTGCCCAGTGGAACCTCATGTCCCACAAATTCTCGTCTGTGATAATTGTTTACGTTTAGGCCATCGTACAACTCAATGCCGTAGCCCTCCCAGTTGCAATAAGTGTGGAGATCCACATACTATGGAGACGTGTGTCAGCACAGCAGATCTACAATGTGTGCATTGTCATGGTCCTCATTTATCCAATGGCAGAATATGTCCTGTAACCGTTCAACAACAAAAAGCACGTGAGGCAGCGGCCCATAGTAAAGCCTCTCCCACGCCGAACTGGTATCCCACCCATCGTCATACATATTCGCAGGCAGCCAGCGCCGCTCCGCTGTATTACGACGAAAAGCAATTCCCCCCGCTCTCTCCAATGGCAGTGCAGCCACTCAGTTTAGCCTCAACAAATGCATTCCAAAACTGTCCTATAATCCCTATCCAACAAAATCAAGAGTCACGTCACCAAAGTAAAGCACTCTCTCCAAACCAACCGAAATATACTACTACTACCGTAGGCCGCAACAAGCAAAGGCCAGCAACCCCAAAAGAACGAAAGTCCCAATACCCTCCTGTTTATCAAAGAATGTATGTACCCCATCATATACCAATAACACCTATCACTCAGAATCCCTACCCTCCTCAACCCAAGGATAAGGAAAAGTCCCTCTCACCCAAAAAAGTAGCACTCATATAGAAGATATTGCAAATGGTTATGAAGATGATGCAAGAATTTCCAGTAGCCCCATCTGATACTTCCCAACTCGACCTATTTCGTCACCTTCTTACCAACCTAGCAGGAATAAATTAAAGAACCGAATAATCCCTCTAAAACTAGTTAATTGTAAGGATTATACTCATTGTAATGTCGGAAAAAAACAACTGTAAGGAACTAAGAATAATGTATATTTCACTGTATCATTTGTAATTATGTCTGAGCAAGTTTAATTAAACATAATGTGTCAAACCCCTTTAGGGGATAAACAAAAATGTTCCTTTCTGATTAATCAGTTTACGTTGTTCTATCCTTTATATTTTACTAATCATGTCAAGTCTTGCTCTCTTACCTATATGTAAAATGTTTATATATGTATGTACAATTGGATGATGGTTGTATAGTGCTTAGGCGCTTAAAGCCAAATAAAAAAAATAAAAATAAAAAATAAAAAAAATTTAAAAAAAAACCGCAGTCAACGTGAACAGAGGCTGTGTGGCGGAACAATAGAATTAGTGGAAAGGGGGGGGGGGGGGGGCATCCGCTTGTCTCCACACAAGCCAGCCTCGGATGTGTTATCGAAGGACTAATAAGAGTTAAGAAGTTGGATAAGGGATTTAATTTCAACGTGTCTCGAGCAATCATCATTTCTGGCGAACGGAAATTTTGCTAGCGCGAAGCAACCCGAACATAGACGATCTTGTCCAAAGTAACGTAGTTCGAACGAATCTGTGTGCGTGTCACGTCAATTAAAATTTCCCCACTATCATCCATTTTGCGATGTTTTGTAACTAGCTTTTCTGTGAATTTTGTTTTCGCATAAGCTACAAGTCGTTGGATTGGTGATCGAAGGAGACTGGAGGGGGATGCTCAGCGGAAATGTTTCTAAACGAACGACTTATGGAGGTTTTTTTGATTCCGCCAGGTGAAAAGAGAGATTTTGGTGACATAGCCACCACAGCCCTTATTTTACCGCAATCGGGTAGCAAGACACTGAATTAGTAGTCGGGAGGAGTATAAGTTGCGCAATCACTGTGCTCACACTGTTTCTAACGCTGCCTGGAGAGCGACACGTGAAGTCATGACGGCGCTGTCTGTGTGTGTCTGCACAGAACTTTGTCGCTGCTACAAACTGTAAAATTATTATGTTACCTGAAAGAACTCAGTGTTTGCGCTCCTCCACTCTGTAACAATTCTGAGAAGTTCAATTTTGTACTCTGAATAATTTCTAGAAACATTGTTAATTTCATGTAAGCTTTTTAAGTTTGCTTCACTTTTGGTGTTGTCCTGCTTTGCTTTGATGTGAGCTTCTCAATTACTGTTTGTTTATTCTTAACACTAGCAGAGTTCCCGGTGTTGCCCGTTCTTGTTGATTCGCCATACACATTTTTTTTTTCACTCAATGAGAAACGTCTACCATGTTTTATACAATTATAGCCATTCATTTCCGGAATTAAATAAAATATAGATTCACCAGCACCATATAAAAAAAAGGAGTCGGTTGAAGTTGGTTTACCCGTACACTATTTTTATTCGCCCGAAAATATTCATGCCTACCAAGCTTCATTGATTTCGTGCCGGCCTTTTTGCGGTACTAAACTAAACGGTTATTTTGCAGCACAGTTCTAGGAATGGGGTGGTTTGAATGCTTTGATACAGAATGTCAGTTTTCATTTTAGTCCAGGTTACATTTCAACCTATCTACATCTACTGACAGAAAATAGAAACATGGACCGTACGCTCATTAATACATACCACATACAGAATAATGTGTCTGTTTATTCCGGCATCACGCAGAAAATACGGATTTTGAATGGATTTTCAGAATTTGAAACGTTGGGGTCAAAATTAAAATTTAATATATTTCTTAAGACGTTACGACATATTTATTTTACGAAAAATCTATCATTACCTGAAAACTGCTGAACCGACTTTGACCGAGTTTTCACAGTATCAAACATTAGATACTGTTATTATGCTGACTGCCGCTAAACATTTTCTCATAATGCTACTTCATCTGGCATTGGTGCTCAGAATTGAAATATATTCCGTACCGTTGAATATCAGATATTCAAAATTGTATATCAAGTATTCAGAACTAAGCGAGACATAAAAAAAAAAAAATTTACTTTAGATTTGTTTCAGTGAGTTACAACCTACGACGCCATTTTATTGTGAACAGAACCCCAAAAACGATAGCCAGAGACATTGTAGTTGTGCTGACATAGATTGTAATTAGAGAAAATCTTTATTGTTTTTTCATTATTAGTTTCTCGCATTCAATACGGCAATATATGGTGTTTAAAAACTGAAAATCCCGAATCAAAGGATATAATATTTCACGTTTTGTTTAATGCGCAAAATAGTTATAATTGTAAAGTGATTTTTTTTCTTTATACTTTATGGTCAGAGGCATTGTATTGTATGTTTAGTGCGCAACATTTAATAGTTTCATCTTTGGGATTTGTCACCTTACGTTCAGAATTTCATTTCATGCTGCTGCGTTGTGCAACGTTGAAACATAAGAAATACCAAACAACTCAACTGAGACTGTAAGCATTAAAACGGAAAAAAATCCATCGAAATCTGCTCAGCAGTTTGAGTTTTTATAACTCAAAATTATCCGGTTTTCGTTTTATAGATATAGATAGAAGATTGATTAAATGGCCTAAATTGTAAATCAGGTGATGCTTTTTGTCAAATGTTGGATTATATATGTATTCACGTAATCATAAATACAAAGACGTCTGCATGCATCTCATATTACATGAATAAATATTCAGGTTATGTCATTTTTAGTGGTAGATTATACAATTTCATTTCACACCCACGAGCTCCATAAATCAAGGTATTAAAATATTTAGATAATTCTTATTAATTATGAAAATTGATAACAAAATAGAAAATAATTAACAAGATAGAAATAAAATAAAATAATTATACCCCCAATTACCCAGTCAAAATGATTGTCTACCACAAGACCATTATATGAAACGAAGAAACGAAAAGATTCGTTGTTTTCAAGATGGATCTTTCTGCTATTGATTGTTTTAAATATTTTTCCACTTCCTCCATCTCTTTTAATTTCAATACCTAAGTAAAAGAGTTAATTCTCCCATTACATCTGATCCTATTTTCCTATTTAATCTACAAGTAACTCATTGTCGATGAGCCACAAATTTTAAACAAAAAATAGTCAGTTCCAAAATGAATCATGACATATACTCGACAAGCAGTAATATCCGACTATGATTAGTTTTAATTCAACTTGCGCTTTTAATGAGAGATCCTAGATCTATTTCATACACCAGTTTCACATGTATTTGGTTGTTCAAGTTGGTAAGTGGAAAATTACAAATGAAAGTACTTATTTATTTAAAGGTTTAGGGCTGTCAAGCCCTCTCTTACATCATACCAGGTGTTTATAATAAATAATTTACATCTAACTCAAACTAACAGTATACAACACTAATTTCACATTTTACTTAAATTCATTTCATGAGTAAATTAATAAATAAAAACTTAATAATATTTATGAATAAAATACTAATTAATATATTAATAATATTCGTGTTTAGTTAGTGAATCATTTAATAGTTAAACCAATGCTAGTGAAGGTTGATGAAGTAAACGGTGCAAACTAAATACTAGACACAAACAAGACACAAACTAAGAATAGGGAAGGCAGAATAAATTTAATAACAGTATAAAACAACACAATTGAAGTCTAAATGTAAGTTATGCCTGGAAGGAAAGGTTGTGCAGCTAGTGCTCGAATAAGTAATACTTTCTCAAAAGAATTTTAAATGGCCCGATTTTTTTGGTAGTTCTAAGTTTCAGGGGAAGATCATTCCACAATCTAGCCGCTGAAATGAAGAAGGAACCTGTGGGATTGAATAGTTAGTATGTTTGAGTTCAGGGATCTGGTGTTAATATTAGGGGAAAATCCTAGGTATGAGATGTTGGAAAAAAGGTATGAGGCGGCGAAGGAGACATATAGTGTGGAATCGTCGCCAACTGCATACGCGCAACCACCGTAAGCGATCATATGAAGGTGAGACGAGGTAGTATAGTCTCAGGTCACAGATGAACCTTAGACAGGAGTTTATATTAGTTCTAGTTACTTAAATTGTATCATCCGTACATCGACAGGTGTACTCTGTTTCGCCGTCTTTCCTTACAGTGCAGTACCTGACTTTGCAAAGATAGGTTCGGTTAGAGGTTTTTCTACTAAAAATCGTCGGCTAACATATGGCTTGCAATGAATTTTTTATTCTGATGAGAGATTCGCATTTGTGGTATCCAAGGCAGGGGTCTTGGTAACAGTGGTTACATCTTGATCAGGCCTAATAGTTGTTATAATCCATAATACTGATATTGTGTTGTAGATCGTCGACATTTTAACTATGCTGTATAGTTGGATTGTATTATTGAACTGGTTGGTTCTTGTATGCGGCAATCCTCAGACTATTCATTAGTATAGAATGAAGGCGCACAGCTGGATTCTATTTCCTTTTCGCTTTTAATAAAAAATTGCCACCATATGGTTTTCAGTTTAGAAATCTTAAAAAAAAAATCAACTACAAAAATACCTGGTTCACATTACTTCATCTAACTTAGGCATTTAGACTAAGGATTGCAATCCCGCAGTTTTTTCAATCACGCGGGATCCGCACGGGATTTGTGCTAATACCTCGGGATGCCGCGGGATCCGTGCGGGATTGGCGCAAACAGTTTTTTAACGCTTATATTTAAAACATAGTTACTTAAGACGTTAATAAATTAAATAATAATTAAATTAATAAATCAATTTTAATGTTAAATGATAAAAATTAATAGTTAACAATATTTTAATTGGCAAAATGATATTAAAACTTTTTAGAATGTCTTAAGTACATTTCGAGGTTTTACATTTTTGTTTTTTAAACTGAACCAATTTTTAAATAAATAATAAAAAATTGAAAATATTCAGTGTTAGGTCATATTACGTCCCTTCCAATACATCACATGAATTTAAAAACATGGTTTGCTTAGTGGCCAAGTTATCAGAGTTTTTTAATTCTAGATAAACGTTCCATAACACCGAGAGAAAGCATTCCATTTCACAAAATGAGTTGAATATACTCTGTAAAGTGTAGACTTGGCTCAGAACAAGATCTCATAACTTTTTTTCGCTGCACAAGCACGAGACTTGGCTCTTTTTTTTTTTTTTTTTTTTTTTTTTTTTTTTTTTTTTTTTTTTACAAAAATTGTTTTTGTGGGATTCATTATTATATCTCCTGATATAAATAAATAGGTATGCGATTAAAATTACGATAACATTAGTTTCCTATCAACGAATAATCAAACTTTCAGCCGCAAAAAAGGAAATTGTCACAATAACTTTATCTGCAAATACAGAAAATGGGAATAATGAAACCGTCAATAAAAAGCTGTAACTTTGTAGTTCAGATAACGTTTGCAACACATAAAAAATAATTATGTAGTTACAAAATCGTATTAAATACGCAACATAACTCAAATTACAGAAATGTGTAGTCGAAAATGAAAGTGTATCTATTTACTTACGAATGACGAAGGTTGAAAAAAACAAACGTTTCTTCACACGCGCCAAATGCCAAATGGAAGGGTATAGGCAAACAGTGCAATACATCCGATAGAGACCGAGTGGGGCAGCGAGTGACGCACTGACACACGTTTTATCCGCATTTTGTGGATTGCGGATCCGTTTAATTTTTTGCGGGATCCGCCAGACTGTCTAATGAAGCGGGATCTCGCTTTGCTGGATTGCAATTCATAATTTAGACATAAAGTTTATTGAGGTTGTGCAAACATAACCAAGATTCATACAGCGTTTAACATTTTCGCTTATAGAATATCGAAAGAACTTCCATGTTAATGCATCCAACTCATGTCTATGAACATTTCCTATTTTTTTTCTGGAGTGAGCGTGGTATATGGGTGGTAATGCTGTGGCCTCGCATTCAGGAGAACGCGAGTTCGAATCCCCGTCTGGTCATTCAGATTTGGGTTTTCCATTCTTTCCCCAAATCATTCCAGGGTAATGCCGAGATAATTCCTTCATAAAGTCATGCCAGAATTCCTTTCGGTTCCTTGACCCATATCTTTCTCGCCTCTAATGACCTCGATGTAGACGAGGTGAAAAGCTAAAAGCAAAAAAAAAAAAAAAAAATCTTTTACTGACATTTCTTTATATTCTGATATTAATTATTTGCACTATTCCACTCGCTAGTGTGTCTCAGTGCGCTTCTTCGGGGATGTGGTACAACGAATCAGGCACGAATACGGGCCCCATGAATTATCAGTCTTGACGGTTTTTAGGCTTTTTTTTTTATCTGCTTCACGTCTCTCGAACAGCGAGGTATTTAGAGACGGGAAAGGATCGGGGGCAAGGAATGAGAATGAATTCGGCCATGGCCTTTTGAAGGAAGCATCCCGGCAGTTGCCTGGAGTGATTTGGGAAACCATGGAAAACCCAAATCTTGATGCCCGGACGGGGATTCGAACCACCGTCCTACCAAATGCGAGGCCAGAACGCTATCCGTTACACCACCACGCTCGGTGGTTTTTAGGCGGTTTTCCGTATCGATCAAGGCAAATGCCAGAACGTTCCCAAATCTCCCTCTCATAAACCATACATTTCACAAATAAAAAAAAAAAAATACTTATGACACGGAAATGCTTGCCGTCAGCAAGGGTACGCCACACTGTCGTCAAGAAACAACTTAAAATTTGACAACCACAACGATGAGAACAACGCATGGAAACCAGCCGACCCCAAAAGGTTGGGAAAAGTTGGCGAGGAAGAAGAAGATCATTTCCATAATTCCCACAAAATCCAATTTTGTGTAACAGTTTGAACTAAATTTCCCTCGAATTTCCTGGTGTTCCCTCATGCCTGCTTTTATCTTCAACAGTAGACACACACATAATCGGAAATCATAAGGTGAGTATGCTAGGACGGTACTGCAGAAAGTAGGAAGTAAATAAGTTCATTTGCACCTCAATACGGCTGGAGAGCGTCTATGACGAGGAGACGCTCCGAGGAACTGCCCGTGATCCGGTACCTCCTCAAAACCACTGTGCTGCGCGGTCGACGTAGCATCGCGGAATTCGAGTCGCAGGCGCCGCGCGATGCTCTCCTCTCCGAAATTGCGTTTCTTCGCCGGGCGCCGTTTTTTCTCGCCAGATGCGACGCCTGCTCTTCTGCCGCGCATTCCGTTCGACGGCGACGCCACACGACGCGACCAAGTTCGCGCGCCACGTGTGATATTGCGAGGCGTCTGCACCCGACGCCGGAGGTGAGAAACACCGGCACAACCAATGGCCTCTCATACTGCCAACATGGCGGGGAACACTTATCTGCTAAATGGAAAAAAATATTTTCTATGCCTTAAAATCGACTTCTGCGTAATATGTAATTAAAAAAAAAAAAAAACAGCGGATTATTATACTTAATGATACAGATGTAGGAATGTTGGCAACTGGTTTTAAATTTTCGGACGACTTTAATGGTCTGTGGGTAAAAAGTTATTTTTGTGCGAACATGCTCAGGGTTGAATTGCGCTCAGAGTATTGTGATGTCCTGAGAGACCTATGAGTTAGAAAGCCGGG
This sequence comes from Vandiemenella viatica, assembly GCA_031002005.1. Taxonomy (NCBI): domain Eukaryota; kingdom Metazoa; phylum Arthropoda; class Insecta; order Orthoptera; family Morabidae; genus Vandiemenella; species Vandiemenella viatica. Next base: position 27,179,863 of record JARYHS010012519.1, on the reverse strand, counting down.
CAATATGTTGGGTTGTTTTTTCTACACCCCTGGGGGTTGCTTCTGTGGGGTGAGAAGTGTCGTGTTGTGGCTGGGATGGGAAGATGCCAAGAAAAAATATGGTGTGTGGGCCCACGCAGGAGAGTGGCAGCACATGTGACGAAAACGTGATCTGATCTCTGATGTGTTTTATTTTGTTTATTCCGAGGGCGGCCACCAATCGGCGAGTGGCTGAGTGTCTTTGGCTGCCATTGGATGAAGACGGGGAAGGTATACTAGTGCGGATGAGCGACGCGGTGAGAAGGGATTACGATTGACGGCTTCGGGCAAGAAGGACCGAGGGTGAGCGAGGACTAGCCGCCGCCGCCACGGACAGCAAGACGCCTAGTGCGGCGCACCTCCGACAGCACGGCGTCCTGGGTAATTAGCCACCAATAACGGAAAAGACACTTGAAACCCCGTTCAGCCCAGTAAACCCCCTGAGATACCTCTGAAACTCGAAATCCATCTGTGCATAATATTCACTGACCAGTTTGTGATCAAAGGAAACTTAAATATTATTGTGAACTCTGTTTTTAATCACCCTCCATTCCTAACTCAATGAATTAATTAGAGCTTGTAGTGTGGAATCTGTGGTTTCTTTGGTTTCGACAGGCGCTTTCCTTTAAGATAGGAAACACTGTCGAAAACCTGCCGCCCACCATGACTAACTTCAGATCACAGAAACCACCCAGTAATGTCAGATGAAACCCTTTATGTCAAATCAAGAAGGCAGAAATTACAGTATTAAATTTTTTACCAGTTTTGGTTTGAAGTTCAAATTGCTTCTAAAGGATGTTAAAAAGTGGTTTCTCGTCTTGACGAAGTCGTCCGAAGAAAAAGTCTGCAGCAAATTTACGTTCAGATCATCTACACCCGTTGCCCTCAGTAAGGTGTAGTTATTTGTATAAAAGTAGAAGCCATTAAATATTTTGCGATATTTGTTTATGATATTCTACAGACGTTACATTTGATGATAAAATAGCGTAGAATTTATTTTTTTTATACGTTTTTGTAATATTTGTTCCTACAGTTAGCAACTACGTTTGTTTTCAGACACTGATCCTTCTTTTACTACGGTAAACGTCTTTTATTGCAAATTACTGTGTAGCTACTAATCATTTACTTAACCTCGCTTTTACATGAACTGATTTAATTCACTTCTAAATATGTAAATATAAACAATATTTTACCTACTGTAACACAGGGAGAATATTTTATAGATGTTAATGTACAAATTAAGGTTATTCTGTGATGTGTAGAAAGTATTTTGCTGCCAACAATGCTCCAGAGGGTGGTATTAGTAACTCATGTAATATACATACTAAGAGGTGGCATCCGATGTTTGTTCGAAAAAATTCACAAGCGATCAAGTTTTGAATACATCACATGTGTCTTCAATTTTACAGGTCTATACAAAAAGTTGTAGGACTGATTTAAAAAAAAAAAAAAAAAAAATTATTGAAGATATCTTTACAATTCCTTAATCCTCTTCGAAATAGCACCCTTAGGCAGCTACAAACCAAAAATTACGCTGCTGCCATTGGCTATACGCCTTCTGAAAGTCAGTTTCGGGGACGCTGTTGAGAGCCCTCGTCAATGCTGCTTCAACGTCCTGGTTTGAGTCAACCGCTGTTCCTTCAGCTGCCTTTTCATCCGTGGGAATAAAAAAAAAAGTCAGTTGGAGCCAGATTGGGACTGTAGGCGGGGTGCAGCAACATGGCAACGCTGAATTGGGCCAATAGTTGCCTTCTTCATCTTCCCGTCCAATGGAGTCTCGCATGAGCAAATCAAAGATCAAGACAATGCTGATCGTGTTTTTTGACCGTCGCGGGGTGATTCATAAGGAGTTCGTTTCCCCTGGGGAAACTGTCAATTCGAACTTTTACGTGCAAGTGTCAGCCCGCCTGTGAGACCGAGTGAATCCCGTCCGACCAGTCATCTCCACCAACTGGACTCTGCATCACGACAATGCGCCGTGCCAAGGCGCGCCGTCATGAGGCAACTGTTGGCCCGAATTGACATTGCCGCGCTGCTGCACACCGCCTACAGTCCTGATTTGGCTCCATCTGACTTTTCTTACTTACATGGATGAAAAAGCAGCTGAAGGAACAGCGGTTTGACTCAATCCAGGACGTTGAAGCGGCATCGACGAGGGCTCTCAACAGCGTCCCCCAAACTGACTTCTAGAAGGCGTATGGCCAATGGCAGCAGCGTAATTTTTGGCGTGTAGCTGCCTAAGGGCACTATTTCGAAGAGGATTAAGGAATTGTAAAGATATCTTCAATCTTTTTTTTTTTTAAATCAGTCCTACTACTTTTGGTATATACCATGTATCTATACGATTTTTATTTTGTTTCCGTAAAATATGGGTTTAAAATTTAGAATTAAAAGTATATTTTGTTTGATAAAGTTTACATAACGCAATGTATTTTTAACAAAGTGTTTTTACTGGGTGAGTTCAGTATCAATTTATTTCAGATTTCCCACAAGCTGTCTTATGAACGTACCAATGACTTCTGATGGAACTATCCCGGTGTTTGCCTGTAGTGACTTCTGGAAACCATGAGAAACAGAAATCACGATTGCTGATCCGGAATTTGAAACTGCCTCCTGCTGACCGCTATTCCCGAGCGTCCACCAGCCACGCTTTCAACTCTACATGCTCTCATGAATTTATAAGGAATTTGTTCACATTAGTTCTACAGGACGTTTCGTTATTCGGTTTTTGTCCGTAGGTTTTCCCTCGTCATTGGCAAAATGCGGGGCTATAGTTAGTTAATTGCCGAAAAGGATTTCATGGTTCCCCGGTCAACAAGTGACATACGCGTTTGACTTAAAATTGTTTGTGATTCGGTGGTATATGCTAGTTAGTATAGTACTATCTTCGAGCCCATCAAAAATGACAGTTTTAACGCCATATTCTGGCAGTTCTTTTTTTTAAATTTTTATTACATAATGCTAATGGCCTTGATTATGTAATGTTCTACATATTTGATTTGCTGTTCACATAGCAATACAACTTCTACTGAATTAATGACGACAGAAGTATGAAACCAATAAAATTAAAAACAAATTAGGAATCCCGAAAACTTTTGCTATTCATGTAATATCAGTTTTATTCCTGGCCCAGGCATAATTCAGCACGATGCGTATGGAAATACTTTCACCCTCATTAATTAATACCTTCAGTAACATGGCGCTTATAAAAGCAGTATAATGGGTTTGTTAAACTCATTTCAGAGTGAATTATGCTGTAGCAAAATGTGTCAGTGGTGATTCTGTTCAACTTAACCACAACCTCCACTAATATTGCTTTCGAAAATCATAGCTTCTATTACCCTCAAATGAATAATGTCGGGCATCACATCACCTGTGGTGGTAGTAGGAATTTATTAAGGAAAAGCTTGTAAAGAGAATGACTAACGATCGGGTCTACTGGAGATCGCGATTCCGCCAAAATAACCTTCAGTAATGACGTCATTATACTGCTGTAGTCAATCGAAAGACATATTACTTTCAAGCAATAATTCCGTTGGAATACAGCCTGTAGACTACCATTATTTTCAAGCAGAAATTAGGTTGTAGTACATCCTGGACCGCATAATACAGTTAAACGTACTTCGAAAATATTTCTAGAGGATTCTTTCATTTTACCACAGTAATTCCTGGCGGAATCGCGATCTCCAGTAATCCCGATTTATTTACTTTACTTTATAATGAATAACAGTGGTAGTCACGAAGTTTTGAGAACTTATGTGATTTTGTCCGATACATTTTTCCTAGTTAGTCATCAGATTTTACGTTGCTCATAATGGAATGTACTACAATCTGCAGACTTGTATGTTGTTTCTCTCAGAATGCGAGTAATTACAATTTTGGTTGCCTGATTCCTGCTATTACTCTTGGCCGAAGTTTCATTCGCAAAAAAAAAGAAAAAAAAAAAGAATATTCAACTCGCGAAATACAAAAGTGTACTAGCAATGAAAAGAGACAGTAACAGCCAGGTGAGTTTCAAATTAAATTTGCAAGCGCTGGGATTTAACTCTGTGAGAGATCTGTTACGACGGAGGTAGTACTACCTAATCTTTAATTTTTCAGAATATACATTTGTTAAACATCGACTAAGTTTGCGAAAGGCCTTAAGTGAAATTGAGCTGGAAAGCACAAATAAAAAGTAAATTAAATCATATAATTTCACATTTTAATGAACACCGTGAGCTCAACTTTGTGAATTGATTACTACTTTGATTTTAGATGTCGCTCTGAGACCATAAAGCATACAGAGAATAATTAAGATGAAAACAAGGGTTTCAAATCAAGTACGAATATTTACCACATTTCCTAATCGCGTTTTATCAATTATATAGATATTCCAATCCTTCAGAAAGCTACATAATACAAATATTTTTAGTGAAATCTATTGAGTTAAATCTATGTTAATAAAATGAAATAATTTCAAATTTTGAATAACACCCCGGCCTCAGCTTTTTGAATTGATTACTTTTTTGGTTTTATTTATCTTAGTCCACAAATCATACAGGCAGTAATTAAGATGAAAACATGGGTTTCAAATCAAGTTTGAATATTAAGAAAATTAATTATGTACGTTTTCGCGGCGGCAATGCTTGATAAAAACTTCTCGGGTTTCAAGCCGCGTCAGAATTGAGCCGTCTGGCTCAATTCTGACGCGGCTTGAAACCCGAGAAGTTTTTATCAAAAATTAAGAAAATTATTTTAACGTATTTTCTAACTGCATTTTATTAATGATAAAGTTATTCTAATCCTCCAGATGACTACGAAACATAAATATTTTAAATTCAAAACTATTTATACGAGTGAAATCTACGAGTGACGAAGATGATGAAGAGAATGAATTAAAAATATTCTCGTATGTAAAATTTGTGTACAATATACCAGTCAAATTTGAACATATCTGCCGGTAACGAATTCGTTTCTGTCAGAAGCGCTGCTTTTTAGTAAAAAATCCAGTCAAATAAAGAGAAAAAAAGGGAAAAACATCGGAATGAAAGATAACAAGCTGAAAATGTGCACAAACTTTTGTTTTGACGTTTTATAAGTTTGCTCAATAGTCTCATAGACTCTCTTGTACGCTAGTCAAGACATTCAAGGTCAAGATCACAAAAAAAAACTTTTTTTTTTTTTTTTTTTGCAACTATCTCGCTTCCTTTACTCTAAAAATTATTTTGAGTTATTAGAAAAGATGTATAGCATAAAATTCTCTACAAATTTCGTCACAGATAATTTTTCATAGATTTAACCCTTCTTGAGATAGAGCGTGTAGAGTGGGATGCGCTTAGCTGTAAGGACGATAGCGCTACTTACGGTACGTTAACTGTAGAATCCAATAGACCGTATGATTTATAATGTTAATTATTTATTAATAATGTTCTAATTATGAAAACTGTAATTATTTACTAATTAATAAATTGTATTTATGGATATTATTTATTTATGAATATCACACATATATTTAATAATATCAATAAGAGATTTAAATGAAATAGTTTAAATGCATTTGATTATATTTTTATCTCCCAACAGTTTACCGTAAATCTATTACGATTCAAGTTTTAAAGTAAAAAGAATTGTAGGTCTTTCAAGGTCTCATGAAGTGTTTTTTGAATGAAACAATGACTGTGCCAATCAACCAAGAAATTTTTTATCGAACCGATGTAATATATAACTTTATTGAAATGCTTATTAAGAAATTAAAAACTGTTAACATCGCTACCAAACAAGCCAGAGATGATGTTGATGTTCGAAACAGCCATTGCAGAATCTACACAACAAAAGACAGTATTCATCATAGGAGAAGATGTCGGTATACTAGTTCTTTTATTAGGAAGTACTCAATCACATCAGCAAAACGTTTTTTAAAAAATCGGTAAGGGTAATGTAGAAACACAAATAGATTCGACTAAAAGTTTTGAAAAACATCCTCGTTCTAAGAAACAAATTATTTTTGCACGCCTTTAGTGGATGTGACACAACATATGCACTTTTTAAAAATGGAAAACTATCAATTATTAAAATGTTCGAGAAACATTTTGATTTGGATCAATAAGCTCACGCTTTTCAGCAAGACAACTGTCCTCTAGAAACATTGTCTGAAAATGGAGTACGTATCTTTTTAGCAATGTATAATACTCCAAAATCAGAATAGAGCATAGAAGATTTTCGATATACCTAATTTATCAAATCAGTTAGAATCAACAAAACAGTCCAGTTATCCACTCTTCCACCTACAAGTGCAACAACTCGACAAAACATCAAGCGTGTTTACTATCAGATCCAAACTTGTTTAGGGAATGATTTAGAATCCATGGAATTGGGGTGGATGTTGCAAAATGAAGTTGTAATTACAATGAAGGCTGTGTTTCTAATTGCGGATGCAGAAAAGTAGAGTAGCAATGATTCTCAGTTTGTGTTCAGTGTAATGGACAAGCATGCCTCAACGCTTCATTATAACCAGATGATCTGGATGAAGAAAGTAAATATGCACTGAAAATCCTTGAAGCTTTAGAACCAAATTTAATGGATGACGACGATAATAATGAATTAGAAATTCAAGTTGAGAGACAAGAAGAGGAATACGACGACGAACAGGAAATATATTGAGCTGCATACTTGACATGAGCAGTAACAACAATAAAATTCACTATATAATCACTTAAATTGTAATAGACTTATAATGAACTGTTGGAAAGTAAAAAAATAATTAAAGTGCATTTAAGCCATTTCATTTAAATATCTTATTCATATTATTAAGTTAATATTAAAGTAAAATATTATTTTTAAATAATATAATGTCAATAAATACAATTTATTAATTAGTAAATAATTACAGTTTATTCATAATTCCAACATTATTAATAAATAATTAACATTATAAATCGTACCGTCTATTGGATTTCACAGTTAACGTATCGTTCAGTAGCGTTATCGTCCATACGGCTAAGCTCACCCCACTCTCCACGCTGTATCTCGAGAATGGTTAAATGTATGAAATGTTTTCTAAGACGAAATTTGTAAAGAATTTTATGCTCTACAACTTTTATAATAATTCAAAATAACATTTAGAGTAAAGGAAGCGAGATATTTGAAAAAAGAATCGTTTTGTGAGACCTTTGACCTTGGATAACTTGGCTAGCGTACATAAGATTCGATGAGACTTTTGAGCCAACTTATAAAATAATAAAACAAAGGTTTATGCAAATTTTCAGCTTGTTATCTTTCATTCCGAGGTTTAATCCATATTTGACTGTATTACAAATTATTCTTTCGTTATGTGTGGGAACAATACGGTGTATGCCTAAAAAGTTATCGGTCTTATTTCTGGGTTACCCTACTATCGAAAAAATAAAAACATTAAATTTCGAAAAACATGATGATCCCTTCTACAGACTAATATGCTTCTAAAGATATTCTGTAAACATTTTTAAGATTATTGAATAGATTATTTTTAAGAATAAATTATTCTTAGCTTAGAAGTGACTTCGTAATTCTAGTTAATTCATCAATAAATTTGAATGACACTAACTCAGAACATGTTCCTGCCGTTGCCAACCGAACAGTGGGATTAACAATATTGGTTGCAGTTGATTATCTATCAGAATTTGGTAAGAAATATGTAACAGTAATGTTACTTATTTCATGATTTTATGGGTATTGGATGTATTTTCTAATTCCGTAACATAAAAAGTATATAAACTAATTTAATTTTTGGAATTAAGATATAAATTTATTAATTATTATTACGCTTCACGATATGCTAAGGACTAGAGAAGCTGTAGTGTGCATTGATGTAAAAAACAATATTACCTTCTGTCAGTGAGTCAATAAACCACTTTTATCTTTGTGTGTCATGTAAATCTAACTGACTGAGTTAATATGTCTTGACAGATGATTAGCAAGGTATGGCCAACGTAGTTTCTAACCATCGCATGTCCTATAAGTTTTTTGTCTGCAAAAGTGATGGATTTAATTTCTTCGAAAGTTAATATTTTCATTGTTGGATATCTTTACACGAGATATGACAGTAAATTGGAACTGTGCGCGAATGTTGGCAGCACTGTAAGAACAACTCGCACAGATTTTATAGCCCTGATGTATCACTGTCATTTCCCTTGGATAAGTTCGAGAAAATCATTGCCAGAACGATTGTTTTAACTGGGAAAACTACCATATATACGAGAATTAACTTCAAACCCACTAGTGGAATGGTTCTTTCTATGTTTCTTATAAAGATAGCATCGATTGCGAAGCTAATTGTGTTAGTTGTAACATTGGTGAATTAGAAGGTAAACAGTTTATCAAGTTAATACCAACAGTATTGTTAATACCATCTTCACGCTGTAACCCACCAGCATAGGCAATGAGAAGGTATGAAAGTTGCAGAAGTAAATGAAACTTAAAATCTTAAGTAATAAACCATCGTCCATAGAGATAACTATACACCCTCAGTGACAAATATAACTCTTCAACTTAAAATTGAGTATTGATAGCAGGGATTAATTTCTATCTACTAAAATAACTGAAATAAAGATAAAATGTTATCAATGAAAGAAATCATATTTTGCGACTTATAGAAAATCATGTGGTTAAATCTATGCAGCTAGTGCTCCAAAATACATTAAATTGCATCTATGATATTAAATGTACCTTACCTCACAAGGTATAATAAAAGCAGCATTCCATACAAAATAACGATTTTTTTTAATGATAAAATAATTTCCTTTTTATATTGCTCATAGTCCCAAACGTAACATTTATTTAACAATTATGGCATAACATTTCATCTGTGTTTACCATTATTTAAACACACTAAATCTGTTGTGCGATAATTTGCCAAAAGTATTAGAATTCTCCTGCAATAATATGTGAGTCTTCTTTATATCGGAGAAGTGCAGCATAGAAGTGATCTATTGTCCTGGTAGCCATTTAAAGACTTACAGTTTTTTTTCACGTAATTCATGTCTAGCTGGAAAAATCATGTGCTAAAAATTTACAAAATACTTCTCAAAGCAAAGTCATACAATCTATGACAGAATAAATTATCATCCTGGAAGTGCAGATCAATCCTGTAGCAAGTTTAACTTATAGAGAACTGCGACTGTTTACTTTAGTGGTCTTAATCTGAACTGCTTCAATTGATCAATGAGCACCAGGTAAATCCCGTTTGCGAATTCCCTTGCCAAAAATGTTCGACCAATAGTCTCGTGGATTATGCTGCACATCTCGTACAAACTGGAAAAGTGACTACCTCCTTACTGTCCTAGGATGCAGTCCACGTGTCTGCGAGCTCAATTGATCTGTTACTAAAGGCATTCTTCTGCCACCGACTTGAATAACGTCGTTCTTCATACAGCAGAAGGGACATTTTCTTATCCAATTCAAAGTTTTAACCCTGCATGATGCGACCTCAGTGACAACCATGCATAATCTTCAACCATATAGCGAGACCGCCTATGATAAACTCAAGACCATCATGACCCATGAGCTAAATACTCTCAGCCCGGACAAAGTAATCATTTTCCTACCTGGACTTATCTGCCAACTGGGAACTAGTCTGGTCCATTGACCACACACAAAAAAACCTGTGCAGCCTGCATTTCAACTTTCCGAGCAAACAAATTCAACGCTTATTAATACCAATAGCGAGCGTCCATTACTCACGAATAGGACTGCGCCGCGCTAAACAGTGCCAACGAAAATTACTGCTACTAATTCAGTTAGTGGACGGTTCACGAATTATCTATCTATCTATAAAACGAAAACCAGATAAATTTGACATATGAAAACTCAGAAACTATGAGCAAATTTCAATGCGGTTTTCACCGTTTTGAAGCTTAGGAATCTCAATTGAGTTGTATGGTATTTCTTATGGTTCAACGTTACATAACGCAGGAGCATTAAAAGAAATTCTGAACGTTTGGTGGCAAATTCCAAAGATGGAACGAGTAAACTTCGCACTAAACACACAACTACAATCTCTCTGAGCATAGCCTTTAACGACAGCAATAAAATCAGTCTCCAATAATAACTATTTTTCACAATAAACAAACTTGAAATATTCTTTCCCTTAACTCCGGATATTCAGTCTTTAAACGCAATAGATGGACGAATAGAATGCGGGAACGAATAACACAAAAACAACAGAGATTTTCTTTGATCACAATCTCTTTCAGCACAATTACAATGTCTCTGTCAATCGTCTTTTGAATTCTATTCACAATAAAAAGACGCCGCAGTTTGTAACTTTCAAATCTCGTTTAGTTCTGAATACTTGAAATGCAATTCTGAATACCTGATATTCAACTATGGCATATATTTATTTTGGGCTCCAGTGGTAAATGAAGTAGCATAATGGGAACATTATTAGCTCCAGAAGCCAATGAAGCAGTGTAATTATTATTATTCTCGTATCAAAATACAAAGTTAAATACATTTTGTAAATCAACAACTTTAAACACACTTGGCCCAGTACTTCGCAACCTCAATCGCATTGTGTGTTGCTTGAAACAGGTCTTTGTTGTTGCAGGATGATGGGCACATAGGGCACTCGAGCATATGGTTCATAGTTTGGTCTTCTCCACATTCGCATTTTATACTGGTAGTATCAGTATAACCCCATCTCATTAGGTTTTCCTTGGACCTGCCCACTCCTTTTCGCAATCGATTTAAAGACCGTCAGACGTTCCAGTCTTCTTCATGACCAGGTGGCAAGCGCTCTGCAACTGTCAGTGGTCCCGAGATGTTGTGAACCCTCATTTTCCATAACTGTACTCTTGCCTTTTCAGGTGACCCAATTAGTTCCCGTGATGTTCTGAGGAAGCTTTTCCTGGATTTGATTCTCTGGGCTGGTGGTATATGGCCGTGCAGTGGATGAGCGCTTTCCCGTTCTACTTTGGTCCTCTCCTTGTTCGCAGCCACTTCTCTCTGGATACTGGGTGGTGCAATGCCCGAAAGCTGGTAAAGCCTATCAACTGGGGTAGGCTTTAAGCAACCTGTCACTAGCCTACAGGTGTTATTGAGGGCTACATCCACCTGTTTGGTATGAGATGATGAGTACCAAACTGGGGAATGCATATTCTGCAACAGAATAACAAAGGGCCATTGCCGATGTACGTATAGTTTGTGGTTGACTGCCTCACTGTGATCCAACTAATTTGCGCAGTAAGTTATTTCTTGTAGAGATCTTCATTTTGCAATTCATGCAGTGCTTCTTATATGTGAGGGTTCTATCGAGTGTCACTCCCAGATATTTTGGGGTGTTACATGTCTGCAGTTCGTTACCTGATCACATTACTTTTAACTTACGCTGAGCTTTCCTATTTTTTAGGTGAAAGGCACACACTTCAGTTTTTGATAGACCTTCAAGAGCAGCAGACAAATTTCTTTCTACAACTTCAAGTTTTGTGCTCTGTGAGGCTAGAGCTAGGTCATCAGCGTACACGAAGCTCCTGATAGCTGGATGTAATGGCTGATAGTTTGTATAAATGTTGAAAAGTATTGGGGCCAGTACACTACCTAGAGGTAAGCCATTCTTTTGTACCCTCCATCGACTGCGCTATCCTTGATAATCAACGAAAAACCTACGATTCTGAAGAAGAGTAGCGATGAGTTTGGTTAATTCGGTGGCCTTTTTCAGATTGTAGACCTTGTCAAGTAATAGTTGGTGGTTAACAGTATCGTATGCTGCTGACAGGTCCACAAAGACCACGCCCGTGGCTTTACTGGTCTCAAATCCATCCTCTATAAACTGTGTTAGATTCAGTAGTTGCCCAATACAACTTTTACCAGGACGAAAGCCAGCTTGTTGTGGAATAAGTTTTGGATCAACCACAGGCTGGATACGATTCAGAATTAATCATTCAAATATTTTGTAGAGATGACACAAGAGTGCTATAGGTCTGAAATCTTTAGGATTGTTTCCTTCTTTTCCAGGTTTCAGCAGCGCAATGACTCTCGTCTTCCGCCACACCTTCGGAATTGGATATGAACTCATACATTTGTTAAAATGCTGTAGAACCCATTCTTTGGTTTTATATCCGAAGTTCTTAATTTGTTCTGATCGTATGTCATCGAGGCCTGCCGACTTTCCTGTTTTGCGCTCATGAATAATCTTTTCCGACTCTGACATACTAAAGGGCTCAGTGAGGTTGTTCATATCTTCCTGACTGTTTCTGTTCGTTTTTATTTGTTTTTTAGATTGTCCACTTTTATGAGTCTCCTTCCCGTTCATGAGTAGCTGATGTGCAATTTGGTTTGCGTTTATATTGGAATGTCCAGTGGTCTTCGATGCATCGTTGTTGAGGCGTTTTAGAAGTCTCCATGCCTTGTGACTATCTCTTTTCATGTCCAGCTCTTCTAATGTTTTGATCCAGCGGTCTCTTTTTGCTGCACTTAGAGATGAGATAAGTTGATTACCAGCTTCTATTGTCTTTTCACCAAATGGATCATCTTGGAAAAGTGTTTTATAAACCATGAACTGGGCAGCTAGATCTGAGGTGAGACCCGGAATATATGATGATCGGCAACCACGGGGAATGAATCTTCTGGAGCATTTTTTCACAGCTGCAGTGAATGTGTCATATGATTCTGGTGTTGGTTCAATAGTAGACACAGCCGCATCCAATATTTCTGTGAACATGGACCAGTAAGCTCTCTTGAAGTTATACCTCCTGCGGAATGGAACTCTCTGGGGTCTTACTGTCGCAAACACTTCACACATTATTGGCCTGTGCTGCGTGTTTGGTATTGGGCTACAGACAGACTTCACACATTGTTGGCTGATGTGATTACTGCTGAATATTAGATCAGGGTTGTAGCCCCCTCTCCATCTCCCACTGTTGAAAGATGCTGGCAGTTTGGGATCATGTACGATGGTAAGTTGATTTACATCTGCCCATTCTTCTACTGCAATGCCATTCTCGTCGTCGAAGTCGTAGCCCCAAGCAGTACAATGAGAATTAAAATCTCCGATAACAATATGCAGATGTTGATTATGGAAAATTAAATGGTGGTTTGACAGTGAATTTACTGCTGGGTGGTTTTATATAAAGATGAGATTGTGCAGTTTTAAGCTCAATGGTGAGGACCTTCGATGTCGTTCTCCTCTGTGAAGGCCGTGGACAGGATCTGAACATCTGGTTGGACAAAGATGGCACTTCCGTATTTATGGTGAGGTCTCTCAACCGCGCGGATCATTCCATTTATTTTAGGTCGGCGCATTTCAGTACTTCTATGTGTCTCCTGTACACATAAAATGTGGCATTTGTGTTGATTGCATAGGTCTTGTAGCAAATATTCCTTGGCTGATGACATGCCTTTAATGTTGATGGAGACGATCTTTAACTGTGGCCCTGACAAGGGCTCGCTTATTGATGTTTCTGGTGTGAAAGGTTTGGCCGGCATTATACCGTTGCTCAGGGATCGCCCGATTGCTTCTGATAACGTTTTCAAATCGCAATCTTCGGGGAGGCACCTTTCATGATCCCCAGCAGTGTAATGAGTGACATCTAATGTTTGATACTCGGCCAAAATCGATTCAGCGGTTTCAGGTAATGCTAGGTTATTCGTAAAATAAATGTGTCGAAACGTCTTTACACGTAGGTCTAAGTTATATTTAGCTTTGACCATAAGCTTTCAAATTCTGAAAATCCATTCAAAATTTGTATTTTCTGCGCGATGCCGGAATAAACAGACACATTCCAGATACATTTTTATGTATGTTGTATGCATTTATGCGCGTACGATCCATGTTTTGATTTCCGAGCAACCACATTAGCAGATGTAATTAGTTGAACTGTAACCTGGACTAAAATGCATCCAAACCACTCCATTCTTAGAAGTGTACTGCTAAATCACCGTTTTAGTACCGGAAGTGGTCGGTACGAAATTAATGAAATTTGTTAGTCATTAATTTTTTTGGACGAATTAAAACAGTGTAAGGAAAAAACGACATCAACCTACTTCATTCTTGGTAGGGTGCGTGTGAATCTGGGTTTGCCTTAATTACGGAAATTGATGGCGCGAACTGGTACACTATTCTCATTGCGTGAATAAAATAGTGTGTCGGTAAATCAACGCCAACTAGACCAGGCAATGTAGGGAACTCTGCAAGTAATAATAAAAAAAAAATATTTCTCGGCGTAATGTCTGCTCTTCATTCTTATCAAAATGAAGTCTGTAGTCATGGGTGTTTATTGTTCGGTCTACTTCACAGTGAAGGTTACGTGTTCTGAAGATAGATTGTGTTTTATCCTTTTTAGCATGTTTGTTATAATGAGAAAAAGATTTTATTCGGTGTCTTTGAATTGATCTTATCTGTGGCCTCAACTACACGGAATTATGATTGTTTTTGCCACACCATAACAATATTTGGTACTAGAAAAAATTATAAAGTATTTCTACACACACCAAGAACCACATCCTCGAACGAGCGGAAAAATGATAGTTTTCTAATAATTACCTCACCGGAGGCCTTGTGCGCAGTATCCCGCACTTTAGTTATGAATCCTGAGGGCGTCTGAATTAGAAATGTAATTGAAACTGCGTTCCTGCAGTTATTCTGCGATGTCTTAAAAATGAAATTAACTGAAATTTTCTTTCCTCCCACACATTACTTTCGTCTCAGTCAATAATGTTTACTTCGATAAACATTTTTTTGTTTGAAAACGGATTTAGTGATTTTTTTTATTTAAAGTGATGTAGCCTGTATGCAGAAACAATTTTTAACAGGATTCCTTCCTTCTTAGCATTCAAAGAACACACTTTTTCGACGTGAACACGAAAACGTTGTCAAAATCTACTATTAGCTGTCTCCTGAGAACATTCTAAAAGATGTAGTGCCAAATACAATCCTTACAAATGAACAAAGGCGCACGTCAAATTTTTCAGCGCTTCTTATTGAATGAAAAAGTTGTGTCATTCTTAATTCCGATAGCTAACTTCATAATTCAACTACTTTGTACGATGAGTTAGTATTAAACATTATGCATTATCTGCATGCTGAGTTGTTATCAGCCCAGCGGAGGCCGGTAATGAAGACTTTCAAGCTGGAACACATTCGTGAAGTCGTTACAACCGGAGCCCGGTATTCAAGTCTTCTACACCAGATCAAAACTTGGTGTTGTTATGGTTGGGTGCTACATAGTCCGTCCGATCAAGTCAGTACCAAGTATCATATTTTGGTGTATGTAGTAAAATAATCATAATCATTTTTATCAGCGACACTTGCAAAACCGTGTAAAGTTGCAACAATTTAATGCTGCCATACACGAGCGAGCCAATAGTCAAAATGACCACGCGCACCATTGGATATCAGGGACTTACATTCTCTCCGCCAGTAAATTAACTCGAATACAACATATATTTCGTTAAACGATTAATTGTAAATGACTCGAATCTGTCAGTACTGAGAGAAAAGGAGCTTATTACTAATGTTGATAGTTGATTTTTATCGTAAGTGATTATAAGCATGTTATTTTATAAGTATACAGAATTAAATTATAATGGACGCATTTACTTAATTTTTGATTAAGTTTGCGAGTAAAACGGAAAAATGCAAAAAAGTGAAAAAAAAACAGAAGGAAAAAACATATATTCTTAGACTCCTCAGATGTGACGCAGTTAAAACTCTGCCGAACAAGATTCTCTGGCTCTGAGTTTCACAATGCATTGCCCTTCTTACTAAGAACACAGTAAAGTCGGCGCTGCTCCTGGTATAAAACTGTTCTTCTAGCACAACGACGGCGCCGCAGAAGAGAATCTAAATTCCGTACAAAGCCGCGCTTAATCTGTAATTAGCCCTCGAGTCGCATAATTCAATCTCCGTCGAGCGGGGCAAGTTAAAGCGACCGAGGCTTGAAGTCCCGCAGAGTTTCCGCCGAGGTAATTGTTATTCCGAAACGTCTGGCGCTGAGCGCAGCCCTCCACTGGGAGGGCTGCGCTCAGCGCCAGATGGCGATCCCAACTCCTCACCCTGCGGAATACCTGCTCCGGGGGGATGCACTTGAAAATTACTTGAAACCTGTTCCGGGGAATTACACCTCGTAGCTCAACCAGCAGGTCTTGGCTACCGTGTTTAAAGCAAATAAAAAAAAAAAAAATAATAATAAAAAAAAAAAAAAAAGTTTACGTGTGGATGTTCATCTGACGTAGGTACATATGTAAAAGACGTGCTCATAGTATCACTCTTTCCATGGTTCATATACAAATGGTGATACTTCCCTCCACCAAAAAAATTGGAAGATCAAGAGAGAGGTGGTATGGGATGTTTCAAAACTCTGTCAAGTGCTGGTAGGGTTAACAATAAAGGTAAGCCTGTGCTGCTTCAAACGATGATTTTGAGTGCATCCAATAACCCTGAAAATAAACTAAAAATTTGTTACTTGAGAATACCCCACTAACACCTTATGATCATTTTTTTGTTTGTTTGTTTGTTTGTTATAATCGTGACTGGGGTAGCAAGAATTAAAATACTGCACTGTAAGAAATTTCTTAGTCAAAGCGTCCAGAAGTTGCGAGACTGGGATAGCCGGAAAAAGAATGATTTCATAATGGATTCCGTCTTTTATTCAGAAATTACGGAACGTTACAAAAATAAGAATTTACCAACTAAGCCTACTGACATACTATGAGGAAAACCGCAAAATGCTACGGTATATGTGTTGTCTTGCGAGGCATGACAAACTAGAGAAACCGCAATCCGAAAACGCGTCCGAATTTTCTACCGCAACCTGTATGCGGAATGAAAATTTCCGCATGCGGCCGGCGACGCGGATTGGAGAGGGAAACAAAGAAAGCAGAGGGTAGTGACACACCAGCCGCTCAGTCTCACTCCGGTCAGAATTGTAATGCACATTAGATATAGGCATTGGAAGTATTGTGGTTGGATTAGAGTAGATATGTTCGCTTTGATCGCAAGTGAAAAGAGTTTCGGGAATGTGGGACAGTACTTATAATTAATCATTAATAAATAAAGATTACCAGCCACTGATTAGCGGTTAATTATTTAACATCCCATCAGTAGATTCAATTTCGAATGTTAACTGTTAATATGTAATATCCAATGATTATTACTACATATGAATACGCTTTCCAGTTACCCAAATTGGTGCATTTGTAAACGTTTTTCACATCAACAATAAATAATTCACTATTTTAGTAAATGTGAATAGCTTTGACAATTTCCACCGAACGAGGTTAATGAGTGGTTAACGTTTTGGCCTCGCATTCGGGAGTACGCCGTTTCGAATCCCAGTCCGGGCATTCAGATTTGGGTTTTCCAAATCACTCCAGGCGAATGCCCGGTTGCTTCCTTCAAAAGGCCATGGTCGAATTCCTTCCCGTTCCTTGCCCCCAGTCACATCCCACCTCTAATGACCCCGACGTCGGCGAGGCGTAAAGCACTAGTTAAAAAAAATGATTAACAATTTCCCATTCTGTACCGCAAGAACATACACCATTTTGTTAGTCATCTTTAGTTTCAAAAGCCTAATAAGAAAATTCTTTCACGGAGTGAAACTGGTAATTAAGTGAAAACTCTTTAATTTAGGATTTTCCACTGCGAAAGTCAGCAAGGGGATATATGTACTGTGCTGGCATTGGTTTTTTATTTTAACTTTAAGAATCTTTCATGGTTTCGTCGATCGCCAAGGAGTATCTTTTTCGGTTATCTTCATTACTGGCTTCCGAAGGCAGTGATGGGTCTATATTTTACAATACTCGGAACTAAAAATGGTAAAGAAATGTATTTTTTTCCGTATTCACATGGCAGATTGGCAATTTTTCAATCTCTTAAACCAGTTTTAGAAGGTTGTGTTGCTCGAAAAATTGGTCTTTAATCGCCCCCCCTATAAATCTCAAGTGCTCACCTAGAGGCCATCAGGGCCTGACTGTGTGTTTTTTTCTGGCGACACCGTATTTCCAGGAAGGTAGAGGATTATAGACCGTCGTTCCAGGAAGGTCCGCGCTCTCGAGCATGCGGTTTCCGCACCGATATGTCATCTAGCTCCAAATGTGGTTTTTTCTTATGCGTTTTGCGGTTGCGGATTCCGGAATCCGGATCCGCATAGTATGTCATTGGTATAAATGTTCAATATTGTATCATTGGACCAAGAAAGTATAATTACCGAAGTTCACGTGTGGACTGAGTAATTATTAACATATTGTAATGTCCAGCCTCTGCTGTCATTGATTTTTCGTCGCCTCTCCATGTATTTGTGACACATTTCATCCAGCCGTTTTGGGAGACAGGGAAGGTTGGTAAAGTCCTGTCTGGCGTCCTGTTGTCGGCTGGGTTGCTTTGTTTGAAGCAGGTAGAGATGCCACTCCCGTAGGCGCGGGGAATGAGTGGTCAAGCTGTAGAGGGCACTTGGGGGCGAGACCCTGTATAGTCCGCACGTGTGTGTGTAAGCGGATTTCAAAGAAACGTGAAGGTCGCGTTTTAGTCACGACAACATTTGTCGTGCCATTTTCTTCATGTGCTTCCACAAGTGAACCCACCTCAGATGCCATATGGAGTTAAAAGTGTTTCTTCTTAGTGAAGCAAACATCAAGGTCGCCGACAGCCTCCTGCATTTACGATAAGTGACAATTTCATAAAAACATTTTTACCCAGTATACGCCCAAACTGAAGGAGTTTCTTGCTCCCCCTAGCCGGGAACATTGTGTTTATTGTCTGTTTGCTTCCGTTCATTTTTTATATAATTTTAAATAAACATGTTTTTTTTCTCAGTGATAATATTTCTAAATTAATTATTTCTTTAAAATTCTGCATTCGAATTTCCTTTTTGTAATTAGCGTGTGTAAGCTCACTTTAAATTCTATTAATACAAAACAAAAACATTAAAAATACAATTTTACAAACGAATCTTCCATCTCATGCACAGAGAATGTGAATGTTTAAGGTCAAAAGAACTTAGACATTTCAATATATTTAAAAGTACTGAAACATTCTGGGGCATTTATGCAGTAGATGCGAACATAGTTTTTTTCGCTAACCTAGCGCTTCGGTGGCACAAACAAAACATCATTGACCACGTGTGAAGGATTGTCACGGGCAATAAAGTTGACTTCAAAAGTTAAAAAATTTAGTTAGTCGGCGAGTCTAATGGAAAACTTTCATTGAACATATGCCGACAAACATTTCATGTGAACAGTAAGAGTGGCCGAAAGAAAATATGGCTTATGCAATGGTTTACTGAAAATTACTCGTACATGCGTTGAAAGTCGGATTGGGAGCCTTGCGAAACACAGATTTTCTTAAAACTGTTATAAACTGTTAAATTTCTTTGCTTATGAGAAGAACCTGTGGGAATAGAATCGCCGCGGGTGACTCACCACGAATAACTGAACAAGAACGGGTTATTTTTTTAAAAAAAAAGAGCGATGCCGAATTCATATCCCGGTCAAACGCACAAAGAGAAAGTACTCTCGTTTGGTCAGCAACACGCAAAGTGCGGTGTTCCACAGCAAGAATCCATTTCAATTTTGCATTCAGGCAGGATGCTTTAAGATTTTTTTTTTTTTTTTTTTTTTTTGCTGTTGTCAGTCTTTAGACCGGTTTGATGCAATCCTCCATCCCTTCCTATCCTGTGCTAACCTCTTCATTTCTACATACCCCTTACAATCCACGTCCTCAATTATCTGCTTCATATATTCTAATCTCTGACTTCCTCTACAGTTCTTACCTTCGACTGTTCCCTCCACTAACAAATTAACCAATCCAGCATGTCTCAAAATATGACCTACCAGCCTGTCTCTGCTTTCTGTAAGCTTCTTCCATTAACTTCTTTTCTCACCCATCATTTCCAAAACTCGTTCATTTCTTACTTTGTCTGTCCACATAATTTTCAGCATTCTTCTGTAGCACCACATTTCAAATGCTTCAAGTTTCTTTCTTTCCGGTATTCCTAAAGTCCATGTTTCGTTACCGTAAAGTGTTGTGCTCCACACATAGAGTTTTAAAAAGTTTTTTTTCTAATTCCTAGATCAATATTTGAAACTAAAAGGTTTCTCTTTTTCATGAAGGCTCGTTTTGCTAGTGCTATTCTGCTTTTAACATCATTCCTGCTTCGGCCATCGGTTTTAATTTTACTTCCCAAGTAACATAACTCACTTACTTCTCCTATTGCATCCGATCCTATTTTTATATTTAATCTCCTAGTATTGGTATCTTTTCTGCTATATTTCATCACTTTTTGTCTTACTTTGATTTATATTCAGTTCTAAATCTTCCTTCAGTATTTTGTTCATGCCATTAAGATTTAACTACACAATATTCACATCCGGTTTTCAGAGTCGACGTTACCTGCAGTCCCCTCCCGCTGTCTCGCTGTTTCCCATACACACTCGTACAAATATTCAGATATTACTAAATGCTGACTAACGTAGTTTGAACGATTTAACTACACATTAATTAAGTACGAAGTCTGACTTAGAGAAGCCAGGTCAGTGAAAGATAAATTCGTTCGTAGCTCGATCGTGTCAGAGATCTCACTCAATGCGGAAAGCAACAAAAAGGATGGGTAAGCGGTTCTGAACATGCTTTACTAGACTATTTTATTTTCAGCCAAATGATGAATAAACCATCTTCAGATTGTAAGGCGGCTGAAATATGATTGTTACCATGAGACACATAACAAAGATCATGTTCAGGGGAAGTATATCCTCCGAACCAATCTCTAATGAGAGAGAGTACGTAAGAACTCAGCAGCTAGAGCAAAAGACGAAAAAGTTTGTATTTAAGAAACAGTTTGCCAACTGGCTGTTTCTATTGCAGTAAGTAGCCCATCGTAACTTTGTACCCAATCTCCTGCCCGCTACTCTCCAGCCCTAGACTAAGGTATGGAGATTTTGGACGCCCCTTAAGGGCGTGGACAGCAACGTCATTACCGCCCTACCAGATATCGCTAAGAAAGTGTTACTCAGTAGTAATTAACGGGACGAAATAAGAAGCTTCAACAATTCTGTTAATACAGTTTTTTTAAACAATCAACGCCCAGTAAACGACGACAGAGATCCCACAGTTTCTTACGAAGGTGTGAAGTAACTGTTAAGCCTAAGCACATATATTTCGTAGGGGCCATCGCGCCCATCATTTTACTAACTGTCAAATAGATTTACTTTTAAGGCATTGAAAGATTTGAGTAAAGACAACTGACAAAAGGCCCAATATCAGCCTTCAAACGGTGTCATTGAGTACATTGAGATTCAACCCTAGCCTTCCAAATTTTTGCGACATTTAGCTGTTCTAATAACGAAGTGTAAAGGCTCGCTCACTTATACAAAGGAAAAAAAAATTTTTGAACATGAATTAGATACAGTTTCTCGTTTTTCTAACAGCTATTATTTTACTTTACAGGAGCATATCCTCTATTAGTTAGACGTGTAATAAACGGCTCTGTTTGAATCTTTTTTTGAGTTTGATAGCTTTTCGAAGTTGAGATGTACAGTAGGCAGGGAACTGGTCACTTGTAAGAACGACTGCAGTATTCACGTGCCATAACCTTGAGAAACAATGGAAAACCCGAGGTTGGATGGCAACACCGGGAATGGAACCCTCGTACTTCCGAATGCCAGAGTTGAACGTTAACCACTCGAGCATAACGCTCGGGAGATCAGTATTAGCATTTATTCGTATTTATTTGATGCAGGGGATAGTTTTACTAAAACTCAGGCCAGCGGAACGGGCACGAGCCCTAGAACAGTCACAAGTAGTATACATTCAATCATGAAAATTTCATCGTTAGATTCTTTAACTCCACTGTCATATTTCCTTTAAGTAATAATAAGGATTTTTTGAAGTGTGCTGAACTTTTCGCTTGTGCGATTGTAGAAGAAACACAGAAAGTACTTCCATGGAGCGCTGAATGGTTCACGTATATCTTCATTTTGCTGCCTAATGAGAATTAAAGAGAAAAAATGTTACTCTGAATGCAGCAATGTGTATCCCAAATCAAGTTACCAGCCTGAGATGTAATCACACGGAAGCAAACTCGATGGCGGAATGGAAGAGAACTCTTACTGTTGCAAGCGATGCTCCGAGGAAAATTTAAATCGCAAGATCATGCGAATAAAGAGATAACTACCTACCTGAGATCTCAAAGGGAACTCTTGGTGAATCGGGAACGCAGAATGTAATATGCACAACCACACCATGAATAGACTTACTCAAACGACAGAATGTAGCCAAGTCCAAATTTGTGACGCATTACAAACTTATGGACAAAATATCATCTGAAGAAATCTTCTCAGGCAATTAACAATCTTGAAAACGGCCTGTCAGTACATTTTTTTTTTATCAATGGTTTAAATTTACCGATTTTCTTTGCATTCTATATCAGAAACAATGAACGAAGGAATTAAAGTAGTTTTTATCCAGGTTTAAAGCCCGTTCATTTGTTTAAGTATACATAAATACACGTTCAAACAAATTGTTTCATGAACCCAGAAGAAGATATAATGCACGGAAAACTTTCAATGATCGTTTGTATGTTCTTCTTCTTGCTTAAAATTGACAACAGTTTTGATAAAAAATTAAACTGTATTGTTTTTTAGTACAGTAAACCTGCCAGCTGCTGCATTATTTTAAAACTTTAGTAAAATTGCAACTTCGTTGCATCTGATCCATCTGATACATTATTCTAAAAACCATGGAAAGTAAATCTTGCTGATGTTAAATGAAATAAAACAGTATAACAATGAACTTAAATCTTGAGTCCCAGCTTCCAAAGTCTCTCTGATAGAATATTATCGATACCACAGCAACATTATGTTAGAAAATGTAGTGCAGTTTCTTCACAGTTTTATTCATGAATACCTCGATAAAATGGCGGTTCCTACGGTTTCGTACAGTATTTCTGGTATTGACACACGTCTTATACCAGTTTTCATGCAGTAAGTTGTTCTATTCCGTGCGTCTGTTCTTAATAATTTGTATATAATCGGAAAATGGCTTTTTGATACTGCAATGTACAAGGTATTTCTACGAAAGTGAACATATTGCCCACAGAGCTTGACGCATTCAAGATGGATGCTGCTGTATTCTCTGAAACTAAGAGAAAAAGTAGAGGAGTGGAAGATTTGGAGTGGAGTACCCAAAGATGCAAGGGCTAAAGCAGGAGCTACCATCATGATACAGAAAAAATGGAAAAAAAGGGATCACAAATTGTGAACTTATCAGTGAAAGTATTATGGTAGTTGAAATGACACTGTTTGCCAGGGAGATCATGATTATTGGGGTGTACGCCCCCACAAATGATGCAATAGACCGTGAGAAAGATAAATTCTGGACTACTCTTCGAGAAACCATAAAAAAAATCCCAGAAACGAAAGAATTGATTTTGATGGAGGATATGAATGGAAGAGTAGGAACAAGAGAATCTTGCAAGATAGTGGGAAAACACAGAGAAGCAGAATGTAATGATAATGGAGATCGATTAATTTAATTATTTGAACAATTTGATTTAAAATTTACAAATACATTTTTTAAACACAAAGATATTCACTAAAAAGCTTTGCAGCAGAATACTAGAGAACTTTGATCTATATTAGATTACATTATCATTATACAAACAATCACTTGTAAGGCAAGTGAAGTACGATCATACGGAGGAGCCCATTGTGGATCAGATCACTATCTGGTGAAAATGAAATGTTTCTGGCCATTGAAAATCCTAGGGAGTAACAACATTGCAACAGTAAGGAATCACATCGATAAGGATATATATAAAAAAAAGTTATAACATTAATAGCTTACAAGATGAAAGTATAAGAAATTTATTTGTTACTAGAATGGGCAATATATTAGATGAATAATTTTATGGAAGTACTGAAGAAATATACGGGTACATAAAATTTAACATGAAAAAAATAGCAGCAGAAGTGTTGGACATAAAGGAAAATAAACGCAAATCTGAAGCAGAGTGGTGGTCAGAAGAAATAGAGCAAGCAGTAAAAGAAAAGAGGACTGTTTTCAATGGTTAGCTGAGTAATAAGTCAGAAGAAACAAGGACTATTATAAGGACAAAATGAATGAAGCGCTAAGGAAAATAAGGATAGCAAGAAATGAAATATGGGAAAGGACATGTGAAAATGTTAATTGTAAATTGGGATTTTGGAGTTCACAAGAAGGCTGGTCTGTATTAAAAGGACTTCGACAAGGAACTAAAAGCAAAAGTAATCTGCAGCTGATAAAACCAAGGGAATGGGAAGAATATTTTCAAACATTACTGAACGAGGACAGAGAAGAAAGAATGTGAATTACGAGAAGACAATGAGCAGGAAGGTGATGACATTCAAATTTCAGAAGACGAACTGCTTGAGGTATTAAGAACAGGAAAATATGTCAAATCTCCTGGGCCAGGTGGAATCAATTTTGAAATTATGAAATATGATGGTGACTAGACGACCCGTGCGAAAATTTCGCGAATAAAATGCGATGAATAGTGAGGTTGAATATAATGTCACCAAGTTCAGTCATTACTTTTCATACTCCTACTTCATTTATCGATTTTGGTTAGAAATCCAGGGAGATAAATGGCTCGAAACACAAAAAACATATTTTAGAAATATTGACATTTTTGCTCTTTATGGGTCGAATTACGAAAAATTCCTTTCTTAGAATATAATGTTACCACGGCGGAAACCTTAGTCTTTAATACGATATGTCATATACCTATATCGATTAGATATCAAGGGAAATATAAGGCTCGCGACACAAAAATACGTTGTAGAACAATTTATACTTTTTCCCTTTAATAGTTGAATTCCAAACACTTCTTTCTTAAAATATGATGTCAGCAAAGCTGAGACATTATTCCTCACAATCGTACTTGATTTATCGATTTTGGATAGATATCAAGGGAGATAAGTGGCTCGAGACACAAAAAAAGCATTTTAGAAAAATTGACTATTTTTCCTTTTATGGGTCGAATTACGAAAAATTCCTTTCTTAAAATATAATGTTACCATGGCGGAGACCTTATTCTTTAATATGATACCTCATTTATCTATATCGGTTAGATATCAAGTGAGATAAATCGCTCGTGACACAAAAATCGGTTATAAAAAAATTTATACTTTTTTCCTTTAACGGTTGAATTCCAAAAACATTCTTTCTTAAAATATGATGTCACAAAGCTGAGACATTACTCCTTATATTCCTACTTCATTTATCGATTTTGGTTAGATATCCAGGGAGATAAATGGCTCGAGATACAAAAAACGCGTTTTAGAAAAAGTGAAATTTTTGCCCTATAAGGGTCGAATTACGAAAAATTCCTATCTTAAAATATAATGTTACCACGGCGGAGACCTTATTCTTTAATATGATACCTCATTTATCTATATCGGTTAGATATCAAGGGAGATAAATCGCTCGTGACACAAATATCGGTTATAGAAAAATTTATACTTTTTTCCTTTAAGGGTTGAATTCGAAAAACATTCTTTCTTAAAATATGATGTCACAAAGCTGAGACATTACTCCTCATAATCCTACCTCATTTATCGATTTTGGATAGATATCAAGGGAGATAATTGGCTCGAGACACAAAAAACGCATTTTAGAAAAATTGACTATTTTTCCTTTTATGGGTCGAATTACGAAAAATTCCTTTCTTAAAATATAATGTTACCATGGCGGAGACCTTATTCTTTAATATGATACCTCATTTATCTATATCGGTTAGATATCAAGGGAGATAAATCGCCCGTGACACAAAAATCGGTAATAGAAAAATTTATACTTTTTTCCTTTAAGGGTTGAATTCCAAAAACATTCTTTCTTAAAATATGATGTCACAAAGCTGAGACATTACTCCTCATAATCCTACCTCATTTATCGATTTTGGTTAGATATCCAGGGAGATAAATGGCTCGAGATACAAAAAACACGTTTTAGAAAAAGTGACATTTTTGCCCTATAAGGGTCGAATTACGAAAAATTCCTATCTTAAAATATAATGTTACCACGGAGGAGACCTTATTCTTTAATATGATACCTCATTTATCTATATCGGTTAGATATTAAGGGAGATAAATCGCTCGTGACACAAATATCGGTTATAGAAAAATTTATACTTTTTTCCTTTAAGGGTTGAATTCGAAAAACATTCTTTCTTAAAATATGATGTCACAAAGCTGAGACATTACTCCTCATAATCCTACCTCATTTAACGATTTTGGATAGATATCAAGGGAGATAAGTGGCTCGAGACACAAAAAACGCGTTTTAGAAAAATTGACTATTTTTCCTTTTATGGGTCGAATTACGAAAAATTCCTTTCTTAAAATATAATGTTACCATGGCGGAGACCTTATTCTTTAATATGATACCTCATTTATCTATATCGGTTAGATATCAAGGGAGATAAATCGCCCGTGACACAAAAATCGGTAATAGAAAAATTTATACTTTTTTCCTTTAAGGGTTGAATTCCAAAAACATTCTTTCTTAAAATATGATGTCACAAAGCTGAGACATTACTCCTCATAATCCTACCTCATTTATCGATTTTGGTTAGATATCCAGGGAGATAAATGGCTCGAGATACAAAAAACGCGTTTTAGAAAAAGTGACATTTTTGCCCTATAAGGGTCGAATTACGAAAAATTCCTATCTTAAAATATAATGTTACCACGGCGGAGACCTTATTCTTTAATATGATACCTCATTTATCTATATCGGTTAGATATCAAGGGAGATAAATCGCTCGTGTCACAAATATCGGTTATAGAAAAATTTATACTTTTTTCCTTTAAGGGTTGAATTCGAAAAACATTCTTTCTTAAAATATGATGTCATAAAGCTGAGACATTACTCCTCATAATCCTACCTCATTTATCGATTTTGGATAGATATCAAGGGAGATAATTGGCTCGAGACACAAAAAACGCATTTTAGAATAATTGACTATTTTTCCTTTTATGGGTCGAATAACGAAAAATTCCTTTCTTAAAATATAATGTTACCATGGCGGAGACCTTATTCTTTAATATCATACTTCATTTATCTATATCGGTTAGATATCAAGGGAGATAAATCGCCCGTGACACAAAAATCGGTAATAGAAAAATTTATACTTTTTTCCTTTAAGGGTTGAATTCCAAAAACATTCTTTCTTAAAATATGATGTCACAAAGCTGAGACATTACTCCTCATAATCCTACCTCATTTATCGATTTTGGTTAGATATCCAAGGAGATAAATGGCTCGAGATACAAAAAACGCATTTTAGAAAAAGTGACATTTTTGCCCTATAAGGGTCGAATTACGAAAAATTCCTATCTTAAAATATAATGTTACCACGGCGGAGACCTTATTCTTTAATATGATACCTCATTTATCTATATCGGTTAGATATCAAGGGAGATAAATCGCTCGTGACACAAATATCGGTTATAGAAAAATTTATACTTTTTTCCTTTAAGGGTTGAATTCGAAAAACATTCTTTCTTAAAATATGATGTCACAAAGCTGAGACATTACTCCTCATAATCCTACCTCATTTATCGATTTTGGTTAGATATCCAGGGAGATAAATAGCTCGAGATACAAAAAACGCATTTTAGAAAAAGTGACATTTTTGCCCTATAAGGGTCGAATTACGAAAAATTCCTTTCTTAAAATATAATGTTACCATGGTGGAGACCTTATTCTTTAATATGATACCTCATTTATCTATATCGGTTAGATATTAAGGGAGATAAATCGCCCGTGACACAAAAATCGGTAATAGAAAAATTTATACTTTTTTCCTTTAAGGGTTGAATTCCAAAAACATTCTTTCTTAAAATATGAGGTCACAAAGCTGAGACATTACTCCTCGTAATCCTACCTCATTTATCGATTTTGGTTAGATATCCAGGGAGATAAATGGCTCGAGATACAAAAAACGCATTTTAGAAAAAGTGACATTTTTGCCCTATAAGGGTCGAATTACGAAAAATTCCTTTCTTAAAATATAATGTTACCATGGCGGAGACCTTATTCTTTAATATGATACCTCATTTATCTATATCGGTTAGATATTAAGGGTGATAAATCGCTCGTGACACAAAAACGCATTGCAAAAATAGTGATACTTTTGCCCTTTAAGGGTCGAATTCCGAAAACTTTCTGGCTTAATATATGACGTCACTAAAGCGGAGATCTTAATCTTTAAAACGATACTTCATAAAACGGTTTCAGATAGGTATCCAGGGAGATAACTGACTCGTAACAGAGAAAACAGCATTTTAGAAAAATTTACATTTTTGCCCTTTAAGGGTCGAATTCCTAAAACTTTCTTGCTTAAAATATGATTTAACCAAATTGGAGACCATAAGCTTTAAAATGACACCTCATTCATTGATTTCGGTTAAGTATGAAGGAAGATATAGGCTTGTGACAAAAAAATACCTTATAGAAATAATATATATGATAAAGTTATAAAGCTTATAACAAAATTGTTCAATAAAATATTACAAGTAAATGATATTAGGTTGTATTACTACCATATTCAAGAAAGGAGACCGCAAAGTATGTTCAAGTTATCGTGGGATTTGTGTTATGAATTCATTGGTGAAAATGTTAGCCAAACTAATAAAAAATAGATTAGAAACCCATTATAAGACTCAAGAAGAACAATGTGGATTTACTGCAGGCAGGTCATGTATAGACCACATTTTGACGTTACGACAGAATCTGTAAAAATACAACGAAAAATAAAAAAAATATAGGATAAATTTTCATAGATTTAGAAAAAGCGTATGATACTGTCCCAAGAAATATGTTATGAAACGCATTACATATGTCACATATAGATAACTCCTTAATTAAAATAACACAACAAATTTACATAAATAACACATGCCAAATAAAAACTGCTCATGGATTATCACAAAAATTTAAAACAAGTGAAGGTCTGCTGCAAGTATGCCCTATGTCACCAAACCTATTTAAAATTTATATAGATGTTAGTTTGAGAACGTGGTCTCAAAAGTGTAATAGAATGGGTTTAAAAATAATAGATGGAAGATATCTACATAATTTACTATTTGCTAATGATCAAGTCGTCATAGCACAAGATGGTGGAGATGCAAATTACATATGTAATCAACTGTCTACAGAATATAAAAAATGGGGCTTGAAGATTAACTACCAAAAAGAAAAAGAAAAAAAAAAAAAAACAAACAGAATATCTTACTAATGATCTGGAAGAATTGTACAGTAATGGAATAAAAATTAAAAAGGTAAATAATTTTTGGTATTTGGGTTCAATTTTAGAAATAGAAGGAAAATCGATTATGGAAATTAATAAAAGAATTACTAATGGCCTGAAAGTAATCGGGATGCTAAATTCGCTTCTATGGAGCAATAATGTTATGAATAGAACAAAAGAATTATATTCAAATCATTATTCCAAAATATATTCTTATATGGATCAGACATCTGGACAATCAACCAAAAACATATCAAGAAGATGAAAACATTAGAAATGGATTTCTAGAGAAGATCAGCACGAATATCAGGAAAAGATAAAGTAATGAATACCATAATAATAAGTCAAATGGAAGTGAATGAAGAAATTTATGAAGTTATAGAACGAAAATGGTATGGCCATGTAAGAAGGATGGAAGACACTAGGATACCAAAACTAGTACAGGAAGGAAGAAAAGAGTACGGCCCGTGTTTACCTGACTCCAAAGTGTACAAATAGCAATGAGAAGACTTGGTGCAGAAGAGAAAGATATACACGATTGAATTATCCGGAGGAATATTTTGAGACGATGAAGCCAAGATCTATGTTCCGAGTTCTTTATTGCTGTGCTGGAGAAAAACCTCTGTAGTGAGGAAAATCTCTTAATAATAATATAATCGGAATTATTTCTGATGGTTGTAGCTAAGTTCCTCAAATGCTTTAGATTATCCGCCAGACATCTTGCCAGCGGATGTGTCGGAGAATCAAACGCGCTGACGATTGGCCGTAAAAGCACAACATTATGAATTTTTGGCAAGCAATAGAGTTGTGACGTCAGACTGAACGCCTAGCGATTGCTTCACTTATTTTCGTTGCTAAGTTGAGTCGGTTCTTCCGTGGAGGGGTGGTTTGAAACATTTCGCATATTTGGCATTGTAACGCGCTTCTAACTTGGGGTGGTATTCTTCAGCAAAAATTGTCATTGCCGCATTGCCGTTGTCAGCACGTAACACGCGAAGTTTCTTTCAACCAACGCGGAGCGTAAGGCTCGTCTCAAGAAATATTCTGGGATGGTAGTCTGGCAGTTGATAACATCTTCACCGCTTCACTGTGAATGACGTAGGTATTAACAGGTGGTAGAGAAAAAATTGACTACATACACTGGTATTATCGCTGGCATTATCACGCAATTGAAGCCTTTTGCGAGAACTGAACTCATCTCAGTACATATTTTTCGTCGGCGGAGTTAATCACACCCCTTCCGACAAATTCTCCTCTTGGTTGGGATATTGTTCTTCTCATCTGGAGAAATTCACCTGTTATCTACCATGAGATTTTGTTTCCGAAGTTGTTGCTATTCTGATTGTACAGCAATTTTTTCTACAAACTCTATTCGATTACTTTTATAGTATTACGTGGAAGGTGATACATCTGTTTTCTGATGCTACCAGTTCGATGACTTATATGATACGTGTAGATGGCTCAAATACATGCTGCAAGCGCACAAATTCGATAGGTCGAGAAATTCGACAGTAACAAAAAAAGATTGTGACTGAATAAATAAACACCTACGTGATGGAAACATACTGGAAACATTAGGAATAATGCAGCAAAGATTCTGGAATGAATATAAAAGTTTCCTTGAGACTATTTCATTACCAACAATATGAACACTAGAAGTTTGTAGCATTGGTAAGTGACATAACATTTGCTTTATAAGGCCTTCTGACTAAGGCTCTTCTCCGCTCAACCAAACGAAAGTGTCTCAAAAACAAAACAAAATACGCAATAAACTGGGCTATAAAAGTAGTAGATCTTAGCATAAGTAACACGGGCATCAAAAAAGAAGGTCAGTAACAGATTGACCCCAACGATAGTTTTGTCGTTCTCACACTAAAGGCATTGCCATAATACGCGATTTGGTATTTACGAGATTCCTGTTCTGAATCACCCTTAAAATGGTCTAATTCCGGCCGCTATTTCTAAGTTCCTCATACATGCTGTGGTAAGCCACATGCCGTCTAGTAATAACGAGAATCATAAACACCCGATAACACTTATTCGACTGTATTACCACAGCATTTAAAGCGCTTTATGAATGCACGGAAAGACCCATCATTCACTTTCAACAGAAAGAGTATAAAATTTATACGCCATTACATTAGGGAGGACATCCTAAGTGACAAAATAAAGTGCAAGAGCTAAATAGAATTCTCAAGAAAAATATTTGTTATACAGCACCCTCTGTTAGTATTTTAGGCTAATCTAAGTGTGTTCCTCAACCCAAAGGGTTGTTGGACCTTCATGAAAGAGGCGTACTAAATCTATCATCAGAGCTAGGATGACCAATTCCTTTTCTAACCTAACCCGATAGTCCTACCAGGTAAAGGGAATCAACAGATTACATTTGTAGCCGATCCACGGAAGATTTCTGGGAGGTAGGACGTCAGTTCCTTTCCTGCTTACCTAACCTAACCCTTGGTATAATTTGTTAATTCTCTTACCACACGCAGGACACGCGTTACAACGAAAGGGCCATGAAGTTGTTTTTCGATTATTTATTTACAAAACATCGACAAAATGCGAAAAATATTGATCGAAGAAGATTGTAAGTAGATTTGTCAGGCCTGACGATTTACAGCTTAAAACATTGCAGTTCGCAAAGGAACAACATTTGAATCATATATTTCATCATATTTTCCGTGTAGTACGTAATATTTAAAATGACAAATATTTGGCATAACTGGTAAGACTGAATAAAAAAAATCCGTTTTTAAGTGAGAAAGAAGCATTACAAGGCTGTTTGGAAGACGTGAAGGGTTTGATAAACTAATTTTTATGCTCCAAAGCAGTTATGAAGATACCACGATAAAGAGAAGGATTCAAATATTATCATGACATATGTATTACGAGGGTGAATCAAATATAAACAAGACTTTCGCCCGTTCGGGCGCAATAGTGGTGGGAGAACGTTCCCGCTTCGTTTGGCGATAGGTAGGTTTGTCAGGAGTGGGGGAAGACCGTTAGCCCCCCCCCCCCCCCCTCGACTCGCTCAGTGCCAACCGTCACGATGTCGGAGCAAGAGGTACACTCGTCGATTGCGCAACGTGTTATAATCAAGTTTCTCGCTGCAGAAGGCGTAAAACCGGCAGAAATCTTGAGGAGATTGACTGCCCAGTTCGGGAAAGAGACACTGTCGCGAGCCAGAGTGTTTGCATGGCATAAACAGTTTGTGGATGGTCGTCATCATGTTGAAAATGAGAGCCATAATCGCAGACCCCGCACCAGCATTACAGAGAACAACATCAGCTGTGTTAGACGGCTTATTGAAGATGACAAGCGTCTTACCACTTCTGAAATTGCAAGTAAGGTCGGAATAAGTTATGGGAGCACTTACTCCATACTCACAGAGGAGCTTGGGTACCGTAAGGTGTGCGCCAGGTGGGTTCCTCGCCTTCTCACAGCAGAACAGAAATTGAATCGACTTCAGGTGTGTGAGCGTCTTCTGGCACGATTTCGGGAAGAAGGGGACCCATTTCTGACTCACATCATCACCTGTGATGAAACTTGGGTGCACCACTACACCCCTGAGTCCAAACAAGCGAGTATGGAGTGGAGAAAAAAAGGAGAACCTGGACCAGTGAAAGCCAAGTCACGACTATCGGCTGGCAAGGTTTTGGCTACGGTTTTTTTTTTTACCAGCGTGGTTTGCTGCACCTCGATTTTTTGCATGAGCGCAGGACAATCAATGCGGCCTACTACTGCGACATTTTGAGTGAGGTCCGACTTGCATATCGCCGCAAAAGACGAGACCTACCGATGAGGAAAGTGGTTATTCTCCATGACAATGCTCGCCCCCACACAGCAGCCTTAACCAGGGAAAAATTGGAGAAACTGGGGTGGGAGACACTGGACCACCCTCCTTACAGTCCAGACCTGTCACCCTGTGACTTTCATGTGTTTGGTCCTCTCAAGGAAGCTTTGGGAGGCCAAAAATTCAACAGTGATGCTGAGGTGGAAGCCTACGTGCGTAATTGGCTGCAGACACGACCTGCATCTTTCTACATGGAAGGAATTGGGAAGCTGCCTATCCGCTGGGAAAAATGTGTTTCTAAAGCAGGAGATTACGTAGAAAAATAAGATATGTACTTTTTTGCACTTAAAATAAAATAATATTTTTAAAAATAAAGTCTTGTTTATATTTGATTCACCCTCGTATTTATATAAGGTGTTTATTTTTTTAATTATTATTTTTTTTTTTTTCCTCACAAGCCATCATCTCTCTTCACACTGAACCGAAATCAATGAATGCGGTGTCATTATAAAGCTTATGGTTTCCACTACGGCCACATCACATTTTAAGAAAGGAATTTTTCGGAATTCGATCCTTAAAAGGCAAAAATGTCAATATTTCTAAAATGCTGTTTTTTGTGTTACGAGTCATTTATCTCTCTGGATACCTATCTGAAATCGTTTAATGAAGTATCATTTTAAAAATTAAGATCTCTGCTTTCGTGACATCATATATTAACAAAAGGAATTTTTCGGTATTTGGCCCTTAAAGGGCAAAAGTATCAATATTTCTGCATGAGTTTTTATGTCACGAGCCATTTATCTCCTTTCATATCTAACCTAAACAGATAAATGACTTATCATGTTGAAGATTAAGGTCTCCGCCGTGGTTACATTATATTTTAAGAAAGGAATTTTTCTTTATTCGACCCTTAAAGGGCAAAAATGTTAATATTTCTAAAATGGTGTCTCGAGCCATTTATCTCCTGGATATTTAACCGAAATCGATAAATGAAGTAGGATTATGAAGACTAATGTCTCAGCTTTGGTGACATTATATATAGACAATTTTTTTGTTTGTTTTTTGTTTTTTTTTTTCCCCTGGAATTCGGCCTTTAAAGGGAAAAAGTATCATTGGTTCCACAACGCATTTTTGTGTCACGAGCGATTTATCTCCACTAATCTATAATCGGAATATACAAATGAGGTATCGTTCTAAAGATTAAGGTCTCCGCTGTGGTCACATCATATTTTAAGAATGGATTTTTTTTTCTGAATTTAACCCTTAAAATGCAAAAATATCAGTATTTCTAAAAAGCGTTTTTTGAGTTTCGAATCATTTATCTCCCTTGATAATTAAACAAAATTTATAAACGAGGTATCAGTTTAAACACTGAGGTCTTCGGAAGTTCTTCGGTTGGTTCCACCATATTTTAAGAATGGAATTTTTCAAAATTTGACCCTTACAGGGCAAAAATATTAACATTTCTACAACGCACTTTTCTGTCACGAGCCATTTATCTTGATGCGTAACCGACATCGATAAATGAGGTATCAATTTAAAGACCGAGGTGTTCGCTTTTGTCACACCATATTTTTTAAAGGAATTTTTTGTAGTTCGACCCTTAAAGGGCATAAGTATCAATATTATTCCTAAAACGTGTTTTGTTTAGTTACGAGCCATTTATCTCCTTTGAGACTTAACCGAAATCGATAAATGACATGTCGTTATAAAGATTAAGGGCTCCGATTAGGTAAAATCATAAATTTAGAAAGAATTTTTCGAAATTTGGTACTTATAGTGGTCGCGCGTATGAGACAGTTCAGAGCCAAGTCCCTAAATTGCAGCAGCAGATATCGCAGAGATGTGAATAAACTGTTTTTTATACAATAAGTAGCTTTTCGGATTTTTTTTTCTGTTACGGAAATGTTTGTGTTTTGCTATACAATTCCAATGCAAACATTTTATTCGTACAGCAATACATATCACAAAGATGTTGATATGCTTGGTGCATTTTGTTCATATTTTTTGTAGTCTGTTAAGGTCAGTGACAGTTTGACGTACATACAGTCCCATTTAAATTTTCCTAACTGTTTCGTAATATGTTATAAGTATTACACTAAACAGATAAATATTTGCTTCAAAATAGCGTTTCTACTTGTCATTTTATTACAAGCATTCAACGTCACTATTCATCATATTTTATTCGCGAAATTTTCGCACGAATTGTCTTGTATATATATATTTCTTACGACTTTATGCCTCACTGACGTCAGGGTCATTAGAATTAAGAAAAGGAGCAGGAAGGATATCTACTACGGACTTTTAAATACCATGCAGGCTGCAGTCATATCGGGGAAACATGAAAAACGAAATCTGGATTGCCGGACGAGGATTCACACCTACTTTCTCCCGAAAGCGATGCCACAACGTTATCGTTCATCCACTACGCCCGGTCGGAGTATATTGCAATCAATCAAGAGCAGAAACGAGTTCTGACGTAGTATGATAACACTATCGGAACTGACTTGTTTATGACACCTAGTAGTGAATAAACTACTTCGTAGCACGTCTCGCGAGTAGAACTCTGGTATGGGAAAAGTTTCTATAGGTCCTATTTGAGTTACCAAATAACAATTCCATTTTCAATAGGCTGCTATCCTTACGACAACATTAAACTCCCAATTTTGGGTGCAGTACATTTGTGGATTAGACGTAGATGACTGTCTTTAAGAAACGAGAGGGGAGACCACTTATTCGCAGGATCCCTCAATCCAATAAATTTCTCCCCATGATAGGCACGCGACTCGGACGCAATATGGGACGGCTATCCTGTGTTCGTCGAGCCACCGGAAGCTGCACTGGGAGCAACATCTGTGGAGGGGATCAGAGCGCTGCCCGTGCGGGTGGCAAATATTGCCACAGAGCTGCTTCTTCTTTCCAGGGGACGGGGCAAACTTACTCCCACTTCGGTCGTTATTCTTAGTTCGGGTGCGAGCAAGAAATTGGTTCCTCGCCACTCGGGGTTGACTGCAGTTTCGACGTAACTGCCGCCCGAGGGTAGGGGGAAGCGACGGCGCCCTCGGGGCAATTTTGCTTCGTTGCCCTAATGGGAATGTATATAACGGGTCTTGAAGTAACACCGGAAAAACTTGCTGCAGTTTCAGAGGATTCTCGGGGATGATCACAAGAAGCGTTGTCACTCGATGACCGTGAAACTTGATACAGTTGATAGTGGCTTCGGTTATGAGCAATGGAACATATCTTTAGTCGGTACTTTCACACATTCATAATCCTCCTTTGCTCCAATAAGATCATTATAAGGCAATTACAACACTTCCGACTGCATTATTAATTGTTACTTAATACTTTCAATTATTCGTCTAGTGCCATAAGTTGATAACAAAAAACATACAGGGAGCTCCATCAGTGGTAGCTGGTTCAATTATGGTTTTTTTCTATATTCTTCTTGATCACCAGCGTAGAAGAACTATAATGGCATAATTCCTAATATCCAAGATGTGAAACAAGTGCTTTTGTTAAATCTCAAGAGTGGCTCCGAATTGACGGCATAATTGATGATGACTCACGTCTAGGATAGAAACGTTAAAATAGAAAGCCATCGATGCAAAAGTAGTCCCTAAACACTAGCAATGGATTCGAAACTTTACAGTTCACTACCCCTAACGTTCGCTGTAGTTATTATTATATAAAAAACTAGCTGACCCGGCAATGCTTCACTATTGCTGGACTTGAGTAGGCACATAGATTAAATGAAAAAATATTTACATATAAATTTTAAACTGCTGTTTCATTCATTTTCAGTTGGAAAGGGGGAGAGAAGATGAATATTCGGAAACCATATGTTGGCAGAATTTTTCTGTTTGTTTTAAAGTATAAGTGTACAAATTCCTATCCAAATCGGATAAAAAATGTGGTATTGCCTAAATTATGGGGTGAAAAAATTATGGGGGTGGAAAGGGGGCGAGGGGATTAATATTCGAAAACAGTATTTAGGCAGTATTTTTATGTTTGTTTTAAAGTATAAGTGTACACATTCCTATCTAAATCGGATAAAAAATGTGGTTTTGCCTAAATTATGGGGTGTTATGGGGAATAGGGGGTGACTTTATTGAAATTTTTTTTCACAGGAACCTTCGCAGGCGCACACTCGAAAACTCTCCAAAGTTTCATTGCAATTTGATAAATGGTATAGGAATGCATAGAAGACGAACAAACCCATAAACCCACAAACATTGATTTTTATATATAAGATAACTAGAGCTCAAAAAACGTAATGGTATGTCAGCCGCTTGGTACGACTCGAACGTGAGTCAAAAACCTGGTACGGTGACCAATTCTATTGCAACTATCATTTAAAGTTTCTTCAACCTGTCAGACATTGCTCTTACGACCTTGCGCAACTACCTGGAACGGCGTCGACTATCTACTTGAATTGTGGTTCACCACAGCGCGGCAGAGAGCGTCTGTTCGGCATTGGGTTCACTAATTGGCCAACTCGTACGAGCCAGCTTGTTAGTCAGGTCCGCAGTCGCAGACGGTATAGGAGAGAGTGTATGGTGAATGAGGAGCAGAACCAGGACAAACAATCTAGTTTCACCTCGATCCTAAGTTCCAGATCAGAGAGAGGAACTGACAAAATTCTAACATGTTTATGTTTTCTCAGTAGCATGCTAGCCGTTGTCGGAATTATATGTATCTGTAGAGCAATTGTTAGTTATTCCATAGTGGTATTTATTTGTAAATGTACTTCTGTTAAAATAAATACCACCAATCTGTAATATACCAATTAACATGCCAACAGTGTGACACAATATACACACGACAAACAGCCATAAAATTTGAAACCAGGTACATGGAACACCTGAGA
Organism: Vandiemenella viatica; assembly: GCA_031002005.1. Lineage (NCBI taxonomy): Eukaryota > Metazoa > Arthropoda > Insecta > Orthoptera > Morabidae > Vandiemenella > Vandiemenella viatica. The sequence continues at coordinate 27,141,945 of JARYHS010012519.1, read as the reverse complement.
GCTCTCAGATGTACTAACCACTCAACATTCGCTAAACATTTGTTACAACATAATCATTCACACTAACATACAAACAGATATGCAAATACTAAAGATTAATAATCACAGCAAAAACATTTTGAATATTTAGCAAAAACCTTATGATACAAAAAGTACTCAATAATGGTAAAAAAGTTATGAATGAATATATACGCCTAACAAACCAAACCTTGTTCAAGATACTAAACCAGAAATAAATAGGACAAATTCTAGAGTGAAACATACTGCCACAGAGGAGCTAATGACCACAGATTCAAAATAAGCAAAAGTTCGAATACACATAATCTTTGGCTCACGGTGGATGTCAACCACTACAAAAGTTTATATGCAGTTCTTAGCCAGAAAAATAGCTAGAATGCATCCTACAAAAACTTTGGACAGTAGTTCGTAGTGAATGAAAAGTAGCTCGTGTGGTAATATGAAGTTGCGTGTGCTAATACATGATATAAAACTGTAAGTGCCTAGTTAATAATATAAGACCACTGAACAAAAATCAAGTAACATTATTGTATATATATATACTGTATATATGTTTCCTTAGGGCACTGAAGATGTCTTAGATAAAGACGAAACGCGTTTGCCAACAAAAGTACGTTGCTTTAGTTACAAGACGGGAAAACTAACCTGCTATCATAGCAACTAAGAACCTGGGCCAAAAAATTACCAACATGTTTGTAACATGATTTGTAATATGGTACAGCCTGTAGTTTGTTTAGTAACCGGGCTAGCACAAGACAAAATTACTCGTTTCAGTGTAACGCAAGTGTCTTGAAAGTTCTGTCAGTGAATGATATTAATTACAATCAACAATACTTCGATCATAACAGTGAGTTTTTCATTTCCAGACTATGTCAAAATACCTCTAAATTTGTTTATCCGTGCTAATGGCTTGTGTGTGTTGAAAGAGGAGAATTTGTGCCGATCTCCTATAAATAACCTGCTGTCATCGAAAAGACAGGATATCTTACTCATGGCGACCCTGCCAGGATAGCGAAGGCTCTTCACAAAACAAAAATGTTTTTATAGCACAGAAAAGGGCTATTGGAATGCTGTGAAGGGTGAAACCAAGAATTTTTGCAGACCACTCTTTAAAAAGCTGAATAATCTTACGATGACTTTCAGTATATACCAGTATATTCTGTTACATGCTTCGTCATAGAACATTTTCGTTTGTTTACATCAAATTAACAGGTATATAATAACAAAAATAGGTTTTACAAAATACAAAAATTACTGTCATTACTGCAAAAAGTAGTTAATTATTCTGGGATACATTTGTTTAATTAATTTCATAAAAGCATTAAACAGTTAGTAGATAATAAAGATGTATTTAAATAAATACTGAGGGATTACCTTATTGGTAATTCCCTCTACACCATTCACGAATCAGTACAAAAGTAATAATCGTATCTAATACGCCTTTTGATGAATTCAGTTTTAAAAATTAATATTTATCATTTATTTTATTCAAATTTTTATCTTGGGAACATATTTTAATGGTTTTCACTAAGATTATTATTTATGTTTTATAACTGTATATTATCCAAGTTACTAAAACATGATCCACATTTCAGAGGTCCTTCGTAAGTAGGTACCTATAAAAAGGCGAAGGTATTAAATAAATAAATAAAAAGAGCTTATTGATTGTTGGTCCATGAATCGATTAGTTGCGGGAAGTACTTGAATTCTCGATACTTATCAGAATTCGACTGTCTGTGCACTTTTTCTGCTGTATTTCGCGTCAGAGTAAAGGGTTCGTGACTCATGTACTTCAGTATGCGTTATAGATTCCAGAAGTTAATAGATATGTGTTGGTACTGTGTGGAGACGCAGTTTAAAATGATAAACCTGCAAACTCATCTTACGTGACCCACATAATTGGAATCTTTAGATATTTTAGCAGATATCTTACAGATTATCGTGTAGGAGGAAGATCGCTGACGAGATCTTTCTGTAAAAAACCCACTTGCCACCCAAGAAGAGAGCAGAGTGTTTCCTATTCAAGAACAGTTAAGAATATACTTTTCTTTATAATTTTTTCTCAATGAATATCAATGACATTGTTACGAACTTAGTTTATACTTCGCAGAAGTGCACTTAATTCTCGGAACATACACTTTATAAATTACATTTAACTCAATAATTTACAATCGCAATACGCAATAACAATTACAATTCTCACTATGTGTAACATTACGTCAGGTAATACGAGAAATAGGTTCACTTTGTAAGAGCTTCTCTAAGGACGGTGGAGTAAAACGTGAATTATACTATAAAGAGTTACCTGAGAAAGGTTGTTAAGGAGGCCCAGCATTCCAGGGTTGAACCAATGCAGGTCATAAGTTGGCATGGTCGGCCACAGTTGAACCACGCTGTGAGGAGGGTAAACTTGGAAACGGGGTTGTTACTGGGGAAAGGCATTAGATCTGTCTTGGGAGTTGTATCGGTGGGTACCATAGGTAAGTGAGGATTCGCGAGCCCACTGCCAGTAATGATGGGGTCAGAACTATGCCTTTTTAAATTAGGGTCTGCTGGTGAGATAATAGAAAAAGGTAATCCATGTTCGGAAAACTCACAAATGCTAATGAAATAGATGGAGCTGCTGAAATACCTAACAGGGGGAGCACTGGGAAGGAAAATGTTAACGCTAATAATTTCACAAAGCCATATTGTTATTGGTGAATTTTACAAGTATAATGAACAAAGTAACAGAATTTGCAAACCTATTAGAGATAAAGAACTGCATGTACTTATAGAGGTACAGTCTTAGTTAAAAAAAGAAGTATTAGGCAATGAGGTTTTTACCGATGGTTACATAGTGTACCGCAGAGATAGAGGAACAATTAGTGGAGGGGTTTTCGTACTTGTTAGAAAAAACTATTACAGTTTACTGGTGTTTATGTACCATGCCCATGAGTTTCGTGGGGTAGTAAAAAAGAAAAAAATCAGTGTTTTGACTGTTTACCGCAGTGGAAAAACGAATTATGATAATTAGTATCTTTAGGAAAAACTAAATTCATACTCAGAGTTCAAAATAGAGAGTAGAATGGTTATTGTCAACGGGGATTTATATTTACCGGAGGACTGGAAAAGTGCGATAGTAGTACAGGTACATGAAGGAGGGATGGTAAGTATGGTAGAAAATTATAGGCCAATCTCTTTGACATGAGTGGTATGTAAGCTAATGGAGAGATTGACATGCAACCACGTCAGAAATGTACGCGATGTATGTAAATGGTACTCCAGTCAACAACATGGCTTCAGAAAATGATTTTCATGCGAATATCAGTTAGCAGGCTACGTGTAAGGTATTTCGGATGAAAAAAACAAGGGAGGCCAAATAGTTATTGTAGAAGTATATCTTTTAAATGCTTTTTATAGAGTGAGTCAACTATAAAAACCAATAGAACGGATGAAATATTGGTCCTCTATGCAGAATAATTCTCAAAAGTCAGGGTAGGAAATGCAGTATCAAAAGAAGAAGAAATGAAAATGGGAGTGCTACGGGATAGTGTATTGGGATCACTGCTATTAGTTATCCTAATGAGTGACTGGCCTGATGTTTAACTGTCAGAAGTTCAATGGGATTGAATTAAAGTAACAAATTATATCTCTCATATTAAGAGACTTTCTGACATTCTGATTCTCTTCAGCGATGGTTCTGATAGTTCTCTGGACCGTACACTTATATTCCAAAGCTAAGACATTACATTTAAGCGATTTTTGTTAAAAACGGAACTATTAATTATATTGTTTAGATAAATTAACACAGCTTCCAGTTACTACCACAAAAGTCGTATGTCGAAATAAACAACGGTTTATCTAAAAAAAAAAAAAAAATACTTTTGGTAAATTAGTTTAATTTTCATAAATGATTTTTAGTATATATTTTTAAAAAAACACAATCTTTTTTTTATCACTTTAGGTTTCTTAACAGCGTATTTACGTACTTTGAAGTAAATAACTGTTAATAAAATCCGGCTGCAAACCCGAGAAGATTTGTTGTTAAATAACTATTATCATGAAATTATAACATTTAATTTTAATATTAGTTATAAATTCTAGTTCAAGCAATCATGGAATTAAGATTAAATTTAATTAAAAATGGTGGCGCAGTGGTTAAGGCGGGGATATTCAAAATCTCTTAACCCCAACTTCACCTCAAGTAGAGCTTACTGTGAAATGTGAAGAACGCTGGAATGCTTCCGTTTTTCGGTTTCCACGTTAAACTCTAGGTTCCCTCTATGGTTAACAACCATAGTTGTAACACTGATGTGGAGACATTCACATCAAATTCTTGTCAAACAAAGGCTTAACGTGTTCCTAGTTGGCCTAAGCAAATATACATACTGTACCTACAAGCCATGTGCAAACAAATTTTTCCCCAGAAACGTTGTTTTGTCATTTTTCCTCCAGCAAGCAACGGTAAGAATGACGATATTCCATCTTCCCCATTTTCTAGATATTTCTAGATATCCTGAGTTCCTTCATCTAACTGCTTATTAACTGCTCTTATGTTGTGAGGAAAAAATTCCAAATGCTAATGGAAAAAAAATCTTTTAGACTCATAAAGTCTTTATATTTTTTTACTAAAGACTTGTAATTTGAGTCATTCCTCTTTGCAAACAAAGCTAGTCTCAACTATTTTCTATTAATACTATACTTCTATCATGGTTGTTAATATTTTAGTACCAAAATTTTCTTCTTTCATTAGTTTCCATATGACTGGTAGCACAAATACCTTCTTTTTCACTTCTCATGAACCCAGGAAATTAACCATTCTCTTTCTTTTGCTAACACCTAAGTAAATTGTTTTATAAGTCCTAATATCAAATGAAACTGTCGATCAACAATAATTTCTGCAATACTTTTAATCCCAACGTCTAATCTCGTTCCGATTAGTCATTTCTACTAAGCCAGATTTAGATTTCTGTCTTGGATGTCCGATTCGTAATAAAAGGAGGAGTATTTCGACTACTCACTGTTGACCAAACAATATATAAATCACTTTCAGATAACCGTAAACTGTGCTTTTGTGCTCTCAATATGACAGCTTACTGAGGATCAAATTAATAATTTGTAAAGACTCTTTAAAGTAACTGATTCCTGAACAGGTGCAGAAGCACAGTCCTTTATCCTCTCTGATGGAACAAAAAAGTCTTGAAGCGCTATACCTTAATTATAATCCACAACTCGGAATATACACAAGTGTGTCCTACACAGATCCAAAAAGACTCTGATTGAGAAATAGAAACTAACCAACTCAATTGAAGGGGTATATAGAAGGAGCATCCACAGCAGAGTTATCCGCTTTTCTCTGCCTTGACTATATTGTACATAGCAGGCAGTCCACCTGTTCGCAGGAATATTCTTAATTGAGAATGGTTTCTTCTTTCTTGATTAGTATTTTAATAACAATTTGTTCCTAAAATACATACAAATGTTTAACAAACTCACGTAAAAATGCTCTATAGTTTCCAAATATAATAATTTCTTAAAAAATGAACTGTTATCTGCACTTCATGGCGCAATTTTTCATTATTTGTCCAGTAATTAACATTAAAAAAACTGTGAACACCTCACTTACAGCCATTTTTTCGTCACAGGTCTGTGTAATTCAGTTACGAATGAATCGTCTTTCTGTATTTTAGTTGCTAACCGGATCTTTTAATTTTAATGAAGCTTGTGTTTTTGATTACATATAGCCGAATGTAATCCGTTTTTGGTTGCTGCAAATATCCATTTCCAGCAGTAAAACTATCACCTCTGGGTATGACGATTTCGAGTAATTTAGGGCATTTCTCCAGCATTTGATGCTATTCCAACGTCATCTCTCGGTTCTTGTGTAAGAACCTGGTGCTCAGAATGGTTCCTTTCCTGGCCAACAAATCTTCTTAAAATTGGAACATAATAGCCACTCATTGAATTGGACTTGATTTTTTCCCAACAGATTCCTGATACAATACGATAAAAAAAAATTATGAAAAAGAGAATTTAAGCTCAGATGTAAAGAAATAACAGATCAATGGATAATCATGCCATTTGTATCGAAGACGGGAAACTATAGTGGATTGATTATAACTAAATTAATTTGGTTCTTCACTTTTTTGTTAGTGTTCACATTGTTGGTAGTCCGGGAAGTAATAACTATAGAAATACACTTGGTTTGTTGTAAATAACGGTCCAAATTGCTGAACAAGTATGATGACCAAGGTAAAGGTAAAGCAATTATTTTCAAACGTATTTGAAATTATGAATATTTCGACTTTATTCATCATTCATCATGGTAATTTGTTCCAATACCTGACCCCCTTACCTGCGAAAGAATATCTTCCCACACTCTTATGCCTGAAATCAAGTTCCAGTTTGTGGTCATGGCCGTCGTTTACCTTTCATGCAACTCTCCTATTTCTTCCATCAATATTTTTCTACGCCTCATCACCAATACACCCCTTGTTTTCTCCCATGACACTCTTGACCCTCCTTCTGTCTTCCAATTAATATCATTCTAACCCCTTTATCATATCAGTTACTGATTGTGTTCTGTCGCAATTTCCGAGACAAATCTAGCAGCTCTTCCTTGCACCCCCATCAACTCCTGTATTTAATACGCAAAATGTGGGTCCCATACTATACTTCCATTTTCTAGCAATGGACAAACCCAAGTTTTGGATAACCTCTTACTTTTCTAGTACATCCCCTCATCACTCTCTCCAACAACTGAAGGATTTTGAAATCTATCCCAGTAACTCTCCCATGTGTCCTGCCCAGTTGAGTTATTTATCAAATGTTTTGCGAAGGTATTTACATTTAAATTCTCCAACAAGCAAATTTTCCCCACCTTAAAACTACAATCAATCTGTAGGTTGTTTTATTTTTTTATTTTATGTGAATAGACCTATACAGATCACGCTAAACGTAGTCATTTTCTGTCTCAGTTTCTATTGCCATTCCAGTATTCTCGCATCCGTTTACTGAAGGAAAGTTTTCTCTCTTCTGTCCATGTTGTGCCGATCTTCTTGGTTTTGGTTTCTGGTATGATTACCCAGTCGTGTATTTTTTGTCTGAATATTTTGCTATCTAGGATTTCTGAACTCTTTAATTTAGCTTTTTCTAGGTCTTCTCTTACTTGATCGAACAAACTATTAGGCATTTTTAATGGTTGCGTGACTTTGAATACCTGCTTAGTTAATCTGTGATCTGGCATTCTGTAGATGTGACCGTAGAATTTTAGTCTGCGTTTTCTGATGTAATTGGCTATGTTTGAGTGGAACTCTACTGTTTTGTTTGACTTTAGTCTGTAGCCTTCTTCTGTTTTGGTTGATGCAATAATTTTCCTCATTATTCTTCGTTCTTCTTTTTGGATGTTCTCGATATCCCTTTTAGAGTTCCGTGTGATTGTCTCTGTGACGTATAGAGCGTTTAATAACTGTGTTGTATTGTCTAATTTTTGATTGAATTCCTATGTTCTTTTTGTTGTAGATGCTGCAGGTCTGTCCAAAAGACTTTTTCATTTTGTTGAGTCCGTTTTGTTGTGCCTTCTTTTCGAGTCCTGTTGGACTGATAGTTTCGCCTAAGTATTTAAACTCGGTGACACTGTAGATTTTTCCATATTTTGTGTCCAGTGTTTGTGTTCAGTTTGTGTGCCAAGAAAAACCGTTTCCTCAAAGGAGATTTTTAGTCCAATTGTTTCTGCTAATTCTTTGAGGGATTCTGTTTGTTTGAAAGCTTGTTGTTCACTTTCTGACAGAATAGCCAGATCATCTGCGAAGGCCAAGCATGAGATATTTAGTATGTTTCTGCCTAGTTTTACTGGGGTGTTCGTTTTTTCCCTTTTTTTCTGTGTAGTCAATAAGCTGGCCAACAACAAAGTTATTATAGAGCTGAGTCTTCTTTGCATTTATCTACACCCCTTATGACCTTCCGACCTAGATATTCTGTTCAGATCACCTTGCAGCTGCTCATATTCTTCTCCCGGTTTAATCCTGTTGTACAGCGTAATGTCATTTGCAAGTAAACTGTCTTCTTAGAGTAATCTAACAACACAATAATTCATTAGAATGACGAATAGCAATGGACCCAATATGCAGCCTTCTGGCACTAGTGTTATACTAAAAATATATTACAGTCAAACCTGGCTGAGTGAGAACCGGAGAAGTGAGAAAACTCTACAAGTGAGAATAATTGTCAGGTCCCGTCATTTTAACCTCTAAAAACCTCTATAAGTGAGGAACAGAAACCTCTATAACAGAAAGTCGTTTTTCCTTCGTGGTCCTCTATAAATGAGACTGTTACTTGTCTTTACTTCTATAAGCGCCCTAACATAAATAAGACATTACACTGAATAGTTATACAATTAAAATCTCCCAGTCGTAAAATACAAATCACTATCACATTAACGATGGAGATACAACTAGAACCCAACCCACTTACAGCTCCTAGGGATCGTGGTGTGGAAATACAGCATGGCCTTTCGAAGCTCCCAGTGTTTAATATGGCGGTGTTTTAATGCTCACGGTCGAGCTCCTGAGTGTATTTCCGCAAAGGGTGTGATTTTCCACAACCATTCTGAACTTTAGATTAGCGTATGACAGAAGTTCAGGGAAACTAAGGTCGAACTTCCAACTTTATACTGTTGAAGCATGTGCGTCGGACAGCATTTTGCTTCGAGGCAGCGTTACCACTGATTCCAGTGGCCCGTACCGCCACAACTCCGCGCGTTAGTGCAATGCAATTCAGAGGCACTCCCAGCGAGAGCGTAGCACACCGGTTACGGGATTACAGAGAGCTCCGCAATTAGTTAATTGCCGGCGCAACAGCAGCAGCAAGTGGAGGTGTGGGAACAGCGCGACAATGATCATAAACAAGCGAGTAAGCCGGCGAGATGGTATGGGGGCTGGCCGCATAGTTGCCACCACTGGGAGCGACTCTGCCAGGTGGAGGAGAGGGAAACAGCAATACGTACAGTACATGTATTTCAATTCACACATTCTAATGACGATATCACGGGACAGAGCTAAAAAAAAACTTTCTCGAATGATAATTACTTAATACAGATACGATACCACAAGGGAATAAACACAATCATCTTGGTAGTTTTGCTGTAATACAGGGTGTACCTAAATGAATATCGGGGTTTCAACGCTTTGTAGTATTTATTACATAAAACTTAAAATTATAATTAATGCATGAAATGAAAGAGCAACTCAACTTGGTACCTGTGCGCATGTGCGTGCAATGTTTCTTCCGTCATCCGTTACAAAGCGCTAGTAGCAAAAATGGCACGACGATGAAGATTTTCTGGATTATGTTGTTTTCAGTGATGAATCAACATTTCACCTTAGTGAACATGTGAACACTCATAATGTGCACTCCAGAGGCTCAGAAAATCCTCACGAGATGGTGCAATTGCAACGGGACTCCCCTAAACTGAATATTTTGCGCCATATCTGGGCGGAAAGTTTATGGGCCTTTTTTCTTTGGAGAAACAACTGTAACTGGTACTTCCTGCCTTGATGCTCTACGACTATGGCTATTTCCACAGTTGGTGGAAGACGAACCAAATAACTTCATTTGGCAGCAAGATGGTGCACCGCCTCACTGGCATAACGACGTATGCGATTGGTTGAATGTCACTGTACCCGACCGCTGGATTGGCCGCAAAGGGCCCAAAGACAGAGCTTGTTTCGCATGGCCTCCACACTCTCTCGATCTGACGCCATTTGATTTCTACCTGTGGGGGTTTATAAAGGATCGTGTGTATGTGCCTCCACTACCAGCTGACGTACCCGACCTAAGAAACAGGATTGAGGCCGCTGTTACAACAATTACACCACAAACACTAATCAACGTTTGGGAAGAAATGGGCTATCGACTTGATGTGTGCCGTGTGACGAGTCGTGCTCACATTGAACACTTGTAAGCTTGTAGGTATAACTGTTTGAGTTGCTCTTTCATTTCATGCATTAATTATAATTTTACGTTTTATGTAATAAATACTACAAAGCATTTAAACCCCGATATTCATTTAGGTACAGGCTGTAATATATTGAGGGAAATATTTCTTTAGTAAATAAATTCACATTTTGTAGACTCAAACTAGATGCTCCTGTAACACATAGACTGAGCAATATCGGGCGAATTTTATTTCTAGAAAAGAGCGTTTTCTCTAGAAGATAATACGTCACTTTTGAGAATCCATATGGATAATCGTTGCTTAGCCTCATTGTCGAAATATGCCAGACCACTTGCCTAAAAAATCAACTCGTCCAAATCCCATATGTGATAGCAAGAATATCAAATAGGTTAAAATTATTAAACTGTAGTTACTTCCTACTGTAGTCAGGCTTCGCATATTACTATCTCACTATTTCTATTTGAATTGTATAGATCGTTTACCATCACAGCCGTTTAGATAAAAAGTAATACAAACACTAATATGCGGATTGCTATCATCTTATCATCTTCAACATTTTACAAGCTACTGAGCAGATCTAATTTAAGCAAAAGTCTCACAGTATCCTCTATCTACCCACCAATTACGAGTATCATCACTTTGGTCCTCTCTTCTGTTCATTGATGTACAGCTTTCAAACATCAGGCCGTTTCTTTGAGTGTTTTCCTTATATCTCCATTTCTCGAATATGACTTGGTAATCTACTCTACACCACTCTCTTTACGTATCCTAGCCATTCGAGCTATTTCGTCTCTTCTTCACTTGTGTCACCAACTTTCCTACTCCTAATCCTTGAATCCTATGTTGCATGTTAGTAATTTGATTTTAATTGCTGCATCTTGTTATCATACCATTTCTGCAATTATCATGTTACAAAAACACAGGTGAGGTTGTGAACACAGTGCGATCAGTAAAATATTTTTCTCGATTATCCGAGGAACATCCTTGATCCGTCAACAAGATACTTATAATTTTTATACGCATGACTTTATCTTTCCTTCACTTGCATCTCTATCTTCAGCCTCTACACTTCCCAGGGATTTAAAATGGTTCAATATCTTTCTGTTCTACTCTGTAATAATTCCATTGTTCGGTATCTGCTTCTTGCTGCTTGTGATCGTGCACTAAGTTTCTGTTATTTTAAATTTCATTTCATTCAGTTCTACGGTATGACATTCATTTCTAACTGCAACTAGAATTCTTCTTCCCTAATCGTGCATATTAAAATATATTATTTCAACAAAAACAAATATAAAGAATGGATACAGAAAATCAGCTTATATTCTATATAGTTAGATACTTGATATCATATATATATTTCGTTAGCGTTTTTTTAAAAACTTTTACCATTTCAGTAATTATTTCCGTAAATACACTGGTGTCAAAAATTAATGCAACAAACGAAAATTTCGCTAGGTTGCGTTTATTTTGCCACAAAAACAGTATAAGCAGGTGATAGTAAAGTAGAAACAATTTAAAGAATGCAGATCGTAAACAACTGCAACTTGCACAACGGTAGACAAGAATGTTCTGGTTTTGACCAGGTTAACGGATTTGCACACACATTCGTACAACTGGAATTTATTGGGGTGTGATCACCCTCTGGCAGCAATACAGGCCTGACAACGGCGGGGCATGCTGTGAATGATGTCATGATTCTCATGATGAGGCAATAACAGCCCATTCCCCCCGCCCACACCATTAGGAGTCCTCCTAGATATTGGTATCATTCTCCAGTTTTTGGGTGCCGAAATCATGTTCCATGTTTCCTCCTGATGCGAATCTGTCGAGTACCACTTTCTGGACCAAATTGGGACCATTTGTGAAATGAACATTGGCCCACTTGTCCGACTGTCCAGTTGGCATGTTACCGACTCCACTCTAGACGTTCCCTACTGTGAAGACATGTCAGGGGTACCGATACAGCAGGTCTCCGACAGTAAAGGCCATTCTTCCAAAGCCTTTTGTACACTGTTTGCCTTGATACAATTGTTCCAGTGGGTGCTGCGAGGTCAGTTGTCAGTTGCCGTGCAGTAGCTTATGCGGCACCGTAGTACCCTTACAGCACAAATAACGCCCCTGAACTTCGGGATACAGTATCCATCTCTATAAACTGTAGCCACATCCGAGAAACAACAGAACCATTCACATTTAAGCCACTGGGCTACATCAAGTTTGAGACTGTCCATGCTTCCATTCTTCCTTTGCCTCTCCAGCGCAGAGAGTCTGGTAGGCGTCTTCTCTGGAGCCATACTGCACCGTCTGTGAATTGCTACACAGCGATTGTGGATGTGGGACTACCCAGCAAACACTACTCCGTTTCATAGGTGCCCTGACGTCATCATTGGCATTGTTGTATGATGACCAGAATGCCATCATCCGTGCAGAACATGATTGTACAGACATTTGTTGACAGTTTGTATGATTATATCGTGAATTAGACATAGGACGGAGAAATAGCGGTTTGTTGCTTTAATTTTGGGCACTATATTAACCCTGTAGATGCTAGCCATCACTTAAAAAATCTTAGCATCAACGTGCAGATCGCAATTTTTTTTTTTTTTTTAATGGCAGCAATAAATCGCCATAAGCTAATGCTACAATTATATTGCAATGGATTTATTTCGGTGTCGTCATTGCTGATGGCTGAGATTGCAGTGGAGAAAGCTGAACAGTGAAAATATATAGCATTTCAACATGAAACAAAATGAATGTGAAATGTAACTTACTAAGCAGTGAATTACAGAACCAATAAGCTGATTTTGTGTTTATTTCGTTTTTTTTTTCATTCAGGCAATAGTGTGCTATTGTTAATTATTCGCTCCCAGCAGCCACTTCTGCGGAGCTAGTAATATTTCACTGCATCTGGTACCGTACTGTACTAACACATTAAGCAATAAGTTTCTCCGATTTTAGCCTTGAGGAAACGTTACGTCTGTGATTCCTCTCTCTTTCTGCAGTCGATCTTCTTCTCTAGTTCTACATCTACATCTATACTCTGCAAATCACAAATACTGTGTGGTGCCAGAGGATGCTAAGCACCAATCCTAATTCTGTGCATTCCAATCCCGAACAGAACGAGGAAAGAAGGAATACATAAAAGAATCAGTACGGCATCTTATTTCTCGAATATTATCCTTCCTGTCATTGCGACCTAAATAGGTTGGCGGAAGAAGTATTTCGTTGCACTCGTAACTTAAAGATTTTCGCATATTCTCCAGCAAATTCAAACGAAAACGACGTCGTCTGTCCGCCAAACAATCCCAGCCCAAGCAACGTATCAGCTCTGTGACACTTACGTAAGGACTGTAACTATCAGTCACGAATCGAGCGGCTCTCCTCTGTACTTTCTCTAATGTGTCAATCAATCCCTTGCGATACGGATCCCAAATTCCACAACAGTATTCCAAATGCGGACGCACTAGTGTTTTGAACGCTATTTCCTTTGTATGAGCATTACAACTTCTCAAAATACGTCCTATGAATCGTAGTTTGGAATTAGCTTTGCCTACAACGGAAGTTGTGTGCAAGTCCCATTTTATATTGCTTTGTACTGTTACGCCTAGATACTTCAGGGAATCCGCAGTGTCAACAACTGAATTGTTAACTTTGTACTCCTGAGCAAGCGGGGTGTTTTTATTACTTATGTGCATTGCCTTGCACTTTTTACAGTTAAGTGTAAGCTGCCATTTACGGCACCATTCCGAAATAACATCCAGATCGCGCTGAATTTTTTAAGCAATCATCGAAGCACCTCACTTCGCTATAAATAAGTGTATCATCAGCAAAAAATAGCTTCCTGCAATTAACGTTGTCACCGAGATCGTTACTTTCGAACGCTTTACAGCACTTGTTATGCTTGGCATTTAAACCCCCGCTCAGATCCGTATTTCTGCTTTCGTGTGAGGAACAGAACGCGCGTTGAGGTTAGTGCGCAGTGGGGAGCAGTTTCCCTTTCTCAGCAGACACTAATTAGCGCAACTCGCCCAGTTTACGTCTCTGCGGTCGTCCGCATCTCACCGGCCTGCCGGAGGTATTTGACCTCAGCTGGAATGCACCAGTTATAGTTCCGACTCTGATCGGCTTCCGGTTCCTTTCTGCGGTGGCACGTCTAGTCTGCGGTTTCGTAAGAGAAACTCGATAGTGCATTTGTACTGACTTATTGGGCGGGAGTGAGGGAGAAGAAGGATCAAAGCTGCTACATGTTTGAGGGAAGACTTTCTTGACGAATAATTTCTAAGCAATCTTTTCTGGTATATGGAATGTAACTAATGAAACGTAACATCCCTTTCGTGACCAAATTATTTACAGAAATTGTGGAATTCTTATGAGCACTTTATTGGGCTAAGAAACCTCACTTAAAATTATAGTTTCAATCTTGAATGTGAATGATTAGTCTACAATTACAAAAAAATTAGTGGGAACTATTGTTCCCACTGAACTCTGGACTAACTCAAATCAGAAAATTAAAAAAAAAAAATGTTTTATTTATTTTTAAGTGCAAAAAACATCAGAAATATTACATTTATACATGTATTAATTTGTGTTGTCATTTGAGTTCACTATGGTGATGTACTATGGAATATGGAAAAGCATGGTGCTATACACAAAGGTACACCACAGCTGCTACACATTACTTTTGTTCTTTTTGTTCTCTTTTATTTGTCCTTTGTGCTACATTGACTGCATCTTCTGTTTGACATGTTTCCAATTTCGCTAGCTTCTATTGTTAAATCGAAACTATTATCATCACTTTGCACAATAATGTTACATCTAACATCGTTCGAAAGTTGTGAAGTATTCGCTGAATGTTCATCACAACCTAAGTCAGCATCGAAATCTGAATCTTCTGCATCTTCTGGTAAGGAGTGCAAAATTCTCAGAATCTCTTCTGGCGTGAGCCCAGGCATTCTAAACAATGGGAAACGCACAATAAACAAAATGACGATTTTACAGCTACACAGTTTGCACATCCCAAACAGTTCAGTGGGATAAATAGTTCCCACTAACTTTCCTTGCAATATTTCTGTGGTTTTGCTAAATACTGTCATATACTGTCTCCTTAGTAAATATGTAAGTATAAAAATATAAAACAAGTCACTTCACATACAACATAAAAGCGCTGTATACAAGTATAGCTGTTGCGGTCGAATTATTGGGTCCCTTACACTTCAGAAACCACGCCACTGCATTGATTGACTAAGAATGTAGACATACGACAGCTTCTATGAGCCAGTTGATAAACTACACGTAGTTACCATACTATAATAGAGATGAGAACACAAGTTAGACGTGGGAACAATAATTACCAGTGAACTTAGGCCAAAATAAAGAAGTGGGAACTATAGTTCCCACTGGTCACGAAAGGGGTAAGAGAAACTCGATAGTGCATTAGTACTGACTTATTGGGCGGGAGTGAGGGAGAAGTAGTATCAAAGCTGCTACATGTTTGAGGGAAGACTTTCTTGACGAATAATTTCCAAGCAATCTTTTCTGATATATGGAATGTAACTAATGAATCGCAACATCCCTTTCGTGACCCAATTATTTACAGAAATTGTGGAATTCTTATGAGCACTTTGTTGGGCTAAGAAACCACACTTAAAATTAGAGTTTCAATCTTGAATGTGATTGATTAGTCTAAAATTACAAAAAAATTAGTGACTAACTCAAATCGGGAAATTTTTTTTTTAAAGTTTTATTTATTTTTAAGTGCAAAAAACATCAGAAATATTACATTTATACATGTATTAATTTGTATTGTCATTTGAGTTCACTTTGGTGATGTACTATGGAATATAGAAAAGAATGGGGCTTTACACAAAGGTACACCACAGCTGCTACACATTACTTTTGTTCTTTTTGTTCTCTTTTATTTGTCCTTTGTGCTACATTGACTGCATCTTCTGTTTGACATGTTTCCAATTTCGCTAGCTTCTATTGTCAAATCGAAACCATTATCATCACTTTGCACAATAATGTTACATCTAACATCGTTCGAAATTTGTGTAGAATCTGAGTCAGCATCGAAATCTGAATCTTCTGCATCTTCTAGTAAGGAGTGCAAAATTCTCAGAAACTCTTCTGGGGTGAGCCCAGGCATTCTAAACAATGGGAAACGCACAATAAACAAAATGACGATTTTACAGCTACACAGTTTGCACATCCCAAACAGTTCAGTGGGATAAATAGTTCCCACTAACTTTCCTTGCAATATTTCTGTGGTTTTCAGGGAAATTTGCTAAATACTGTCATATACTGTCTCCTTAGTAAATATGTAAGTATAAAAATATAAAACAAGTCACTTCACATACAACATAAAAGCGCTGTATACAAGTATAGCTGTTGCGGTCGAATTATTGGGTCCCTTACACTTCAGAAACCACGCCACTGCATTGATTGACTAAGAATGTAGACATACGACAGCTTCTGTGAGCCAGTTGATAAACTACACGTAGTTACCATACTATAATAGAGATGAGAACACAAGTTAGACGTGGGAACAATAATTACCAGTGAACTTAGGCCAAAATAAAGAAGTGGGAACTATAGTTCCCACTGGTCACGAAAGGGGTAAGAGAAACTCGATAGTGCATTTGTACTGACTTATTGGGCGGGAGTGAGGGAGAAGTAGTATCAAAGCTGCTACATGTTTGAGGGAAGACTTTCTTGACGAATAATTTCCAAGCAATCTTTTCTGATATATGGAATGTAACTAATGAATCGCAACATCCCTTTCGTGACCCAATTATTTACAGAAATTGTGGAATTCTTATGAGCACTTTGTTGGGCTATGAAACCACACTTAAAATTAGAGTTTCAATCTTGAATGTGAATGATTAGTCTAAAATTACAAAAAAATTAGTGACTAACTCAAATCGGGAATTTTTTTTTTTTAAAGTTTTATTTATTTTTAAGTGCAAAAAACATCAGAAATATTACATTTATACATGTATTAATTTGTATTGTCATTTGAGTTCACTTTGGTGATGTACTATGGAATATAGAAAAGAATGGGGCTTTACACAAAGGTACACCACAGCTGCTACACATTACTTTTGTTCTTTTTGTTCTCTTTTATTTGTCCTTTGTGCTACATTGACTGCATCTTCTGTTTGACATGTTTCCAATTTCGCTAGCTTCTATTGTCAAATCGAAACCATTATCATCACTTTGCACAATAATGTTACATCTAACATCGTTCGAAATTTGTGTAGAATCTGAGTCAGCATCGAAATCTGAATCTTCTGCATCTTCTGGTAAGGAGTGCAAAATTCTCAGAAACTCTTCTGGGGTGAGCCCAGGCATTCTAAACAATGGGAAACGCACAATAAACAAAATGACGATTTTACAGCTACACAGTTTGCACATCCCAAACAGTTCAGTGGGATAAATAGTTCCCACTAACTTTCCTTGCAATATTTCTGTGGTTTTCAGGGAAATTTGCTAAATACTGTCATATACTGTCTCCTTAGTAAATATGAAAGTATAAAAATATAAAACAAGTCACTTCACATACAACATAAAAGCGCTGAATACAAATATAGCTGTTGCGGTCGAATTATTGGGTCCCTTACACTTCAGAAACCACGCCACTGCATTGATTGACTAAGAATGTAGACATACGACAGCTTCTGTGAGCCAGTTGATAAACTACACGTAGTTACCATACTATAATAGAGATGAGAACACAAGTTAGACGTGGGAACAATAATTACCAGTGAACTTAGGCCAAAATAAAGAAGTGGGAACTATAGTTCCCACTGGTCACGAAAGGGGTAAGAGAAACTCGATAGTGCATTTGTACTGACTTATTGCGCGGGAGTGAGGGAGAAGCAGGAGCAAAGCTCATACATGTTTGAGGGAAGACTTTCTTGACGAATAATTTCTAAGCAATCTTTTCCGGTATATGGAATGTAACTAATGAAACGCAACATATTTCACTTTTAATAATTTTGTTATGTTTGTAATTCTCTGAGCTTTATATATAGCCGAAGGAGAAGTACTTGGTAATATTTCTTATAAAAATATCAAGATATATTTGCCGATAAACGTTTGATGACACTATGAACCGGTAAACATGTTCCTTCAAGTATTTTCTCTTTCGACACAACTACTATGAATAAAGCTAGGGCTACTTTCAATAAAATGAACGATGTATTTAAATGTCGTAATTTATCAATTACAACAAAAATGAGACTCCTGCGCTGCTGTTTGTTCTTTGCTCTCCTGTATGCGTTGATTCGTGGACATTAACGGACACAGTCAGTAAAAACATAGAAGCTTTTACATGTGTCTCTATTGAAGAATATTCAGGATTCCATGGACAGACCAAACGACAATTGCTGAAGACTCCGCAAAATAATAATAATAAAAATGGAAATACTGACCACCGTAAAAACACGGAAGGTACAGTACCTTGGCCACATCATGAGTAACGACAGCTGTTATCCGCTCTTACAGTCTATTCTACAAAGGAAAATGCTATGGAAGAGAAGTTCCTCGCTAAAAAATTTGAGAACCTCAAAGACAACTACGGAGCTACTCCGAGCGTCAACTAGCAGAGACAAGACAGCCAAGATGGACCAGGCACAAGAAAAAGAAGTTTAAACGCCGTTCAAACTGGTATCGTAGTAGGAATTTGTTATGAATAAGCTTCTAATTTTTCGTAATATGAGATAACTTTGTCTGATTTAGATTCTCGTAGTATAAGGCTAGGATGTTTTTAAATAACTCCATTTGACATTAAATGATGGAAATTTTTATTGTTATGACAAAGATTGTAAGTAAAGTATTATTTCAAAAACAAATAACCAGTTTTTGTTTGATTGATATATTTTGCTATGAATTATATTTCGTTACAATTATATCTGAGTTTTTATTAAACATTTCTGTTTTTATCTTTTATATAAAAAAATACTTAGGTTATGTTTATTATTATTATTATTATTATTATTATTATTATTATTATTATTATTATTATTATTACTCCGCGATTCACTAAAAGTGTGTGGCGGAGGGTGCATTGCACCAATCGAAAAGGGTTATGGTTTGGAAGGGTTATAAGGGTTATGGCAGGAGGCGCCCATGGGCTATTGTGAGCAACCATCCCCGCATTCGCGTGGAGTGTTCTGGGAAAACCATGGAACACCCAGATCAGGATGGCTAACGTTGTAATGTTTAACGTTATTCTGCTAACTGCTACAGATAATACAGCATAAACATCAAATGTTCTTGTCCTTACATCAATAAACAAAAAGTAACTTTACATTAAATTGAATATTAAATTGTATTTTTTTAATCTCTGCTTCTCAATATATTTTTTTATCTCTATTAAATTAATTACGCAATAGACAATTGTCTTTTATGTCTCGTGGTTACACTTCCTTTTATCAGTATAAGTGCAAATAAAATAAATTTGATATTTACGCTTACTTTTGGCAGTATATATGTAAAGTTATATTCACTGGAAGCGGATTGGATTTCGTATTCCATTTTTCTTGAACAGCTAATTAATGATAAGTTTTTTCAACCTAAGATCTAGAATTTCGTTTTCTAGGTGCAAATTACCATGGTGGAGTGCGTTATAATTACATTTTAAGCCCACTTATAAACGAAATAGCTATACTTCTTCTCAAAATCACAAAGAAATACTCAGTTGTGAAAAACAGTTTCGAAAGATAGATGCTCAGTACGATGTCATCGCAAAAAGTTTGGGTACGAGATTGCAGTAAGTGGTTTGTTACTAAAAAAATACTGAAAGAAAAAAGTCAGTTATTCCTTTTAAAAATGTCAGTGACTATTTAAGTAAAAACGGACGACACACACGATTGTCGCTATTTCACTGGTTAGCATCTCGTGGATCTGTGGTGCAAACCACGAACAAATGCCCACGATCCAACGGTCGGTTACTATGGATTCGTTGGCTCTTCATAGCCAAGTCAACCCCTTTGTGGTGAGCTTAAGCGTAATATCAGTAGAACCTCGAATTTAGGATTCAGACACTGTGGTAAGTAAAACACTCGCACCCTTATAATTAAGCAGAACACTTAAACTGAAACTTGGGATAAATCTCATTGAATCCTTTTTAAAACAGTTTAGAAAATATTTAATTGGTTTTCTTGTACTCTTTTATAGATTGACATTTGTACTTATTAATAATTAACTGTTTTTCTGATTTGTAGGAGCAAATTAATTTTTGGGATTACAGGCTAGAATTAACTTCGTTTTGTTATCATATGAAATATTTCTGTTTATTCTCCAATTAGGCGTTAACGTGACAACTCCTTCGATTTCAGCAATCTGCCCCCATGAATACCCCCTTATCCGCCATCTGCAATCACACACTTAATAATAATCAGATAACAGTAATTTTTCAATTGAAGTATTATTAACAATTTTTCTGATTGTGTATTATTTTCTTTACGGCTATCAAATAGATTTTAATGTTGTCTCATACACATTTGTGCTAACAAATCATTTGCTACTATCCCGAATTCCATGCAACCCTGCAACTCACTAGCGGTAC
Source organism: Vandiemenella viatica (assembly GCA_031002005.1). Taxonomy (NCBI): domain Eukaryota; kingdom Metazoa; phylum Arthropoda; class Insecta; order Orthoptera; family Morabidae; genus Vandiemenella; species Vandiemenella viatica. The sequence continues at coordinate 27,121,423 of JARYHS010012519.1, read as the reverse complement.
TATTTTCCGAGAACACCGTCTGTATGCAATCAATCATTGGCTATATTCTTTAATGTGCACGCCGGTTCGAATCCCCGTCCGGGCATCCAGATTTGGGTTTTCCATGGTTTCCCAAATCACTCCAGGCAAATTCCGGGATACTTCCTTCAAAACGCCATGGCCGAATTCCTTCCCATTCCTTGGCCCCCTATCCTTTCCCGTCTCTAAAAACCTCGCTGTTAAGAGACATTAAAATTAATGCGCCTTTAGAGAAAGATTTGTAACGTGCGATTATGTTTCTTATCGATGCTTTTATTCGTAAAATATTATCTGAAAATCAGTTCTATCTTAAAGTTTCGTCAGCTGAAATTTTAATGATTAAACGTTTAGACAGGGTATGCATGAAGCTGTGTAGATTATATTTTTAAATGTGTCACCACATACAGCAAATTTTAGATGCTAGCAGTTGAAAATATTGTATTTGCATGGGTGTTCCATTTTTAATACACCTGGTAACCGCAATTCTGACATTAAAGATCGAGTAATCGATTGGAACTTTTTCTTCTACCAAAGAGGTGACTGGGTGGTAAGAACCCATACCGAGGTGATCATTTGAAACGTTTATCTTCAAGGAAAAGTTATCTTCTTTTTTGCTATTGCAACAGCTATCGTCCAGATCCACGTTAGAGGTATTAACGACTGAAACTAGAGAATCTGTCATCTAACTCAATGAATTTCGAATTCTTAGTTTCCATGCTAACCTGGTATCGCCGTGTCCTGATATTGAAAGTTCGGTTGTCAGGTCTGTTTTGTAGTGCGTGCGAAATACATTACGAGGAAATTCCAACTTAGAAGAGGCCGTATCCAGATTAGCCGAAACGTCGGCATTCAACCTGCGACAACCGGAAGCACTGAAATTATTTATTCCAGAAGCCTTCGATTGCAAACTATGTATACTTACGTTACTGTTAGTGGAAATATCAAAGAATACAACTCTGAATAAATAATCAAATAAGTATTTCTTAGAAATGGCAAAAATTAATAATCAACAGGACCTAATATTAATATTAATAAAATCGGAAACTAAGATATAGATTTGTTTGAGGAAAAAATGTGAATGTGACATTAAAAAAATCTGTTTATTTTAGTCAGCTTATCACAATTACAAATAGGTTTGCACATTTCTACTCAACAAAACACCTCGCCGTCCATGCATTACTGGTGATTTTAAACAAAGACTGGTCCCATTGTTCCGAACAAAACGACGCGTTTCGCCGCTTTATCGCGTGTTCCTGTTCATTTGTTCAGACCTGCAACACACTTTATCGTCGACCAGCCTCGTTTCGGTGTTGTGCGTGAGATCGGGCAGTGCCAGTCCACTGCGTGTGTGACCATCTCAGTTCGTATTTCCTACCTCCATTATTAGTGATCACAAAGAAAACTCTTTATAAATATCTTTATTAATGTTCGCATTTGCTTCACAGGCAAGAAATGATGGATTTTTTTTTTTAACTGCTTTACATCTCTTTTTAACATCGAGGTCTTTAGAGACGGGAAAGGATGGGGGGCAAGGATGGGGGCAAGGAATGGGAAGGAATTCGGCCATGGCCTTTTGAAGGAAGCATCCCGGCATTTGCCTGGAGTGATTTGGGGAAACCATGGAAAACCCAAATCTGGATGCCCGGACGGGGATTCGAACCGCCGTCCTCCCGAATGCGAGGCGAGAACGCTAACCGTTACACCGCCCTGCTCGGTTAGAAATGATGGAACTCTTTCCAAAAATAGAATCTTGTTTCTCAAAAATCTTTTCGCGCTACCGTTCATAGGCTCTATTTATTTTTAATGTTCAACATTCTGCGTTGCGTTCGTCGAAGTTGCATTCAGAAGAACGCGGATTTGAATCTGCCTCCGGTTATCCTGATTTGGGTTTCCCGAAATTACCACAGGTGAATGCCTGGATTGTTGTTTAAAAGGTCATTGTCAAACTCCTTACCATTCCTTGCCCCCCGTCCTTCTCCATTTCTAATGACCTCAAAGTCAACAAGGTGTAAAGTCATAAGCTAGAAAAAAAGTCAATATTTACAAAGGAATTTTAACACGCAGTTAACACAAATACATTTGCAGAAGCAATGACATAAAGTTGATACCACGGCATAAATAAATAAAAGAAAGCACAAAAGACACAGAAACAAGTGTTTATTATTATAGAAGAACAAAATACAAACAGTTACTGAATACTGAACCGCGGCAATAAATCCTATTCTATGAACTGGCGATGCCTCAGATGCCAAGGCCGAATGCTTCTGGAAATAAACAATACGTAAAAAACAATTGTTAATAGATGGTGATTAATTTACAAAACTTGTTCACTTGATGCTACTGGATACAGGGAATAGCGTACAAGACACTGATTGCAAAAAAAAAAAAAATCCAATAGCTAGTAATTGTTTTTTATTTTGGCTACCATCTTTTCTTGTAGAATAATGATTTTGAAATTTTTTCCGACGTTGTTATATAAGAGATATTTTTTAAATCATAGAAACAGACAAAAGTGAACAATTTATTTATTTTTTTAGTAATTATGAAACTTTGATGGTAAAATAATTTAGTCGTATACTCAGAATTCGCATCTCGCCTAGAAGCTATTTTGCCGCAAACATTTCAGCCCGTAACCACGAAAATAGCAACCAAATGTTGGAATCATGCTTCGAAAAATAAAAAAGCAATTCACTTTAATAATACAAGAACTAGCTATGCTTTCACGGATTACAAACGATAGCTAAAAGAACACGTTACCAATTAACATTGCGTCTTTGATTGCAAGTTATTAGCTGTTAACAAAGTAATTCGAGATTTAACCATTTTTTGAATCCAAAAATTAATTCCACGTAGCAGGATATAACTTAACTACAAGAAATAACACTATTAATAAATGAATTGAAATTTATTAATTCCAGCAAAGTATTTATGAATATCTCACTCAAAACAGACTTCAGAGAGGTTAGGGGATTAAATAAATGCACTATCTGGTGATTAGGAATTGCGCACTTCTTTGTCTCCAGCACTGCCGGCCATTGGGTTGGAAAACATGGGATGAAGATAAATGCAAAGAAGAGTCAGCTAATTTATTACACAAATAAAAAAAAAGGTTAATTATGAATATAAGGTGGGGAAAGAATTGCTTGCTGAATACTTGAAATGTAAATATGTTGGCATTACATTTAATAACAAGCTTAACTGGACAGGACACATTGGACAGGTGGTAGGAAAGGTTTCAAAATTCTGCACTTGTTGGAGAGAGTGATGAGGGGATGTACGGGAGAAGTCAAGGAATTGGGTTACAAAACTTTGGTCAGACCTTTGCTTGAATATGGTAGTGTAGTATGGGACCCACATTTTGAGTATCAAATACAGGAGTAGGAGAAGGTGTAAAGAAGGGCTGCTAGATTTGTTTCTGGAAATTATCGCAGAATGCAATCAGTGACAGATATGATAAAGGAGCTGGAATGGGATTCATTGCAAGACAGGAGGAGGATGAGGAGGGTCATGGGAATGTACAGGGCATATACTGGCGATGAGGCATGGAAAGATTTTGCAATAGGTATGAAAAGTAGTTCATGGAAGGGAAAAGATGACCATGACCACAAGCTGGCACTCGATTTCAGGCACAAGGGTGTGGGAAGATTCTATTTTTTAGGTAAGGGTGTCAGGGATTGGAATGAGTTACCAAGGGGAATGATGAATAACTTACCGAAAACGTTAAAAGAATTTAAAGTTGAAATTTGTAGAGGGCAAATGTAGGTGGGTGCAGGATTTGGGGAAGTTGGGTGTGTAGGGAAATTGTCACCGGAGCCTGTGCTCCATTGAAATTAAATTAAATAAATAAAAAATTATGATGATGGAAACTTCGTCCTCCGCCACTGGGGGGTGCAAGCAGCTATCACTGAGTATAGCGCCGGATATCACTCCTGAGCCAACCGGGCTTCTACTGTGTGATACAGCATTGCATTGTAGATAGCAATTTTTTGTTAAATTGGTTTCAAGTTACAGGTAGACACCATTTGCTAACAGCGAGGCTGTTATCTTTACGAGATAAGGAATAAACATTCCACTCATGACCAATGCAGCTGGTACGTCGTCTCTTGGGTAAGGGAAAATCCAGAACTGCAAATGAAACAATCACTTTTTATCCAAAGAAAAACTTGTATTTCCTCGTAGCAAAAAAAAAAAAAAAAAAAAAAAAAAAAAAAAAGTAATTAAAAACAAAAGAAATGACTATTATTAACGGTCTAGCCTATTAAAAAAAAAAATTAATAACCGAGATTTCAAAACAGGTGAGGCCAGTAGGCTACCAAACCACAAGTATTGACTTGCAAAGTAAGTGGTAAATAATCTATATCAATGTTCGCTTGAGTATCCTTAGTATATTAGATGCTTTACCAGTACTATTAAAACACATTACAGTTCATTGGCGAAGATGACACTGAAGTAAGGAGAACAGTGAGTGACGACAGTAGCGGGAAGGAAATCAGCTATGGGCTTTTGACGGAACCATAACATCATTCGTCAGGCATTATTACGGAAAACAGTGGATTACAGCAAATTTGAATTTGAGCAAGTGATATGCTATGATAACAAATAACAAAATAATATGTGAAGTGTAATGTAGTTTTTTTGATAAGTTAAAAATCTGTACCCTGGCTTCTTATCAACATGGCGTTTTCCAATAAGCGAAGCGTACCGTATCGATGCTTTTAGTTTCTTATTATGGCCGTAAAATGTAATCCGATAACACATTAAGACTGTTGCGTCCGCATTTGGAATACTGTTGTGGACTTTGGGATCCGTATCGCAAGGAATTGACTGACACGTTAGAGAAAGTACAGAGGAGAGCCGCTCGATTCGTGACCGCTAGTTACAGTCCTAAGTGTCACAGAGCTGATACGTGGGATTGTTTGGCGGACAGATGACGTCGTTTTCGTTTGGATTTGTTGGAGAATATGAGAAAATCTTTAATTTACGACTGCAACGAAATACTTCATCCGCCAACCTATTTAGATCCCAATGACGGGAGGGATAAGATTCGAGAAATAAGATGCCGTACTGATACATTCATGTATTGTTTCTTTCCTCGTTCTGTTCGGGATTGGAATGCACTGAAGTAGGATTGATGCTTAGCACCTTCTGCCATCCACAGTAATTGTCAATTGCAGAGTATAGATGTAGATGTAGAGATCTCCCTGGACGTCGAAATCACTGTGTTCAGAACAACCTACGACGGTGTTTTAATCCGCTTCTTTCTGGCCTCTCCAGTATGAGTATCGCAACATCTTTACACACACTGTAAAATATTTCTTCCTAACAATGACGATTAGAAATTTTAACTGTTAAATATTAACTTTTTTACCCTTAATTTAAATGCCATTGTAATTTTTCTCAATACCATTAAACTTTTGTATCTGGGAATAGTACTCTGTTCGGATGGTAAAGCACTCCCAGAAGTCCGAAACAGAGTCAACGCAGCCTGGATAAAGTGACGTCGGGTCACAGGAGTCCTTTTGTATCGAATGTATAACCGTCAGGTGAGGATTGTCAGGTATTTGTTGCGGGGAACGTGTGGCACCGTGTGGATAGGAGAAAGGCATCAAAATTCCAAAGTAACCGACAGGAAAATGACATCTTCTCCATAGTAATTCTTTTTCAGTCTTGCAGGAGGTTGAAGATCTTAAGGCGAATGGCCAACAAGCACAGCAGGGAAGATTTACTCGCAGACACCGTGTGATGCCAGGGAAAGGTTTATTTATCATTGGAAGCTCCAACGTCCGACGACTGGAGAAATCCCTACGAGACCTAGCTGAGAAGAATGGTGCAGACCCTCGTTCTAACGTTCATTCTGTTTGTCTTCCAGGAGAAACCGTGCAACGTGTCATGGAGGTCATTCCAAAAGCGATTAGAGAATCGAACTGCCGTCAGTTAAGGGTAGCTGCGCACGTCGGTACTAACGACTTGTGTCATGTTTCTGTTTCAGACATAGTAAAATCTATGGACATGTTGGGCCACAAGGCGTAAGAATCAGCGCGTGAGAATTCGGTAACGTTGCAGTTTTCTATTTGTAGTGTCGTGCCGCGCATCGATTGTGGGGAAGCCGTATGGTGGAAGATTTATAATTTGAATTGTAGTTTACAGGAACTATGTAGCAAAAAACAACTGGGGCTTCGTCGACCTTCGACCGATGATAGCTGCCAGCTGGGATGCATTTGACAGGTTGGGCGTACACTACACACCGAGAATGGTGACCAAGGTGGCTGCTAAAATATGTGAATTATTTTTTAGGAACACCGTGTGGCCCGAGGATCCCTCAGTTCAACGAAGAAGACGCGTCGGTAACCTAGATCTTGTTTCTGGAAGTCACGGCGCGAATAAATCGAAATTTACAGCTCCAAATACTTCACCCATTTTCTTTCGGAATTCAAATAGTAAAAATGCGAATTTTGACTCTTCAGATACCGATATTAAGCCGCTAAGGATAATGATCCTTAATTGTCGGAGTATTAGAGGGAAAGTAGCCAATTTCCATGCTACAGTTACAACTAACGATGTCGATATAATACTAGGAACCGAGAGCTGATTGACTCTATACGTAGAATCTACCGAAGTATTTGCTCCTCAATTCAATATTTTTCGGAATGACGGAACTACCTCAATGGGCGGAGGACTGTTCGTGGCCGTCAATTGCTCCGTAGTAAATGAAACGGAAAATTTTTGCTAGTTAATATGGTTGAATTTATAAATTGGCAGAAGTTTAAAGTTCATAATAGGATCATTTTACCGACCTCCAGATTCGGGATTAGATAACGCGGAGTATTTTAGACAGTCACTTAATAGTATTTCTCAAAAATTTCAGGGGCATACATTGATCATGGGAGGCGATTTTAATATACTTTCAGTTAACTGGGACACATTTACGTTCAAGTCATGAGGAAGAGATAGGTTAATAACCGTAACATTCCTAGAATCTGTAATGTTCCGATTGAAAAACACATGTGCGTGCTTCTTTTCTCGTCGTGTGTGTGGCGATCTTAGGGGAGGTTCTGCTTGTGTTTGGGGAACGCCAGTCCCTGAGTGTTGCCATTAGATGTGACGGTTGGCAGAAGACAGTCCCGTGACAGGACCACAGCTCAAGAGCAGCCTGGACTGTTTCGGTAAACAAATAAAATAAAAAAGTAAATCTGTATCCAAGAACGAAGGGTGAAAGGAGGGCAGCGAGTAAAACCAATAGGAAAAATTTGTATTTTTAGTATGAAAAACAGGGCGGTTTTGTTGCATGTCCTGAACCAACCAGCGAAAAGAGCTTCCCTGCAAAAACAGACATTGGCAAACGTCATGAAAAGGGGGCGGAAAACGACGCTTCTTCCAGGCAGCTCGAGAAGAGAAGGGAACTTGTTGGCTACCGACCGAGAGATGTAGATCGGCAGCTCAGCTGACTACGGGAGAGACAGCAGTAAGGCAGCCGGCCGTGATGGAGAGCTGGTCAACCCACCGACTGCACAACTTAGATTCACCTGCACGGTAACCACCATTCAGAAAAAGGAACTTTTGCATCATCGTCGTTTTCACCCTAGTCAGCCCTGAGACAAACTCTCTTGCTCCACCGAGAAAGTTATGTACCCTTGTGTTGCAAGAAGCAAATTAATCTTTGTAAAATCTTGTCAAGTAAACAATTAAAATACATAAGTAAATCGTAAAGTCAGATTGTGAACCTTGTTTTCAATAGATCCCATCCAATCATGTAATGTGTCGTTTGACTTTATTAATAATTCTAGTTATTCAATAATTCATTTTTCAATAATAATACATTGATATCTGGTTGTCGCTTCCCTCAGAATAGGGTACACTCCAATCTCTGGCGCCCACCTGATTTTTTGTTATACCTAATATTATTTTGAAATTAATGACAGGTAGCAAACGGCCACAGTGAGGTAGAGAAGTCGCTTTCCTAACATATGGAACACTTCAAATCATTCGCGGAAAATTCTCTTGAACAGATGGTCGAAGAGCCAACGTGGAGCGTCAAATATTCCGCGTCCATTCTGGATCTGTTTCTTACAAACAATACGGATATTCTAGATACAGTTTGTATAGAAGACGGTATAAGTGATCACAAGGCGGTTGAGGTAACCTTATAATCTAGGTTGAATTTGAAGCACGATAAAGACAAACTCGTATATTGCTTGGATAACGCAAACGATGCATTTATGATCGATCATTTAGCGAAAAATTTTGAAAGGTACGCGCTAAATACAAATCTTGAAGAACTTTGGTTTGATTTTTAAAAAATAATATGGACCGGCTTAAATCAATTTGTTCTCAAGTAGTTTATTAAGGTTAATAAGAACTTCCCGTGGTTCAATAGGGAAATGAATCGTTTGCTCAGGAGGCAGAGGCGTTTACATGCCACGGTAAAGAAATCGCGCTAAATTAGTCCAGTTGCGAGTGGAAGTGCGTAAGGCATTGCGTGATGCGTTTAAGGAATTCCAAGTCAGAAATTTATCCGAAAATCTGATAACAAATCCAAAAAAGTTCTGGTCATATGTCAAATTAATATGTGGTTCTCGTAAGGTTATGCCGTCGTTGATTAAGGAAAATGGGGAATTATCAGAAACAAGCGTAGAGAAAGCAGACATATTGAATAATGTATTTAAAAAAACTTTCACGACAGAAAACTCGGAGGGGATTCCGATATTTAACAATCGTACCAACAAAATTATGAATGATCTCGTTCTCGATGTCGAAGGAATAACTAAACTGCTTATGAATGTAAGTCCCAATAAAGCTCCCGGACCAGACGGTAATCATACAAGATTCTACTCTAGGTACGCAAAGGAAATTGCGCCGTATTTGATGAAATTATATACCGCCTCCTCGGATCAAGGGAAAATATCAGCCGAATGGAAGACCACCATCGTGAGTCCAATGTTTAAAAATGGGAATCTTAATGATCCTCAAAATTAGAGGCCGATCTCATTAACCTTAACATTTTGCAAGATTTTAGAACACATCATCTATTCAAATGTCATGCGGTTTTTGGATGAAGGTGAGCTTTCAAACTCAAATCAACATGGATTCAGAAAAGGCCGATGCTGCGAAACACAACTTGCTCCTTTAATTCACGACTTGAGACGTATTATATATGAGCAATCCCAGGTTGATTTAGTTCTATTAGACTTTAAAAAAGATTTCGACACTGTGCCTCACACTAGGTTACTTAGGAAACTTCGCGGTTACGGCATATCTAGACAAATATGCGACTGGGTTGCAAACTTTCTGGAGGGCAGAACATAGTGTATAGTTCTCGACGGTGAGCGTTCATCACTTACTGAAGTGAGGTCCAGGGTTCCTCAGGGAAGCGTGATAGGGCCTCTGTTGTTTCTCATAATGATTTGTGCGACATAATAGGGGGATTTTTTGCCGATGATGCTATTATTTATCGCGAAATCACAACCCAGGACGGCTGCGTTTTGTTACAAGACGATATTATGAAAATAATTGCGTGGTGTAAAGATTGGCAGTTGGAGTTAAACGCTAAAAAGTGCCAAGTCATGCGTGTAAGTAAAAAGGTGACACCATTTAGCTTTGAATATACAATTAATGGTACTGTCCTTAGAACGGTAGATTTCGCTAAATACCTAGGGGTAACAATTCGTAATAATTTGTCGTGGAATGAACATATCGAGAATGTAATTGGGAAAACAAATCGTATGCTTCGATTCCTTGGTCGTAATTTAAAGCAATGCACTCCGGAAGTTAAATAGATTGCATACAAGTCACTAGTGTGGCATCACTTAGAATATTGTTGCTCGGTATGGGGTCCCCATCAAAAGGGATTAATGGAGGCATTAGAGATAGTTCAAAGAAGAGCCGCCCGATTCGTGACAGGAATATACAGTTGGAGGGGAAGCGTAAGTCCGATGTTGAAGGAGTTAGGTAGGGAATACCTGGAGCACCGAAGGCGCTGCTCTCGACAGAAATTAATTGAAAAATTCTCGATTGACGTATTTCGGAATGACAGTAAACAAATATTGCTACAAGCAACATTCATATCTCGGAATGACCGCGAAAATAAGATTAGAGAAATCAGGGCCAGAACCAATTCATTTCTGTACTCATTTTTTCCACGAGTGACTAGGGAGTGGAATAGAAAGGATTTACGGGGCGACTAAACATAAAATCCTACAGGAGTAGCTTTCGATAAAGCACTCCGGCCATCTTGATCTGGGTTTTCCAAAGTTTCCCCAGATCGCTCCATGCGAATGCTGGGATGGTTCCTCACAATAGCCCATGGGCGCCTCCTGCCATATCCCGTATATCCCTTCCAAACCATTACCTTCCCGGATAGGTGCAATGCACTCTCCGCCACACACTTTTAGTGAATCGCGGATTAATACTAATAGTAATGGTTCTACTGTCTCTTAAATCAAAGATTTACAGAACCATCGTTCGACCAGCAACACTGCACGATGGAACCGATTCTTGGCCAGCCACGAAAAGACATGAACAAAAGGGCATGTAATGGAAATGAAGATAATTCGCTGCACTCTGGGACTCACTATATTGGACCGCATCAGGAATGAGAACGTTCGGGTGGCATTTGAAGTGCTCCAATCCCTGAGAAAATGTGAGAAGGCCATCCGCAATGGTACGGCCGTGTACTAAGATGCAACAACACTTCAGCTGCAAGACCAGTGCTGAATGTAAGTCCGACCACGTGGGAGGAAGAGCTGGCTGGATACCTTACGGGCCAATGCCTCGTATATCTAGATACTTATTCTTAAGCTTTTAATGGATTTAAAGTTTTCTAATAATTAATCTACTAATTATGCTAATACTAATAATTAATATACCGATTAATCTACCAAATAATCTACTAATTAATCTGCCATCATACTAATTCACAACAAACTCATCAATTGTATATGTATTTTCATACTTCTAATCAATAAACTGTCTATTTGTAGATGTTCTTCTTGTACCATTGCTTTCCTGCGTCGACATCGTGGCCGCCAGCTGTCTGCTGATGCAGCGGGGCGACTGCTGATATGCTGACCACAAAGTGTCGTCAGCCAGCTTCACGTTCCAGGTTTCCTTGGAGCCACCCACTACCACATCAAGAGTTCCCTCCTGGAATCAGAGCAGGCCAGCCCCGGATCCCTGGAGAAGGTGCCTCTGGGTTCCAGAGGCACTGCGAAGAATTGAGTCTTTGCCGTCTTCCTGGTGCAGGCACCACCTTAGTCATGGGCAGTGTTTGTGGTCACATTTGGTTTGTTCTTTACTGTTTACTCTCCTGCCCTTCTTTCCGCTTCTGATGTCGGTTGCTCGCGGCGTCTTCCACACTCTGCCAATTTCAATTCAGCAAATCTCGCCTTCTCGCGCAATGATGCTATTAGCAGCTTCATCCAGCAAGTGCCAGAGCTCGGTATCACGAAATATGTCGTATATTCTTCTATTCTGAAGTTGCATTTAAAGGTATGCTCTTGATTCTTCAGTTTGTTTGTACTCCCAAGCCACGTGCTCGGGAGTACTTACTTCGCCACAGTCGCACCTGTTTGTTTCTTTGAGGCCTCTCTGTTCTATGAAACTGTTGTATGGACCATATCCAGATATGTAGTGTATGAGCCCTGGAGATAGTTGTAGGTGAGTCATGTAAATTCTCTCTTTCACGCAAGGAAGCATGTCGAAGGTTTTCCTGCCCGTGTTGCTGTTAGTCATTGTTTACTGCCATTCATCCATCAGCGCATCCCAAACATCTTTTTTGGTTTCAACAGTCCTTCCAATTATTTCAGTAGTTTGGTCATACAATCCTTTTTTATCCAGTATAACGCTCCTCGCTTCCTTACTTCCAGGTCCAGGGGCCAGATACCGAGTATAACCGTTAGTTCATCTGTGGACGTTGTTCTGTAGCCCCAGTTAGTCTGAGCAGAATTCCTCGCTGCGTACGCCGAAGCAGCTCCTTTGGTTTGACCTTTCTTAGGCGCCTGGCCCCAGTGCTGGCAGCGTATCCAGTAATGGAGGCCAGTATTGCATCGTGATATCTTCTTATGACGAGGGGAGGCAGATTAAACCGTCGCTCGCCAATGCTTATCAATTTGTGCATTACCAGTGCTGCTTTTCCACATACTTCCTCCATGTGAGATGAAAATTTCAGTTGTTCCTCCAGGTTTTCACCAAGGCAACCTACTACTGCTTTTCTTTTTATTTTATTTTCCCTGGATCTTAATTACCGGATTTCGTTTGAGTGTTCCTTTTAGGAGGATGTAGATCATCTTTTGTGGGGCTAGGTTTCACTTAACTGCTGCACACCAATGACTCAGGCAATCCAATACAGCTTTGCATTTTGTTTCGAGTTCCTGCCTGATGTCCGCGTTTATCAGAAGTGCGAGATCATCGGCTAATACCACCACACCCAGCAGTTCTGACATTAGTTGCAATATTTCCATGACCGGTTCCAAGCCAGTGTCCAAGAATAATGGTCCGCACAGTGATCCCTGCGGGCAACCTTTCGTCAGTCTCTTCTCTATGTACTAGTTGTGGCACCGCAGTTTGGCATATCTATTTCTACAATAATCTCTAAAACTGTTATATAGGTTTTTGGACAGTAATGTTTCTTATGCGTTCGAACAGCGCGGGCCACCAGAGATTGTCGAAAGCGCCGGTGATGTCTACAAATACTCCCACCACATGATTTTTGGAAGTTTTGAGATATTTCCATTAAGTGGTTGATGGCGTCCTCTGTTGACTTGCCTGCTCTGAACCCATACTGATTTGGGTTTATCCCATATTTTAACCTGTGTTCCTTTAACATGTTGGTGATTTTTTCGGCCCAAGTCCTTAGTTGCTATGATAACTGTTTTGTGGGTTGTTTCTGACTTGCAACTAAACAAAATGCTTTTGATGGCATACGCCTTTCGCCTTTATTCAAGGCATCATCAGTGCCCTAGATAAACATATATACACCTATATATACAATGCTGTTGTTTGATTTTTGTACAGTTTTCTAAAAAATATCAAGTGGGTACTTACAGTTTTTATATATTCATTAACACGCACAAGTTCGTGTTTCCATACCAGCTACTCTTTTTGCACTATCACTACTGTCCCAAGTTTGTGTAGGCTGCATTTTAGGTAATTTCACCGGCCACGAACTGTATATATAGTTATTTGTTGTTGTTGACATCGAAAAGTCGTGAGCCAAAGATTATGTGTTGTGTAACTATTTGTTATTTTGAATCTGCGGTCATTAGCTGTGTGTATTTTGTGGCGGTATGTTTGATTATAGGATATGTGTTATTTATTCCTGTTTTAATGTTTTGAACAAGGTTTGGTTCGTTAGGTGTATGTATTCGTTCATAACTTTTTTACCATTATTGATTGCTTTTTGTATTTGCAGGTTTTCCTGAATTGTCAGCATATTTTTGTTGTGATTATTAATCTTTAGTATTTGCATATCTGTCTGTATATTAGTGTGTGAATGATTGTGTTGTAACAAGTGTTCGGCGAATGTTGAGTGGTTGGTACATCTGAGGGCTCTCAGGTGTTCCTTGTATCTGGTCTCAAATTTTCTAGCTGTTTGTCCTATGTATACAGTGTCACACTGCTGGCATGTTAATTGGTATATTCCAGATTGGTGGTATTTGTTCCTTTAGTTTCTTGCAAAGTATCTTTTCTTGTACTTTCCCTAGAAAATTAAGTAAGCAGAATGGACGATAGGATTTTGGGAGTTGTGGGTCTTTGCCTCCACCTTTCGCTATAATAATCACGTCACTTTTTTTCCACGCAATTGGTATTTTTCCCTGCACCAGGCATTCGTTAAAAAGTTAATTTATGGTTGGAACCAGTTGGACGACCAACTCCTGGAGGACCTCTGTCGGTATCCCATCAGGTCCTGGCACTTTTCTTTTTGGGAAGGAATGTATTTCCTCTATTATTTCTTCATCTGATATGACGCATTTTTGATGTTAACTCTCGTAGGGGTCCCACGTTTTTCGACGCAGTTCACTTTGCTGATCTGTCTCGTTTTCTGTACTGTCATCTGGAAGTAGCACGTCAAGTAACTCCCGTGCAGTTTCCATCCAGTTGGTGGTCATAGATCCATCCAGTTTTCTTACTGTAGACAAGGTTGTAGATGGCCTAATTTTGCCAGCGTCAATCTTGTAAGGGATGCCCCAGGGCCTGATCTCATATTTTGTCTGACGAAGGTTTCCCAGCTTTTTATTTTGTCTTCAGCAACAGATCTTTGAATTCTGGCTTTTTATTCCTATATCTTTCTAGAAGAGTGTGTCCCTCTTCTGTAATGAAGCAACGTTGATATGTTCGATTTGGCACCTGCTCGGTCACTGAACGTGTATGGATTGTTTGGCTCGTTTTTGACAAACAGCTGTAATTTTCAATCAGCTCGAGTAACTTTTCTTCTCGTGCTCCTGTACAACCACTGTGCCAGAGTGCAGATTTGGCATTTGCATTGGCAACTATCACCGTAGGGCTGCCGCCTATGGCTGTACGTATTTCCCTAATCTTGCAAAGATAGGGGTCAATATCGTCTCAGTATTGAAAGTACATGTTAACGAGGACTACATTTCCCCATTGCGTACCTAAGTCGAAACACACCGTGTGTTCATCGCAGAATTGTGTTATTTTTGTGACAGTGATCTGATTATTGAAGACTATGATGGCACCCATAGGTTTTTTTCCCTGTCGAGATTATCTGAGACGTCACTGGCATGTGTGGGATTTTCCCTTTACTGGAGTGGGGCTCTTGAAGACAGAGGATATCTATTTGCATTTCCTCAGCTATTTTACTCACGTCATACAAAACCAGTATGGTTCTCCTGGAGTTTAATTGTGCGATCTTAATTTTCTGTGCACCCCTGCTCATGGATGCCGAGTATGGATATTGCACTGTGGCCACAGCTGTCTTGAGTCAAGCATTATTTTGCCATGAGTCATCACAAAATACCGGTAAATTTGATCTGGATCAATTATTTCGTTCAGTCTGTCAAATACTTTGCTTGACTATAGTGAGTAACTGGGCTGAATTAGTAGGTATATTGTTTACCATAAGTTGAATACGATCAATTGCCTCTGGTTGCGGAAATGTGATGTTTTTACAATTTGGATGTGCTATTCTGGTTAGATGGCGTAACGCTAGAGTGAGATTTTGTGTTTCCTCTAGTCTAGCGAGCTGCAGATTATTTTCAAACTTTTGGTAGCTATAGCAGCGTGTCTTGGTTTTGCGTTCTCTCGGTTATCGGAGCCGCCACTAATTTTGCAGTAATTGGATGCCATTGGAACTGGTCCTACCCGTCCAAGTCCATCTCGTTTTGATTGAGATCTAGGAGAAATATTATGGATGGTAGAAATAATCTCTGAGTGTTGGAGGATAGGTTCATCTGTCTGCGTGCCTACGCTGTTTGCTGTTTCTTTCCCTTCTTGCAATATTTTCTCCCTGTATCTTGCAGCCTTCTCTGCGTTCCGCCTCTCCCTTGATGGCGTTTTTCTTGTTTTATTTCTCTTTCTTTTCCTTACCGTTTCTTTTATTAGTTTGATAATGATGCTCAATAATTGATCTTTGTGTGGTTTATCCATCCCCTTGGAGCTTCTTCTACTGTCCATAATCTGTTCTGTTTATCAATCTTTGAAGAAACAGTTGGTATGTCGGACAATCTTTTCCAGATTTGTTGCACGATTTTCCCCGTTTCCTGCATGGAATACAAACAGCTGACTGTAAGGACTTGCTAAAGCCTTCTTTTTCGTGGCTGGTTTCTCCACAATGTTTACAAGCGGCCGACGTTTAGGTACAATGTTTGCTAATATGACCATAATCATAGCAATGCATAGATTTTGAAACTACCATGTAATCTTTTGCAGAGATGGCACTGAATTCTATGTATATTTTTCTTTGCTGCATTATTTGCTTTCTGATTTCAGCACTTACTTCAACAACTTGATGGACAGTGCTATTATATCTGGGGCCTGTTCGAAATTTTTACTTGAATCCCTCCAGAAATTGTAGTCTCTCTATTTTTCCTTCAAAATTTGCTCATATACTTTTCTGGGATTTGGCATGGCTCAAGTGAATATAGAATCAATAGAGGTTTCCTTTTCCGCAGTATTTCACACAGATTTTCGTTTAGTTCTTTAATTTCCATGATTTTTCTTACATCATCTTGAGATGCTGTTTCTACTATTACAGCATTATTTGAGCTACGTATTTTATTTATTTTTATCTTATGTTTCCCTGGTTTATGATTCTGGTTAGTTTATTGGAAACCTGTTTTGGAGTTTCTCCATTCTTGGAAGTTATGAAGACGGCTGTACTAGTAGCTGTTTTTTCTATTTTTGACTTTAATGTAGGTACCATCCCTGATTTTATCACAGCTGCATAACTAGATGCTGACAGTTTTTACTGCACGTTCGGTTCTCAGTTCTCTTCTCTGAGTGTCCTTATTTCTTTCTTCATCTCTTCATTTCTTCCCTCTATGTGGGCCATACCCACTGCGAAGGAAGCAAGGTTGTTCTTAAATTTCCTCAGTTTGAACTCAGTCATTTTTTGGCCTAACAGTTTGTTAAAATAATTAACAAGTTTTTCGTACTTGCTGTTAACTGTGTCGTTGCATTCCGATTCGGGGTTTAGGCTTTGTTGTGTATTGCTATTATTGTATAAACTGCTCTCGGGTGACTAGCCGAGTCAAGAGTGCGTTGTCATACGATATTTCGGCGACTAGATTCATTGCCGCCATCTTCTGGTGAAGTGCCGGGTGCAGCGGAATGGCTCAGTTCTTATAGCCTGCCAGGTGGCCCAGTGCGCGGGAGTGTTGAGCGCGTCCGTGATTGGTCGGCGTAGGCACCGCCCGGCCGCCGGAGTGGGGCAATGAATCTAGTCGCCGAAATATCGTGTGACAACACACTCTTGACTCGGCTAGTCACCCGAGAGCAGTTTATACATTCTCAACGCCGAGAAAGACTTCGTTCTTATATATTGCTATTATTGTTACCGTCAGTCGAGCCCGTGATTTCAGCTGAGTCCTGAGGCAGGTGAGGTGTTGACTCACGTCAGCTGGACGCCAGGGTGCTGATGGTGCGTGCTGACGCTCCAGCTTCGTGACGTTGAAGCCCTGACACGACGCAGGCGCGACTGCGGCCGATGACCGTTGACTCGTGGAACTGATTTCCCGTTCAGTAATTGGAAAAAATCACTCATACAACGTATGTTTTTATCCCGCAGTTAGAGAGAGTTTTTACATGCACTGACACACACTATTTACACCACCACAATTTGTATCGTCACTTAACTATCGTTTTATCCCGCGCGAAATGCAGTCAGCGGCAAGACCGACGTGACATACAACCGCACGCGGCAGCCATCTGAGCATGGCCTGGGGCAAGGAACGGGAAGGAATTTGGCCATGGCTTTTTGAAGAAACATCCAGGGATTCACTTGGAGTGATCTGAGAGAAACCATGCAAAACCCAAATCTGGAAACCCGGATTCGAACCCGCGTCCTCCCAAAAGCGAGGCCAGAGCTTTGTCGCTCAACCGCCACGCTCGGTTCGATCTGAGGGTCTTAAATCAAAGAGACAGGGATAGTAACTTTTTTGTTTTATTTCAATACTGATTAATACAGCAGTTGGTCGTCGTCTCCAATCGTCTGCAGCTGGCTCTCCGACGTCTACTCAAAATAATCGAGTGGCACGGATCCGTTCCTGTAGATGTCTCCCAAGAAAGAAGCACATGCCTTAGGCGTTCTGTGCAGCTCGGTGGTGTTGAAGTCCACTTGATAAATCCCGAACTTAACTCTGAAATAAAATATAAGACGTTTCTTAACATTTTCAGTACTGAAAAAGTAGCATATTTAACAGTCAAAAGTTATAAACCTCAACATGTATCTTTCGTTTAGATAAAAACTATTTTGAAGCAACAATTTGTATCGTAGCTCCTTTTTTCTCTGGTTTCAAATTCATAAATAATTTTAACCGCTAATTTCCATAACCGTATACTAGGAATAAGACCAATAAATATTTCGTCTTCACACTCCAGGGTAACACCTGTAGATTCTGTGTAAAGTGATAAAGAAAAAGACCAATCTCTTTAATGGTTTATACCAAAATATCAGTGCGATAACTAAAAGGAAATCGATATATTGCAAATAACCATATTTTACTGAGACATTAGAATGTTATATAGTTAAAAAGTTTTAAGGTAACCTCAATACTGTGTATTTAATAAAAGAAAATCGTCGTAGGTAAAGTATATCGAAGGATGAAACAGAAATTTGGAGAATTTATAAACCTTAACAGCACTGATAGGAAACTTCTAAATGTTTATTAGATCGACAAAGATTTCAGATAACATACGATTCGGCTTAATAACAGATCAACAATATCTTAAAACCATACCTTAATCTAATGGTGTAAATTAATACGTCATAGCTCAGTAGGTTCAATACCAACTGAATTTTGAGTAAAATACTGATTTAATACTAAAAAAATCAGAGCACGAGAGAGAAATTCTTATATATTTTTCTAATTTCGTGTAGAAATAAACTTCAGAAATACCTAACTTTACCAAAAAAATAAATCTTCTAAAGGCTTATCAAGTTTATATAAATTGATATCGAATAAAGAGTGATTCCAATGGATTGTAAAAAGAGTGTCATCTACCTTACGATATGTTGAAATCATTGCGTTCATTTTGTGAAGAACTAACAATTCTTTCCTTTTTCATGTGTTTGGTCTGCAAATTTCTTGATCTGAGCCATACATTTTTCACTAATACTTTAATATGTCGGAACTTTAATTAAAAAAATACACACTCTATTATAAACTTACGTATACTTATTTTTAGAGAATAATGGTCACCAAAGATAACAAATCTTACATTTCGTAGTTTACTAATAACATCACATCAGAGAAACTTCTTAGGTATTTTTGAATTTTTCACTGAGCAATTAAGCTTCCATTCTGTCGCAGACAGTACTAAAGATTCCGAGTTTTTTAAGATTGTGAGATGAATATTTCTGCTGGAACACCCGTATACATCATAGCTTCTTGTGTCCGATGTAAATCACACCATCAAACGTTAGACATATATTTCTCAGAAAAACTGTTTTCCTAGCCTATTTCCTTTCTTTCCCGAAGCTTCTTTGGCCACTTCAGTAAATTATAATTTCCAAATTTTGTTTCAAAAGTTTAAAATAAGCATTATTATAAATAATTCATAATACAATTATTAAAAAATTGTTACTGTTTTGTGCAGCAATGCATCATCTTGATCGTTACTATTGTTAACATTATAATTTGTAGTCGCCATGGCGCTTAGAGACTATTTATATTTACATATATCTACGTTGTTCTCCCAGAGCCAATTTAAATACTTTCGGTATGTAAAGTATCGCTTGGCTCCATAATCCATTCCTTGACTCCTTTATGTTCAACGTTTTACCTTCTGAATATCTCGCCGCTTATGACGGATTGCTCCGCACTATAAATTATCTCCAGTTAAACGTTTTTGTTTTCATACATCTTTTATCAAACATAATATACAATATATAATGCAAATCTGGTTGTAGGCCATCTTCCGCAGTTGTTGGATAATAGATTATAAAACGAAATTCCGTCTGGAACAACTGTTGATGTTACTGTTTTCTTTATTTCCATACGCGTTTCGCCCTTATGGTGTGGCGCATCGTCAGTAGAGCTAGAGTGATGGTTGTTCCAGACGGAATAATATAATATAATATAATATAATATATTTGTTATATATATATATATATATATAACAAATCGAATATTTACTTCATTAATGAATACTATAATCTTTATACTTACTTTTTGCGTATTGTTTAGTAATAATTTACTTACGAGTATCCGCCGTTCCACTCCAAATTGTCCATGAGACTCCATACCATATATCCTATTACGTTCACTCCGTCCAAATTGATAGCCTGGAGCATATTTGCCATATATTGCTGCACATAAAGCAGAATTTCAATTTAAAAACTGTGTTTAGGTGTTCGTAGGTCATGTAAGCCATTTTAGAATGTAATTAATGTACTCATACTTAATTATCGCCGTGTAACCAGGAACTTGGGAGTAGACAGAAGTTAAACAATATTCATCACAACGCTACTTCCCGTATCATAAGGAGTTGTCTGGTATAACATCTTATTTAAACTCTATAAAGCTGCTTGTTTATTACACCTACACAATTTGCGTCTTTGTCATCTGACAGGTGAGATATCTTAAGATGTGAAGTTTACAAAAATACTTGCAAGTGACGTTATATGATAGAATTATACTTAATTTATTGAATATCTGCTATACGATAAGCAAAAAAAAAAAAAAATCTAGTATCATTTAAAATGAGACAAAGCAGAGTAGAACTAAATGGAGAAAGTTGTAAATTGAATGACGTATGAATGAAAAAATATCGATGACTAGATTTCGCTATGGAAGTGGTGAAAAATATACTTACTCCATAATAGTTTATTCGATCCTGATCGTCAAGTTCACCATCGTCAGCATAACCGTTCTCAGTGATGAGAATAGGGTATCCAGGATACTCGGTTTGAATCCAGTTGAGCAATAAACGAAATCCCCATGGCACAACCTGCAAAGTTATCATAGCAAAATGTCTTGCAATACGTCCAGAATACTTTGATACATTTTAATGTTTTCAAATTGTATTCTATGTGTTGTTTATGTATATGACATACCCTTGGCTATGATATCTAGATAGGTCTGAAGGAAAATTCTACACCAAATTTAGCTTTGGCAGAAAGCTGACTCCCTGATGGTCCTCGGTTCGGTCTCAGCCTCATGAGCCATTGCTTCGTGTCCTCTTCTCTTGTCAGCTCCGTAGGTAGAGGAAATTGTCACTGAGACAATACCTCATTTCTGTATAAGTACAGGCCCCAACTCGTGTTTTCAAGTATTATTATTGTAATATAACACATTGTCTCCGAAATATTAATATTTCAAATTCTTGTTTAGAATGTGAGTGGGAGGCTGGTGACTATAAAAGAAAGCGGATTTTCAGCTACACCAGATTTCTAGACGCACACGGCTTTGCCGAAAGTGACAACAAAGCAGATTTAGCGCACACGGTGATGGCAATGCCATGATAGCTGGATTTGTGAAAAGTGAGAAGTTATGGCGCGGCATATTTTAACAAAAACTATCTGGGAACCAGCAGCGAAGTAGATGAGAACATTTACAGCCTCAACATTGAGAAAGCGACCACGTAGCATAGTTTGCAGGAGCTGTATTATTATTATTATTTTCAGAAGCCTTGAAACCACGATACTGGCAAAGAATGTTTTACGCCACTCACAATCAAGAAGGAGGTGAAAACTAGAATAGCAATGGCAAAGGAAGCTTTCAATAGAATGAAAAATTTATTATGCGGAAGGCTGGATAAAAACCTGAGGAAAAACAAGCTAAATGCTTTGTATGGAGTGTAGGACTAGTATTTGGGGCAGAAACATGGACGCTACGCAAAGAAGACCTGAAGAGGTTGGAAGCTTTCGAAATGTGGATATGGAGGAGGATTGAAAAAATAAGTTGGAAAGACAAAGTAAGGAATGATGAAGTGCTGGAGTGAGTAGAAGAGGAAAGTTCCTTTATAAAGCAATAAGGAACAGAAAATGGAATTGGATTGGTCATGTGTTGAGGAATGAGTGCCTGCTTAAAACTGCACACTAGAAGGGATTGTGAACGGAGGAAAAAGAAGAGGTCGGAGAAGGAAGAAAATGATTGATGACATCATGATAAATGGGAAATATATAGAGACTAAGAGAATGGCGGAAGAAAGGGTGGCTTGGAAGGCTGTCACTGTGAATGGACATGCTGAATAGCAGGAAACCCTTGAATATGATGTCAGGAGTGATTTATACATGCGGAACTATTAGTGTGTCTCCTTTTTCACGTTGCCTACGGGGAAACATATGATTAGGGGCTTTCTACCCCACCAAGAAGAAAGAACCAAGCTGACCTGTGTCATCATGGTCTGGTTACAAGAGCATTAAGTCTCCTAATATCATGACTTCCGTATCACCCGTTCCAAGCAGCCTGATGAGACAGAGAGTGAACACTGTAACCATGGCGTCCCGTTGCTGGCTTCCACCTGGTGGTAAGCAACTTTCGTCCATTGGTCACAGCCCAGATAGAGCAGTTTCCTCGCTGACATACATTCTTCGAGAGGTAAATCTTCCCTCATAACCTGCGCACAGCAAACAATTGCACGTAACACGCCATGTTAGATTAACCTCGAAATATCCTCAATGTGATTCATAGACCCGATTGTTCTGATTAATTACAGTAATTTAGATTACAATTTGAATGAACCATTCGTTGTGATGATTGAAGCTTCAATAAATACTTGACGCTTTTATCATTCATATTTTCATATACTCTGTTATCATAGTCGTTCCAATCCTTCAAACAATATCAAAATATTCATACTGAGTTATACTTACAAGTGTAACTGAGTAGAAACCATTTCAATATTCAACTTTGAATCCATCCGCGCTAAACGCTAAAATGAAGCATTTGAAAATTATATGTGTAGTCACCAAGAGGAACACGATAGAATTCACAAATGGGATACTGAGAGAACTGTAGTTCAGAAATAAGCTTTATAACAAAATTGTCAGCATGGTTCTGCTATATTGATATATTACTGCTGTTACTTCATGTACCTTAGCTCATCAGTTTGCCTCTGTAACTTCTCCAATAATCTGTTTTTTATTCTCTCTCTACTGGCATATCTACCTTTAAAAGTTCATTAGCTTAGTGTCTATCATTTTGGCCTATTTTAATATGTCAACACAGTAATTGGCTGCATTCTACACTTAATTCGTAACATTCGATTGTTTCATTACCTTCCATTTCACAATGTTCTCGATGCAAATACAATCATTTCCTATACAGAGATTCGAAATAATTTTCATCAGAAATGGAAAAAAATGATAATTTTAGCCAACGTTAAACTTCCATTTTTAATAGAGCGAAGTGAAGAAAACTTGGAATAAAATAATATTTCTTGCTAAAGCTTTCCCTTACTATCACAACCTCGTTCGCAAATAGAAGCAATATCTTGGCTATCCATATCAACATTTCAGGATTGAAATGAATAATCAACCGTTATCATTTAGATGAAGCTAATCTTTTGATTATTTCCTTAGTAACTGCCTAATGCTTCTTGAAGAAAAACACAAATGTATTAAAACACATAATATACGAAAACACTAACTTAGCTATTACTATATTAAATTGATTTACATACACGTATATACATGAATATCCTTACTATCAATATATATAAAGATGAATTTATGTATGTTTGTTTGTTTGTTTGTTCTCATACAAATCCACAGTTTTCATCCTATCTCGATGAAACTTTGCACACTTATCCTTTGAAACAAGCAGAAAAATACTGTCTACATTTGGTTGTAAAATTATCTGTGTAAATAATACATGTTGTCTCATAATTTCGAAATACTACTGAATGGCGATAGACAGACGTATGTATACAGCTTTTTTTCGTGTATCGGTCAGATAGCTCAGTCGTTAAAGCGCTTGCTTACAAATGTTTGGGCCGTGCTCTCCGGTTCAAATCTCCTTGGAGTCTAAGATTTTTAAAAATTGTTTTTGATCGTAAGAGTCACGCCTGGGCCGTAGGTTATTCGGATTGAATGTTAAACTGTAGATATGACAAAGTTAGGGGTGCAATGCGAGGCAAATCGTTGGTAGTCTTTCAATGCTGTAGGTGTACACTTTTTTACGTTATAATGATTCCTGAGGGGTTGTTCGCTGACAGAGAGAGAGAGAGTGTGTGTATGTGTGTGAACCGCAGTAATAATACTATAAATACGGAAGTAAGTCTCTTTCTTTTTGTTACGTTTTGACGACCAAATGGCAATATCGATGTTGATGGAATTTGACAAGAAAAACTGTATGAAGAGCACAGGACATTTTCTCAGGTATGTTTAATAGTTGCAGTCACGAAATTTTGAGACCTTATCGAATGGTGACAGAAATATGTTGGAAACTGATTCTCTTCAAGAGACTGGTTCGACGGTAGAGTGATATAGTGATAGCTTTCCTGTCATATTATGCCGACTGGGTGTTGTTTGGGTCCAATCCTTCGTTACCAACAACTTTCTATTTTCAATTCTGGTAAAAAAAATCTTAATCCACGCGTACGAAGTCGTGGGTTCGAGCTAGTCTTAAGCATAAAGCTTGTAATACTGTGCTCTATATTTCCGTTTAGTCTCTTATTTGACACTTTAAAATATCGCAATTTATCTCCACGTGAATAAAAATTTGTTGATTGTGGTATAATTGGAGAGCGAATGTGTTGCTGTATGCAGCTATCCCGTCCATACCTTGAGCCAGACGACGGAAGAATCCGGCCAGGTCTCATTGTATGATCTGATGACGCCGGAGTCTCTCTCCAGAGACGGGGATATTCCTGTCTCCCCACTCTGCACCAGGGATGTCGTGTACGCGTTCAGACCGAAGAAGTCAGCAGAACCTGTCGCAACGTGAAAATGTCGTCAACAAATAAACAGTACCAGATGCCGACATACACAAACATAATATGAATAATATTGTTTCTCTGTCCATCAAAACGGATTAATGGAGGCATTAGAGATGATCCAAAGAAGAGCCGCCCGTTTCGTGACAGGTATATATATTTGGAGGGAAAGCGTAAGTGCGATGTTGAAGGCGTTGCTCTCGACAGAAGCTAATTGAAAAATTCTCGACTGACGTATTTCGGAATGACAGTAAAAAAATATTGCTACCAGCAACATTCATATCCCGGAATGACCGCGAAAATAAGATAAGAGAAATCATGGCCAGAACCGATTCATTTCTTTACTCATTTTTTCCACGAGCGATTAGGGAGTGGATTAGAAAGGATTTACCGGGCATCTAAACATAAAATCCGACAGGAGTAGCTTTCAATAAAGTACTCCGGCCATCCTGATCTGGGTTTTCTATGGTTTCCCCAGATCGCTCCATGCGAATGCTGGGATGGTTCCTCACAATAGACCATGGGCGCCTCCATTCAAATCCTGTATATCCTTTCCAAACCATTACCTTCCCGGATAGGTGCAATGCACCCTCCGCCACACACTTTTAGTGAATCGCGGAGTAATAGTAATAGTAATATACGTGACGGTACTTACTCTATTTTGGCCAAGAAGTAAAGACCTCCCATCAAGAAATATATACGAGCAATTCTTATATATATTTATATATCTCGGAAACGATTAACGATTGGGATGAAACTTCATATTTAGATTACGTTTTACTTTTTAAGTGTATCTAAATAGCTGTCTTCACTGCAAAAACACGAATTTAATCCAAAAAAGTTTTTTGTGGTTGGTACCACGGAAACCGCTCTAACACCTCTCGCAGACGTCTCAGGTACCCTAAAGTCTACTAATGGTTTCGACAAGGACCCCTTATAAACTCCGATTTAAATGGAAAATTTCTGTAAACTAACTGATCCAGCCGAATATTTCGCACAGTATCGTGGTAAGTCACCGAATGGTAATATAATAATGAGGAAACAAGTAAATGCAATTATTTATTAATGAAAGGTATTTTATTTTGAACAGTAGTAATAAATATCACTTTTGCAGTAAAAAGTCATTATCATTAAATAATACATTTTTAATTGTAAAAAAATTAAAAAGTAAATATTTTAAAAAATATTGGCTTTGTCAGAAGTTATTTTTTCAATCTTCTTTAGTTTACAAATCTTCGTTGAAAACAATATTAGCGGTTATAATGTGATCTTCGTTGACTTTTTGACCATATGTGCCTTTTAACACAAAAACAGATATTAGTGAATCTACAGATGTGAGAAACCGCATACGTGTATCCATACGAAAAAACTGGTTCTGATTAATACAGTCCTGCCTTTTGAAGAGTCTGACCTTGGGCTTTATTAATGTTAGTAGCCAATCTTTCTTTAACTGGGAATTGTTTTCCTATAATTTACAAAGCATGGTTGGTGGTGTGAGGTTAATGCGAGGTAACAGCATAGTTTTATCGGAGTGAACTAATTTAGCACTGATGATTTGCTCTTCTAAAAGAATTACCACTAATCTTGCACCATTAATTAATCCCTGATAAGCATTAATATTTCTATTTAACATAATAATAGCATTTTTCTTTAAATGCCATTTATCAGATGGTAAACAAAACGATATCGGAAATGGTTCTAGCGATTTGGATGTAATTTCATAATAGATAAAGTTTTGATTTTCAGCATTGTAACTGGATTTTACAAATAAAAGAGCAATTCTTGGTTTTTGTATCTTGGAAAAGACTCTAACCTAAGGTTGTAGAAGTTTCTGGTATCTTTTTGTTATATATCTGCGTAACATCTCTCTAACAGCGAGGTCTTTAGAGACGGGAAATGATGGGGGACAAGGAATGGGAAGGAATTCGGCCATGGCCTTTTAAAGGAAGCATCCCGGCATTTGCCTGGAGTGATTTGGGAAACCATGGAAAACCCTAATCTGGATACCCGGACAGGGATTCGAACATTCTGATATCAGTAAGCCTACTGTTGTTAGCTAAGCTTCGCTTTGCCATGAACAGTGATCTTAAAAATGCCTAGGAAGCCGTCATGAAAAACGATTGACATTAATCAAACTTTACTCAAAATCATGCACATTGAACAGTAATCGAAAGATGGCGAGCGAAGATCGGTTGCCCAGGAACTACGTATTGAAGTCCCAGAGACCATGGGATACCTTGTAATATCGTGTGGGACCCCCTTTTTCCATGGGAAGTGCTGCAAACCGACATAGCACTAACTCAACAAATAGTCGGAAGTTCCCTGAATAAATTTTCAGTTATACTTCCCAAAGAGAGATCCATATTTGCGAAGGTTTTGCCGTAGAAAGATGTTGTGCACGAACTGATCATTCTACCACGTCCCAGATATATTGATTTGGATTCAAGTCTGGAGATCTAGTTGACCAAATCTATCTCTGGAATTGTCAAGAATGCTCCTCAAACTAATCGTTAACGATACAGATGCATTTCCGTCCTGGAAAATTCCAGTGTTGTTTTGGAACATGAATGCCATTAATGGTTGCAAATTATCTCCAATTAGCTGAACATTTGTAGTCATCAGTAGGTTCAGTTTGACTAATACCAGGTTGAAACCACCACCGCCAACTTGCCCAATGCCTTCCTAACAACCTGGATCCATGGCCAGGTGGGGTATGTGTAAAGGCCCGTTCCCACGATCCCTTGTAACGAAGGCGAGACGGGATGGGACGAATACTCGACCACACGCCATGGGAACAGGGCCGCCTCTGCTAGCGGAGACGAGACGCAGCTACCCACTCTGAGTTGGTAAACATCACAGGCGTGTGGAGCGGTGCTCTGTTGCCATCGGTTTGCAGCAGCTGTGCGCACCCCTTCTGTTGCGGTAAAGTGCTCTGTGCCAAACGACATTAGGCATTGTGGTGCGGAGGTGGCGGCAAGGTAAGATAGGACTAACGTGCGGCCCGCGGTCGTCCCTACACTTCGCCTAATGAGGTCCAGTCTCGTTTTGCCCTCGTTACAAGGGATCGTGGGAATGCGCCTTTACACTCGAATCCAACCATCAACTCTCACAAGCTTGAATCGAAACTAATCTGAGCACCGTTTTTCCGGCCATTTCGGGTCCAACTGCAACATTCACGAGAAAACGAGAGATGCTGCAGCATATCGCGTTTTGTTAGCAGAGACATTCGCATCGGTCTTCTGCTAGCATATTCCATAAACGCCACATTTCGCTGAACTGTCATCCCGGACACGTCTGTCGTACGTCCCACATTGTATGATGAGGTTCTTTCACACAATGTTGTCTGTCTTCCAACAATGACATCTGTGATCTCGGTCAGTAAGTAATCGCGGTCGTGTCGAATGGCGGTAAATTACATAATATCTGCACACTGTTGACACTGCTGATGTTGGAATGTTAAATTCAAGCATAATTTCCGAAATGCAACACCCCGTGTGTCTACCTTCCACTACCATTACGCGTCCAAAGTCTGTTAACTCAGTGGTACGGCCATAATGAAGTCAGAAAACCTATTACACGATTCACGAAAGTACAACTGAAAGTGCAGATACTGCTTAACACATATATACTTTTCTTTTGCGGTGCTATAGCCATCTGAATATTTGTATCTTCCGATCAGTGGCTTACGGCACTTCAGTTTATAACTAAAAATAATAGTTTCTATCTATAATCTCGTATTACTCAGAGTTTTATGTGGAGGACGTTGGACCGAAACAATCAGAGAATTATCACGTTGGAGGCATGAACGGAAAAAAAACTGCCAGCGTAACGTATCACTATGTTATTCATATTCCAACATTTTTACCATTAAAGTTATTGTCTGTTTACCGTATTGAAGTTGTAATTGTATTGTTTTCAAACTATAGGAATGGCAGATATCTATGATTTCAAATGCTTCATAACATGACTGTTCAAATGTGTTTCTACGTACAAGTTGACTTCATACAAGATTAACCTCAGGTTTATAACAACAGCAACACACTCCTGAGCTAAGGGGCCAAATAATTACAAAGTGATTATGTAATTCGATAGAAACCAAATGATCGCGTGAGTCACTTGGACGCAAGTAGTTCAGAGACACCGATTCTTTACAATCCCAAATTCCGGTCATGTGACACAAAATTGCGGCCGTCCTTCTCCTTTTTCCCCTCCCCTCCATGACGTCACTTCCGGTTTGCGGGAAATTCTAATTTAGAGCATGACGGCACGACCATGCTATAAATAGAAAAAATTACAATAACTAGCTTCAAACCGCCAATTTTATATACGTTTATAGAATCTGCTTTGGAGATACAATATTGGCAGCTGAGCCATTGTACATCACATGGAGTAGGCCTTGTAGCGGACCACGAAGCAATGCAGGCAAAAAAGTGGCACTGAAAGTATGTATCATATACCATTTGTTTGTTGCGCTTACTGCTGTAGATACTTAAACCTTGAAGTAGCAGCATTTTTTTATTCTTACCGATTTGATTTTCTTGTTATTTAAACTTGGAAACTATGAGTTTAAGCACAGGTTTTCGATATCAAATTAATTAACTTAGTCCCCTTTGTAAAACCTGGGTGATTGTCGTAGAAATTTCTGAACATCCATAATGATAGTGTTGTGTAACATGTTCCCAGCATCGGTTGTGGATGACGATCGAATCCAATATTTAGAATGTAATGATTTTATTGATCATATATGAGAGGCGTCTGCATGGCTCATCTGCAGAATAGGTGCGTAAATTACAGATGGTAAATTTGGCTGTTTTGTTTTACTGAAATACAACGTGTATCATTAATGTACACTTGTGATACGAATGAAACTTAGAATGTAATGATTTTATTGATTATATATGTGAGGTGTCTGCACCTCTCCTCTCAGAATAGGTGTGAAAATAACAGACGGTATATTTGGCAGTTTTGTCTTATTAAGATACAACGTGTGCATGTGTTATTTGATTCTGTATTCCAAATGCGCGTGCTACTAAGTCTTACTTTTGCCCTGTGCGCTGGTGGAGCTGCCTTTAGGTGGCAGGTAGGAACTATACCCTGTTGAACCACAGCCGTCTAATCACAACTATTGTGCATGATTACATTACATCCTATTATATTCCAGATTACTTCTTTTAAAATACCGGATTAATTATTTCGATAAAAGGTAATAGGCCTTTGGCTTACATACTAGTATATTACAACTTTAGTCACCTCTAATATATTCGATCTCCTCCTCGGTGAATGTTGGCAGCCTTGATCTGGGCCTTCCCTCCGCAGCGCTGTTTGCGTCCACCCGTTCTCTCACCACTGCAGGATAGTCACCTTCAGCGCTGAATATAGGGTGTCCGTATAAGCCAACCTAAAACAGGAGAATGATGTCCTACTCATCGAAGTAGTCAAAGAGTCGAGAAAGGAAGGGGGCAAGGACCGGAAAGTAATTCGTTCATCCGTTTTTGAAGGAACAATCCTGAAGTTAGCTTGCAATGATTTCAGGACGCTATGGAAAACCGAAATCTCTACAGCCGAACGGAGATTTTAAACCGCGTCCTGGTGATGGTTACCGCTCTCGCACCGGGATTGGGCATTGAATTCTGTTACCAACTGGTTTTACATAAACGTGAAATTTCCTAAAACTACGTTACACATTTGACATTGATATTCCTCTGACACTACATATGTATAAAACCAAGATGGAG
Organism: Vandiemenella viatica; assembly: GCA_031002005.1. NCBI lineage: Eukaryota > Metazoa > Arthropoda > Insecta > Orthoptera > Morabidae > Vandiemenella > Vandiemenella viatica. The sequence continues at coordinate 27,091,118 of JARYHS010012519.1, read as the reverse complement.
TAATTCATTTACGGTAATAAAGGAAGAGCAAATGAGGAACTGAATACAATAATCCAAAAGGTGACTAAAGTTTTCAGCACAACATAACAAGAACTACAAATAAGCATTCGTAGCTGACATTAATGGAAATAACTATTAAAAAATAATATTGTTTTATTCAAGGCTAACATCTGATTTTCTTTAGCACCAGACAAACAGTAGAAAAAAAATCTGTTCATACATGATTATTGTTCTAATGCTGATAGAATACTTTATAATCGTATAGTAGGAATTTCTCTCTCCACAGATTCCTTCTATGTTCTATAGACGTTGGGCACATGTAAGCTTACCTGGAACTGGAACATGCGGTCCGAAGCCTCCTGGGAGTCTGCAGAGTCGTCATATGGTTCATACCAGTCACTGCTTAGCGTGATGCCAACCTGACCTGAAACAACATCAACTCGCACAGTCATCAACAGCTTCTGGTATCTATTTAGCACATCCAAATTTTTACCTATTCTCATGAAGCTGATTAATTTAGAATTTTGAGCGGAGATTTCATTTCCACCAATATATATTGTAACAAGTTACTTTATCATGCAAATGTTATGTCAAAACTCTCATTTAAATATTTTGTTTTACTTCCCACAGTTGTTTAGATGCGCTCACCACTTTAATCAATAACCGCCAACCTATTCATGAAAGCTTCCAGACTATAGATACTATTATAACGAATGTCTATAACCAACACTGTGCATCCGATTTGTTGATAATACTTTTGTAATCTGGCCTCATGGTACAGGAGTTCTTACACAATCTGAATAGTTTCCCCCGCGGAATCCAATTCAGCAAATAAGTGGAAGAAATGAACAAGTATTGTTTCTGTCCTGATAAATAAGCAGAGCCTTGCACGATCATCTAAAAACGAAGGACGTTCTGACGTCATTAAGCATAAGACAGTGTGTCACTCGCAAAGTCTAATGGATGAAATGGTGTCTCTCATTACAATATTCTGGGCAAATCCGTACCCTGAAACCAACTTCACAAGGGTTTTAAGCACTGCCTAACCCATGGAGGACTCAACGTGTTCCATGATACAATTTCTAACAAGGACATCAATTTGATACGGAAATACACCTTTGTTCCTTTTGTGGAAGCAGTCACAAACCGAAATGGAAAGTAAATCACGTTGGGATGCTAACAGTGTATGAGGCACACTATAAGCTGGGCCGGTTGCTGATTAGAATCAAGCACCGTTTGTACGCTCGAACCACATAGCGGGTGTTAGAAATTCATTGTACACGTGGCGGTGAGACGGGTGGAACTGTCGCTTGATATACTTAAAGCACATATCCGCCAGTACAAGGGAAACAACAGCCACAGATCTGTCGTATTTCCACATGCCATCAACGCTGGACCAGCGATAAAAATTGAAAACTCAAGGCCACTATTTGGAGAAGACCATCGATGGCGTAGACGTATTAGGATACACTATTTAGGTCACCATGTTGCTTGGTGCTCGTTGATGAGAAATATATCAAGAAATTTCCTATTAAGGCTGCCAGTTCTCAGCAGAAAACTCATTAATATTTTAATTTTTTTTTAATCAAGTGAATGTTAACAAAGACATCAGCAGAAACCTAACAATTCATAGCAATGTGCAATCGGTGTTAACTGAAATTTACATAAGGTGTTGCTTGTCGTTTGCCATTCTGTCACAGTAGACTAAGCAATCACATGAGAAGACCTGTGGCATTACCATTTAAAGAAGTAACAGGTGATTGTGGGTATTAACGTAAACTTATAATTTATGTACGTAGTTTTAATATTCTCACTTTGATGGAGAGAGAAGGGTTTTTTTATGTAATAATTATGCAATCTGTATTCATTTAGAACTATCCGTACTACAACTTTGACACTTAAGCTAAAGGAACCACTTCCCATTCCTAAGTCCAAAATATTTAGGGCCTGTTGACAGGGTATTCCACACAGACATCCTTAGATATCTTATCTAGGAATTTACAGTCCGTTTCCTTCAGCCAAGAAATGAAAATATGCTGGAAATTGAAAGGATTTCTGATATGACCTTTTTGAAGGAACCATACGTGCATTCGCTTGCAGTAGCTTGCTTCGTAGTCCAGTAACGGGGTCGTAAAAAGGGGGTTTCACTTGCATCACATCACGTAGAAGATTTTTTTTTCTTATCTTGTATATATTGGTGGGAGTATGCAGAAACCAAGTTTTCGACCTCCAGCACCCTCGGCACAATTTTCTGTGGCCAAAAAACATCAAAATTTGGGTACTTTTTTCAGTTTTTCGTCTATAACTCCTTACTGATAAGTCCTATCAAGAAATATTATATTTTCAATTTGAAAGAGGACAAAATTTCCTACAACTTTCGTATCACAAACTTTTTTCTAAACTCAAAATTAAGCGAGCTACAGTTCTTCGAAAATCAGCCAAATTTCACACTTTTCCTAAAAGTTGGGTTTTTACCTAATTTGCAGCTCAAAATGACCTGAAACCCCTGTATATATAACCGATATATATGTATTTCTGTATGACATAGTATATATATGTACTATACTTTGATTACTGATGGTCCATTCAATAATCATTTAGCATTGTTGGCCGTGAGATCCCGAAGGATTATTCGGCCGTCAGGTGACAGTGTTATGGATAGGCCGCGCAGTGCGCTTCTTGTGGCTATCTAACCTGACCAAGTACTAGTACCGCATATAGGGAACCTACAGCTTAAGGTGGAATTAAAACCATAGAATCGTTCTGGCTTTCTCCATATTACACAGCAAGCTGTGGCAGAGGTTAAGCTCGGGTTAATGGCCTTTGAAAATTACTGCTGAGAACGGGATTTCGATCTTCAGTCAGATACCTTAACCACTGAGCTACCATTTCGTTCTATTGCCTGATGGTATTTATACCAGTTTGAAAAACGGATTTGCAAAGCTGAAAACATAATGTTATGGCACAAAGTTTATTTATGCTGTCAAAATTAAGTCATAATAAGTCAAAAATTAGTCATAAATCCATTTCTTTTCCGTTTTAATGAATTGAAACAAGGTGTTCCATGTGAATTTGTTCCGTACAACAATGGAACAAAATTGTCGCTATATGAAGCATCTCTTCAAGATACAACACCCGACACAAAAATTTTTGCTATGCACGGATGATTCCTCCTGCATAAGGTTATGTGGCATAGTAGTAAATACCTTGGCTGCTTCTATGGAAAATATGAAGCCTATTTGACAACGAACTATAGATCCAACATCACAGTTATATTTGACGGATACCGAAGTTATGCTGCGCAGAGAGGAATAAAGTCATCTGAAATGATTTGTAGTTTGAAAACATTAGATACTTCAGCAGGCATCATTTTCAGTGAGGAAACAAGTGCTACAGTGACGCAGCAAATGAGAGCAGCAAGAACTGTGTAATGTTGATACTAATGCAAAAACTGAAAAAGGAGGCATCCAAGATCAACAGGCAAAACAAGATGCTGCTGGATTGATCGTTGACGCAGCAATTTCCCAAGCAGCAAAATTCGACAGTGTGATGATTCTAAGTGAGTGTATTTGCTTTCTCATTTTGTTAATGGGTACGAGTTTGAACCCACACACATCCTCTTTATCCATGCATTTGCTGGATGTGATACAATATCAGCATATTTCGGCAATGGGAAAGAAAACTTCTACTGCATGATTCAATACCAACCATATCTGAAAGTAACATGCATGCTAACTTCTCAGAACTCTAGCCTCCAGAGAACATTTGGAGAACACGCAGGTGAACAGATCATCTTGGAACGGTACGGAAAAATTGCTTGTGGAACATTGGAAGGCTCAGATATGAAATGATTAAGAAATCTGCCCAAAAAATGCATTCAGACTAGCACGGTTGCCACCAAAATCAGATGCGGCAACGTTTCACTCAATATGCACGTACCACCAAGTAAAGGTTGGTTGGGTCGAGAAACGTACCCATTGCCGTGAGGATGAAGGAAAGGCTCGTCCAGTCTTATTACAGTTACAATAATAAATGCATTCAGGAGGACGTCTGTTCGAATTCCCGTCCAAGCATCCAGATTAGGGTTTTGCATGGTTTCCTCAAATCACTCCAGCCGAATGCCGGGATGCTTCCTTCAAAAGGCCATGGCCGAAATCCTTCACGTTCCTTGTCCCCAGTCCCATCGTGCCACTAATGAACTCGACGACGACGAGGCGTAAAGTCATAAAAAAACAATAATAAAAGACGATGCACTTGAGTTTACTTCGAAGGTTGTATCATATTCCTTCCAGAAACCTTGTACACCTCCATGCAGCTGTCGCTAATCAGGACTGCATTGTTCAGCTGCTTGCAAAAATTGCTCTCGCCTGCCTCGTGAAAGCGTTCCTGGATTTCTTCGACCTCCAGGAAGCTGTTCCTGATACAATGGATGAAAGAGACACAATTCATTGATAAGCCGGGACAATCCAAACGGAAAAGAAATTTATTTATGACCATTTTTTTAACTTATTTCGAAATTATTATGACTTTATAACTTTGCGTCATAACATTATGCATTGTTGTTCGCTCTATTATCTTCAGTAATAGAGCGATCTGGTAGCTCAAGGCGTCTGACTGGAGATCGAAATCCCGGTCTCAGCAATGATTTTCAAAGGCCATTAACCCGACCTTACCTCTGCCACAGCTTGCTGTGTAATATGAAGTAAGCCAGAACGATTCTGTGGTTCGGATTCCACCTTAAGCTGTAGGTTCCCTATATGCGGTACTAGTACTTGGTCAGGTTAGATAGCCACAAGAAGCGCACTGCGCGGCCTATCCATAACACTGTAACCCGGCGGCCGAACAATCCTTCGGGATCTCCCGGCCAACAATGCTATATGATTATTGAATGGACCATCAGTAATCAAAGTATAGTACATATATATACTATGTCATACAGAAATACATATATTTCGGTTATATATACAGGGGTTTCAGGTCATTTTGAGCTGCAAATTAGGTAAAAACCCAACTTTTAGGAAAAGTGTGAAATTTGGCTGATTTTCAAAGAACTGTAGCTCGCTTAATTTTGAGTTTAGAAAAAAGTTTGTAATACGAAAGTTGTAGGAAATTTTGTCCTCTTTCAAATTGAAAATAAAATATTTCTTGATAGGACTTATCAGAAAGGAGTTATAGACGAAAAACTGAAAAAAGTACCCAAATTTTGATGTTTTTTGGCCACAGAAAATTGTGCCGAGGGTGTTGGAGGTCGAAACTTGGTTTCTGCATACTCTCACCAATATATACAAGATAAGAAAAAAAATCTTCTACGTGATGTGATGCAAGTGAGAACTACCCCGTTACTGGACTATCGGGAAACCGCGGGAATCCGTAACCTTGACGTCCGAATCGATAATCAATGCTGTTGGTAATGTTGGCAGAACACAGCTAGTATTGAGCTACCCGGCTTCCGGACTAGCAACCCCATAGATTACCGCTAAGGAATGCTTCAAATTGCGATGTTACTTTGTTATATCTCTCTTGGAATCAACAGCTCGGTTCACAGACGCTGCTCCATTCGCGTATTTCTTCACTACGTGATCGGCTTACATGCTGTTCAGGAAATGAGTTTTCATAAATTCGGTGATCTCGCGGACTTGTACAAAGAGATCAAAACAGTGAAAACCTGGTGTAAGTTGTTCTGAAATACGATAGACGGGAAGGGGATATTTAAGGTAAATGTCTGGCCGATAAACTTAAGCAACATGTGGCTACTTCTTCGATATTAACTAATTCAACGATGGCTATTTCTCTGCTATAAAACGTTCATTTGAAATAATCTACAATGCCTCCTACCCTAAAGTTGTTAAGTCGCTTAGTATACAAGTATTGATTGTAATTGCTATAGGTAACTTGTATATGTATTTAATTCTTCCATGTGTCGCTGTAAACTTGAGTATAAAACTGATTCTTTCTGCTCCTGTATTTCAAAGTGTTTCTTGAACCATATAGTGTTTAAACTATGATGTGAAATTATGTTTACACTTTCGTAATTTAAAACGTTGAAACTATTCATTAAATTAGATGCAATAGCAATTATTTTAGAGTATTATTATTACGATAGATCTAAGATAAGCTACAATCCGCCTAAAATAATAATAATAATTTTAAAAACAAAACATTTTAGGTTAGTACAAGTTGGCGATTACTAATAATATTATTTTTGGTATATTCGGTAGGGTAAACTATGGTAAAAAAAGTATTTAATCCTTAGCATCAAAAATCCCTAATACATCTTCTTTACATGATGCATTTCTCAGGTGAGGACTTCAAAAAGCCTTGAGATTAAAATATCTAACTCCTGTGAGAATTTCATTAAAAGTGGTCAGCCGACACATTTAATTTGTAATTTAAAATTCTGCATCGGCAAGTTTGCTTGATAAAACAGATGAGGACGTCACACTATTCATCCAACCTGAATATAGCATTCGGGAGGACACGGGTTCGAATTCCCCTCTAGCCATCCAGAATTCTGTTTTCCATGGTTTCTCGAAATCACTCTTGTTGAATGTCAAGATGGTTCCTCCAGAAGACCATGCTTTGCTCCTTTCAGTTCCTCTCGTCCTCAGTTTCTTCGTAACTTTAATAACCAGGTTGTCGACCAAACGAAAAGCCATAAGCAAAAAAAAAAAAAAAAAAAAAAAAAAAAAAATATCTCTCTCTTCGAAACGTAACCGAAACTTCGTAAATTTAGTTATCATTAAAAGAATGAAACTGCAGTGGCAATTGTCGTCGAGGCAGTGAAACATAGCGCTCTCTCAGCGTGTTACTCACCGTTCTGCGTGGCTCTGTACTGCTCGTCGTACAGCCTGTAGACCTGGCCGTGTGCTCTGAGGATGGTGTGGGCCACTAGGTATGGTACTCACCGTTCTGCGTGGCTCTGTACTGCTCGTCGTACAGCCTGTAGACCTGGCCGTGTGCTCTGAGGATGGTGTGGGCCACTAGGTATGGTACTCACCGTTCTGCGTGGCTCTGTACTGCTCGTCGTACAGCCTGTAGACCTGGCCGTGGGCCCTGAGGATGGTGTGGGTCACTAGGTATGGTACTCACCGTTCTGCGTGGCTCTGTACTGCTCGTCGTACAGCCTGTAGACCTGGCCGTGGGCCCTGAGGATGGTGTGGGTCACTAGATATGGTACTCACCGTTCTGCGTGGCTCTGTACTGCTCGTCGTACAGCCTGTAGACCTGGCCGTGGGCCCTGAGGATGGTGTGGGTCACTAGGTATGGTACTCACCGTTCTGCGTGGCTCTGTACTGCTCGTCGTACAGCCTGTAGACCTGGCCGTGGGCCCTGAGGATGGTGTGGGTCACTAGATATGGTACTCACCGTTCTGCGTGGCTCTGTACTGCTCGTCGTACAGCCTGTAGACCTGGCCGTGGGCCCTGAGGATGGTGTGGGTCACTAGGTATGGTACTCACCGTTCTGCGTGGCTCTGTACTGCTCGTCGTACAGCCTGTAGACCTGGCCGTGTGCTCTGAGGATGGTGTGGGTCACTAGGTATGGTACTCACCGTTCTGCGTGGCTCTGTACTGCTCGTCGTACAATCTGTAGACCTGGCCGTGTGCTCTGAGGATGGTGTGGGTCACTAGGTATGGTACTCACCGTTCTGCGTGGCTCTGTACTGCTCGTCGTACAGCCTGTAGACCTGGCCGTGTGCTCTGAGGATGGTGTGTGTCACTAGTTATGGTACTCACCGTTCTGCGTGGCTCTGTACTGCTCGTCGTACAGCCTGTAGACCTGGCCGTGGGCCCTGAGGATGGTGTGGGCCACTAGGTATGGTACTCACAGTTCTGCGTGGCTCTGTACTGCTCGTCGTACAGCCTGTTGACCTGGCCGTGGGCCCTGAGGATGGTGTGGGCCACTAGGTATGGTACTCACCGTTCTGCGTGGCTCTGTACTGCTCGTCGTACAGCCTGTAGACCTGGCCGTGTGCTCTGAGGATGGTGTGGGCCACTAGATATGGTACTCACCGTTCTGCGTGGCTCTGTACTGCTCGTCGTACAGTCTGTAGACCTGGCCGTGTGCTCTGAGGATGATGTGTGTCACTAGTTATGGTACTCACCGTTCTGCGTGGCTCTGTACTGCTCGTCGTACAGCCTGTAGACCTGGCCGTGGGCCCTGAGGATGGTGTGGGCCACTAGGTATGGTACTCACCGTTCTGCATGGCTCTGTACTGCTCGTCGTACAGCCTGTAGACCTGGCCGTGGGCCCTGAGGATGGTGTGGGCCACTAGGTATGGTACTCACCGTTCTGCGTGGCTCTGTACTGCTCGTCGTACAGCCTGTAGACCTGGCCGTGGGCCCTGAGGATGGTGTGGGTCACTAGGTATGGTACTCACCGTTCTGCGTGGCTCTGTACTGCTCGTCGTACAGCCTGTAGACCTGGCCGTGTGCCCTGAGGATGGTGTGGGCCACTAGGTATGGTACTCACCGTTCTGAGTGGCTCTGTACTGCTCGTCGTACAGCCTGTAGACCTGGCCGTGGGCCCTGAGGATGGTGTGAGACACTAGGTATGGTACTCACCGTTCTGCGTGGCTCTGTACTGCTCGTCGTACAGCCTGTAGACCTGGCCGTGGGCCCTGAGGATGGTGTGGGCCACTAGGTATGGTACTCACCGTTCTGCGTGGCTCTGTACTGCTCGTCGTACAGTCTGTAGACCTGGCCGTGTGCTCTGAGGATGGTGTGTGTCACTAGTTATGGTACTCACCGTTCTGAGTGGCTCTGTACTGCTCGTCGTACAGCCTGTAGACCTGGCCGTGGGCCCTTAGGATGGTGTGGGCCACTAGGTATGGTACTCACCGTTCTGCGTGGCTCTGTACTGCTCGTCGTACAGTCTGTAGACCTGGCCGTGGGCCCTGAGGATCGTGTGGGCCACTAGGTATGGTACTCACCGTTCTGCATGGCTCTGTACTGCTCGTCGTACAGCCTGTAGACCTGGCCGTGGGCCCTGAGGATGGTGTGGGCCACTAGGTATGGTACTCACCGTTCTGCGTGGCTCTGTACTGCTCGTCGTACAGCCTGTAGACCTGGCCGTGGGCCCTTAGGATGGTGTGGGCCACTAGGTATGGTACTCACCGTTCTGCGTGGCTCTGTACTGCTCGTCGTACAGCCTGTAGACCTGGCCGTGGGCCCTGAGGATCGTGTGGGCCACTAGGTATGGTACTCACCGTTCTGCATGGCTCTGTACTGCTCGTCGTACAGCCTGTAGACCTGGCCGTGTGCTCTGAGGATGGTGTGGGTCACTAGGTATGGTACTCACCGTTCTGCGTGGCTCTGTACTGCTCGTCGTACAGCCTGTAGACCTGGCCGTGGGCCCTGGGGATGGTGTGGGTCACTAGGTATGGTACTCACCGTTCTGCGTGGCTCTGTACTGGTCGTCGTACAGCTTGTAGACCTGGCCGTGTGCTCTGAGGATGGTGTGGGCCACTAGGTATGGTACTCACCGTTCTGCGTGGCTCTGTACTGCTCGTCGTACAGCCTGTAGACCTGGCCGTGGGCCCTGGGGATGGTGTGGGTCACTAGGTATGGTACTCACCGTTCTGCGTGGCTCTGTACTGCTCGTCGTACAGCCTGTAGACCTGGTCGTGGGCCCTGAGGATGGTGTGTGTCACTAGTTATGGTACTCACCGTTCTGCGTGGCTCTGTATTGCTCGTCGTACAGCCTGTAGACCTGGCCGTGGGCCCTGAGGATGGTGTGGGCCACTAGGTATGGTACTCACCGTTCTGCGTGGCTCTGTGCTGCTCGTCGTACAGCCTGTAGACCTGGCCGTGTGCTCTGAGGATGGTCACCGTTCTGCGTGGCTCTGTACTGGTCGTCGTACAGCTTGTAGACCTGGCCGTGTGCTCTGAGGATGGTGTGGGCCACTAGGTATGGTACTCACCGTTCTGCGTGGCTCTGTACTGCTCGTCGTACAGCCTGTAGACCTGGCCGTGGGCCCTGAGGATGGTGTGGGTCACTAGGTATGGTACTCACCGTTCTGCGTGGCTCTGTACTGGTCGTCGTACAGCTTGTAGACCTGGCCGTGTGCTCTGAGGATGGTGTGGGCCACTAGGTATGGTACTCACCGTTCTGCGTGGCTCTGTACTGCTCGTCGTACAGCCTGTAGACCTGGCCGTGGGCCCTGAGGATGGTGTGGGTCACTAGGTATGGTACTCACCGTTCTGCGTGGCTCTGTACTGCTCGTCGTACAGCCTGTAGACCTGGCCGTGGGCCCTGAGGATGGTGTGGGCCACTAGGTATGGTACTCACCGTTCTGCGTGGCTCTGTACTGCTCGTCGTACAGCCTGTAGACCTGGCCGTGGGCCCTGAGGATGGTGTGGGCCGCTAGATAGTTGCCAATCCCAGATGCATTCTGCGACGGAGCATTACTACCGTAGCTCGAGTACCCGGTGACCGCCTGTGATGGCTCGTTAAAAGTGGTCCACCACTTCACCTGGTAGGACGTCGTCATGCTTATTACATTATTGTGAAAGTATAAGTGAATTAGAAAACGAGATGCCATTAATTCAGAAAACTTATCGTAAAAAAAAAAAAAAAAAAAAAAAAAAAAAAAAAAAAAAAAAAAAAAAGCGTAATTTTTTTTAGAGAAACTATTCAGCCTGAAATATAGCTCTGTCTGATCATCTTATTAATAGAAGAGGTGTGAACAAAAGTCCTCTTATTCAGTTTTTTATGTGAAACATCTATTGGCGCGCCTTGAGGATAAGATAGACTCGTATGCCTTTACGGCCAATGACATGACGCTCTGTTATGACGTCATCCCCCCTCTCCACCGCCACCGTCTATTCCCTTTTGTTTACAAAAGAACGTTGAAGTGCTTAAAGATTTAAATCAGTGACAATATTATTGAGTTTCAATATGACAATGACGAAACAAAAAGTTATAGATGATCAATGTGCAGGCTGTAGTAAAATGTCTCATACGCGTGTGCAATGACTGCTTTAAGTAACATAATCTACCGACTCAAACCAAAGGTTAGTAAATCATCTTTTAACACGTTATTAGCAATTTATTTTATTTGTTCATTTGAGTTTAAAAGCGTGTATACTGATGCCAACAAGTTGTTTATTTTCTGCGCATGCGTACACAAAACGCGGCATATATACTCGTACATCTACGTGTTTCAACTCCTTTCTTCCTGTGTGTACATAGATATATGGATAAGCATATTCACTACACGCACACTCACGATATATACGCATCGCATCTCATCTCTCTCTCTCTCTTTCGCACGTCGCATCGCTGTTTCTCTCTCTTTCTCTCTTGCACGCCCACAGCTCACAGATGACGAAGAGGAGTAAAAAGTCCAGCTACCAGTCTTTCTATTTCGCGCAAACGTCACATCCCTTTCTTGCATTTACTCCATATTTATGTATTGGTTTCCTTTAATTATAAATTATTCCGATGTTTCACATCTACCCGTGACGAACACAATTTTTTTTTTTAGTGTTATTATAGTATTTTGTAAATTTTACTTAACATGTGGTTTACACGAAATCTGGTTCACAATAAAAGTATATTAAAACTTGCTGTAAAAGAATGTATGATTTTACGTTTTTGCACACAGATGGTAATCTGTATATAGAACAGATTTTCGTTGTTACGAAAGTCAAGAAAAAATCTTGTTAAGCATCCGTGATTTTAGAAGGCATTTTTGGTTGTATCTTAGGTTTTCTTGCCCAATACCTCTAACAAAAGTAGTTAATTATACCGGAAATTATTAAATTAAATTGCAATGGAGCGCATGCTCCGGTAGCAATTTCCCTAAACACCCATCTTCTCTATATTTGACACACGCTAATATTCATCAGGGCCGTTAGTCATGGATGAACCCGATAACATCTGAGCTCTGAATGAGGTCGTATATATTATTCGTACTTACAATAAAACTTTTCACAACTGTGAAAACACTCACCCTATCTCCAAAGTTCTCGAATAGAAGTCTCGCGTATTCAACAAAATAATCGGACATGAGTGGATTGGGCCAGCCACCTATGTACTGCAACTGTTGGGGAAGGTCCCAATGGTATATGGTCACCTTAAATAAACAATAATGAAAATCTCAGAATATCCCCGTTAGGTGTCGTTATAATCTACAGATATTAGTTGCTAAAGACACTTTCTAGTCAGTAAATTTCAGTCAAGGGTACGCATTACGTCTTGCATAACAGAAAGTTTCAAATAATTTAATAAATACAAACTACCTGTTTTTTGCTGTAAATTGTAGTTTTAAAATAATTTACTATGGATGTTATAGATCGTTATTTACCAAATTTCAGAATTAAATCGAGATCTTCAAACTCACCATAGGCTCTATACCATTTTCCAAGAGCAGGTTGATCAGGTTGTTGTAGTAGTCGATACCAGGTTGGTTGATAACATCGAGATCTCCGGTAGGAAGGATACGAGACCAGGATATTGAGAAACGGTAGGTGTTGGCCTGCGTTTCATGTGAAGAAAGTCAGTTGCATCGATTTAACCTCTGAACGAATAAGCAGGTAAAAATTTAATGTAATACTTATGACAGCATGTAATTAAAGACACACATGTGATTATGACATTGATCAAATTCCAGTATAATAAATCGTGAAAGTTTGGAAACTTTTCAAGAAAAAGAAAGTAATTAACAAGTGATAAGGAAAATTTAGCTGTACCTTCAACTATCAAACAATAATACTTGAAGAATACGTTGATTATAGCATCACGCAAGCATTAATGAGACGCCCTTTTAAGATTCATGCAACCAAAAATATTTTTAATGAAAAATTGTAACAGATAAACATATAAAGGTCAAATTTTTTCCGTATTCTGGACGTTACTTACAAAATTTTATTGCTCTAGCAGCAATTCTAATAATCTGGAGCAACAGAAACGATGAGAAGTTTAAATGAAATATCGAATGCCTGTAGTATGTAGAAACATTTTTTTCACATTTTACGTCTACGTCGTGATTTAACTTAACACAGCAATCAAACATTAAAACGGGATTGGAATCACAGTGTGTTCTCACATAGTTCAAACGAAAACAACAAAGTTTTATCGGGTATTAAAATGAGTTAAGGAGACCAAAAACTTTCCACCATATTCAGCATTCAGTCACAACATCAGAGGGCTTGCTGAAAATATTTAGCTTGGAAAATAAATTTCAGTTGTGCTAACAAATAGAGATAACAAAAAAGTAAGATATTCCACCATTTCTCCCTAATTACAAACATGTGACTTTCTGATGTTACAGGTATCAACTTATTCAGTTTTTCTTGACAGCAGCTTACACATTGATTGTTTGCCTTTGCAGTTTAATTTAAAGGATATTCTGTAACTCTTATTTACAGATCTCTCTGCCTCATAGAAACAATATATATTCTGGCATACTGGAAGTAATGGAATACTCCACGAGTAACGCCTAGGACCTCCTTTACCTCTGAAAAATTAAGCTTTTTGGATGGCTTAGGTTAGCCTTGTCGGCTGATGTTTGTGCCCAGACTATACTGGTAACCCTCCCACAACTGAGTCGTTGCGATACATACTTAACATCACGTACGAACAGCTTTGTCTATCATAACCCAAGAATGTTCTGTGGGATTACTGCCTTGTGACCTCGATAATCAAACCATGTATCCAGAAGACTCCACAATGTATTGGCATGCTATTTCTGCACGGTTATACTGTTATTACTGTCACTCCTCATCATTATCATGCGAAATTAATAAAAAGCTTCAAACTGTCAATAAAAAAATAGCTAAGAATAGTTTCTTTGTCATGTGACTTAGCAAAAAATACAATACAAATAAATACACAGACGGAAAAAAAAATCCCAACACCAAGAAAAAATTATTGTAGAGTAATGAAATTTGGACAATGCATTTGTCAAGTTAACATGTTTAATTGATTAAATTTTCAAGATCACAGGTTAATTTAAGCTCAAGAAAATGCATTTCAAATGTGAAATACTGTTAAATTAATAGCCGGTGTAACCTCCAGAATTTTGAATGCAAGCCTGCAAACGTGAATGCATTGTGTCATACAGGTTTCGAATGTCACTTTGTGGTATGGAGTTCCATGCTTGTTGTACTTGTGCTGTCAATACTGGGACGGTCAGTGCTGGCTGTGGATGATGCTGGAGTTGTCGTCCAATGATATCCCATACGTGTTCAATTGGAGACAGATCTGGTGATCTCGCAGGCCAAGGTAACATGTCGACACTCTGTAGAGCACGTTGCGAGACAACAGCGGTATGAGGGCGAGCGTTATCCTGTTGAAAAACTCCCCCTTGAATGCTGTTCATGAATGGCAGCACTACAGAAATTCGAGCTGCAGTTGGTACCACAGTGACACAACGAACTGTTAGAAATCGGTTACTTCAAGGACAGCTCCGAGCCAGGCGCCCTGTAGCGTGCATTCCACTGACTACAAGCCATCGCCGTTTGCGACTCCAGTGGTGTCAAGCCAGAGCTCATTGGAGGACGGAGTGGAGATCTGTTGTGTTTTCTGATCAAAGCAGGTTCTGCCTTGGTGCCAGTGATGGCCGAGTGTTGGTCAGAAGGAGGCCAGGGGAACGCCTGCAACCAAACTGTCTGCGGCCTAGACACACTGGACCTACACCTGGAGTCATGGTCTGGGGAGCAATTTCCTATGACAGCAGGAGCACTCTTGTGGTTATACCAAACACACTGACTGCAAATTTGTACGTGAGTCTGGTAATTCAACCTGTAGTGCTGCCATTCATGAACAGCATTCAAGGGGGAGTTTTTCAACAGGATAACGCTCGCCCTCATACCGCTGTTGTCTCGCAACGTGCTCTACAGAGTGTCGACATGTTACCTTGGCCTGCGAGATCACCAGATCTGTCTCCAATTGAACACGTATGGGATATCATTGGACGACAACTCCAGCATCATCCACAGCCAGCACTGACCGTCCCAGTATTGACAGCACAAGTACAACAAGCATGGAACTCCATAGCACAAAGTGACATTCGAAACCTGTATGACACAATGCATTCACGTTTGCAGGCTTGCATTCAAAATTCTGGAGGTTACACCGGCTATTAATTTAACAGTATTTCACATTTGAAATGCATTTTCTTGAGCTTAAATTAACCTGTGATCTTGAAAATTTAATCAATTAAACATGTTAACTTGACAAATGCATTGTCCAAATTTCATTACTCTACAATAATTTTTTCTTGGTGTTGGGATTTTTTTTTCCGTCTGTGTATATACATTATATACAACAACCTGAAAGTTGGTAGCATTCACAAATTGATGTCCAACTGTTACAGCCATGCTATAAAGGAAGTTTAAGCATTGAAAACATTTTGAAATGGTCCATCGCACTTTCTCAGAGGGCATTCCTTGCTGATAATAGTCATTTTCTGTCAAGGACCAGTTCAATTAGATGAGATAATCCAGTCAGTCCAGGCAAATATGCCTTGCATTATTTTGGAACCACCCCGAATAGTAGGCCTAAAATTCCTTGCTGACAAATTGGATCCACAACACAGCTGTATCCGACCGTCTTTACAAACCGACTGGAAATGGATCTATCGGGCCAAGTTACTGTCTTCCAATCATATAGGGACGAATGCTGATGCCCGTGGTACGAGTAAACTTCTACTGTTATATCCTATCAGCTTCAGATGTCGCTGCATTGGCGGCAGAGAATATCTTCGTCTCTCAAGTCTCTCCTAAATGGCTGCAGCAGTCAGAACATGCAACGATTTTCATATGTTGGTAAGGAGGCATTTTCTTAACCGCCTTAAGTCTCGATATTCAGCAAAGTTGAACAGTCACTAGTGCGTCCTCACTTGGAATATTGTTATTCTGTATGGAGTCCCCATCAAAAAGGGTTAATGGAGGCTTTAGAGAGGGCCCAGAGTAAGGCCGCCCGATTCATGACAGGTATATATAGTTGGAGGGAAAGCGTAAGTGCGATGCTGAAGGAGTTAGGTTGGGAAGACCTGGAACACCGAAGGCGTTGCTCTTCGGCGGAAGCTAATTGAAAAATTCACGACTGACATATTTCAGAATGACAGCAAAGAAATATTGCTACCAGCAACATTCGTATCTCGGAATGACCGTGAAAATAAGATAAGAGAAATCAGGGCCCGAACCGATTCTTTTCTGTATTCATTTTTTTCGCGAGCGATTAGGGAATGGAATAGAAAGGATTTACCGGGCGAGTAAACTTCATTTCCGACAGTAGTAGCTTTCTATAAAGCTCTCCGCCCATCCTGATCTGGGTTTTCCATGGTTTTCCCAGATCATTCCACGAGAATGCTGGGATGGTTCCTCACAATATCCCATGGGCGCCTCCTACCATATCCCGTATATCCCTTTCAAATTATTACGCTTTCGGATAGGTGCAATGCTCCCTCTGCCACACACTTTAAGTGAATCGCAGAGTAATAGTAATAGTCAGTGCGCAGTCAGTCGTGGAAGACAATGCCGTCCCTGGGCTACTCTCAACGACATCGTGAAGCGTGAAATCATAAACTTTGCAATCACGCCCGAAATGCTGTTCTTCTGCATCGTGTTATTGCTGTCAGTCCAAGTTCATACACTGTTAATTGTTGTCAGTTAGACATTATCAAATTATTATACGTGCACGAGTATAGCTGACAGCACTAACAATTATTTACCTATTTATATAATTCTCATGTCACAGTACTCCGGATGCTTGGGAATCTCCTTTTCACCTGAGACTAACAAAGAGAACCAAGCATGATATAACGACCTGCTATCCCATCGCTTTTGGTATATCAGCCTGTGTGTTTATGATTGGAAACAGTTTTGCTTATTAAAAATGTTAAGGAAACCAGTTATAATCATATAAAAGAAGTCGGCGAATTGTCTAATTCATTGGCGTCATTACAATGGGCTTAGTGGATCAATTGTTCATTGGTTCAGCAGCGGATATGCATTGTCTGCTTGATAATTCTGAAATTCTTATTTTTTCTCTTTATCGTGATAAGGCAAGTCTTTATCTCCCGCTATTCGTCCGAATTTTCACCAATTATTATGAAACATCGTGTATGGCACAGACCACTTCCTCCAGCTAACACTGGAATCGTCGCGTACTCACCCCTAAGTTGACGAGGGCTTGCACATCTTCTGGGTACTTGTGGTACGAATCGCATGTCACATCCCCGTTCTGACCATCATTACCAAACTCTGGATGCTCGTGAAACATGTAGTCCCAAATACTCTCCCCTTTACCTGCGAAGTACAAAGAGAGAGAGAGAGAAGTGGTTTTACATTTTGATTTTTGGAATACAATTTAAAGGTAGATTCATTGATATCATAGCTTGAGAATTCATACAATGATTCAGTTATGTCATCTTACTTCGACAGACATAAGCTCACGTGAATATGTTTGAACGAAAACTAAAATTTATATTGTTATAGTGTTTAATAATTGCTTTTTAATCTATTATTTTGTTGTTATTACAGTCTAACCGTTATAATACTACCTATTTCATTTTCATTTTTTTCATCGTCTTGCACCTTTTATCTAACAGAACGCAGTAAAACCAAATCGGGATGACTGATACTGCTGAGGAATGACTAACTTAAGAAAAGTTTTAAATACAGTAAATTATCGAAAGAGCAGCATGACTTTTTATAAACCTGCAGCTGTTAAAGTCACATTTTTAAATTACTTAACAAGAAAAGAATTTGTAAAATAACGAAGTACGCTAAAAAAAGGAGACTGTATTTTTATGTTTATATTTCCTTACAGCAACTCTCAGTCTAATTCTTATAATTCTCATTTTTTCTTACTTTTTCATTCCTCCTTAATCATTTCACACTATTTTTGCACTATACATCTGGGGAAATCTTTCATATATTCGTTCATTTTTAGTAGGTAAATTATGACTAATATACACCATTTCAATCACCGTTTTATTCTGAAATAAGGAGCAAAACCACAATGAAATATGTAAAAGTGAATTTTCGAATATTAACAAATTTATTAAGAACTAGAGACAAACTGCGCATTTGTTTACAACTGAAGCAATCGATTATCTCTGACTGCTTATATCGATTCCTAGGTTTGTAAAATATATTATATATAATTTTAGCTTTCTGTATTTCTTTAAGTTTCTCCGTTCGCCCAATATTCTGGCTGCTAGTTGCGCTATCTACCAGCCCTCGAAATGTTGCTTCTTGCTTCTATATAAGTTCAGAGATTAATTTCGACAGTTTTGTTACACCAAAGAAGACAAAGTAAGGCCGCTAGCTGCACCATCTACCAGCCATCTGAGCGAACTACGTAGGCGAGTGAGCGTGCGTTTTATTTTACTTAATTTAATGTATTTGTAACGCATATTATATATAGATTTTTAGCTTCCTTCACTTCTTCTCCATATAATCTTTAACTATGCCAAATCTCACACTTCTCCGTGCGCGCAATATTCTTAAAAATGTAACATAAGTTTTCGCTTAGCGTATTAATATATAGAAGATGGTTGTCGTGGATTTTAATCAATAACACTTGTAACATATTGTATTACCCTCGGTAGTAGAGAGTTATACCAAAAATTTCCAGATAATCAATACATCTAGGAAACTAATGAGATATAGTAGCTGTAACTTCATCACTTACCGTCCTCGTTCCAGGCGCCCTCTATCTGGTAGGCGGCAGTGGACGCTCCTAACAGGAAGTCTCCAGGGAAGTCATTGACAGCCGCCAGAGACTCGCCCCCGAGGAACAGAAGAAGCAGCCAAATGGAACTCACCATGCTACTGTCTCGTCTGCCAAGCAACTGAGGCCTAGTCGCCTAATCGACTTAACGGTGCCTTATCTGAGCTGTCCTATCTTAATAACTGTGTGTTAAGTTGAATACTTGGAGGCAGGTTTCTAATCGTTAAAATAATTTTAAATTGATTTGACCAGACAAATTTTCTTCGTAATATTTACTAATGTCACTTTTATTTCTTTTGGATAAATTTGTTAGCTTTTTCTGTTGATAGTGCGTAGTCCTTCTTTTCCATTGAGAACGGGAAATTAGTTAAAAACCTGAAGAATGATAATGATGTTAGTTATGGCCGTTACGTCACAGTTATCAGTATGGTGCCTTTTTAACGGAAAAACACCTGTAACTGCTGCATGACCCACTATCAAATTTTTTTAAGGGAATTACAATATTCAATATAAAAACTTTCTACATCGTATATAAGTACCAGCAACATTGATTTATATCGGGAAAATAATGGAATTTGGTCTCTCCGAAGGAGTTCTGTTTGTAAACAAAATCTGCAGACACAACAAGCAAATTCAGATACTAATAATAAAGTATAGACGATGACAAAGCCACATTTAAAATGTTTGCTTGTGGCGGATAAACTTGTGTAAGCTGCATTTTTTTCCCTGTCTCAGTCTTTTGACTGGTTTGATGCAATCATCCATCGCTTCCTATCTTGTGCTAACTTCTTCATGTCAACATATACGCTACATGACACACGTCCTCAATTATCTGCATCATATATTCTAATCTCTTCCTCTACAGTTCTTACCTTCGGCTGTTGCCTCCACCAGCAAATTAAACAATCCAGTATGTCTCAAAATATGATCTACCAGCCTGTCTCTTCTTTCTATAAGCTTCTTCCACAAAGTTCTTTCTCGCCCAATATTCCCAAAAGTCGTTCATTTTGTACTTTGTCTGTCCACTTAATTTTCAGCATTCTTCAGTGGCACCACATTTCAAAAGCTTCAATTTTCTTTCTTTCAGGTATTCCTAAAGTCCACGTCTCGCTACCATAAAGTGCTGTGCTACATACATAGAGTTTTAAAATGTTATTTCTAATTCCTAGATCAATGTTTGAAAATAAAAGATTTCTCTATTTCATGAAGGCTCTTTTTGTTAGTGCTTTTCTGCTTTTAACATCATTCCTGCTTCGACATTCAGTTGTAATTTTGCTTCCCAAATAACAAAATTCACTTATTTCTCCTATTGCATCCGATCCTATGTTTATACTTAATCTGCACTGAGATAAAAATAATCCCTCGCCTCAAAATTTGAGATAAACGATTGGTTTTTTAACTTTCCTAACAGATCTCAGATGATTTACATTTGTCCGATGATTCAAAAATGATTATAAACTCTTGATAATAATTAGTAGTAATTCGTTCTTATAACAAACTTAATTAGTTCAAGTTTCTTTTTATACCAAAAACCTCACACTTTAATCATGTGGTGCCACTGTA
>JARYHS010012519.1:26990441-27069871 GCA_031002005.1 Vandiemenella viatica | reverse complement strand
TGATTCTCATGATGAGGCAATAACACCCATTCCCCCCGCCCACACCATTAGGAGTCCTCCTAGATATTGGTATCATTCTCCAGTTTTTGGGTGCCGAAATCATGTTCCATGTTTCCTCCTGATGCGAATCTGTCGAGTACCACTTTCTGGACCAAATTGGGACACATTTGTGAAATGAACATTGGCCCACTGTCCGACTGTCCAGTTGGCATGTTACCGACTCCACTCTAGACGTTCCCTACTGTGAAGACATGTCAGGGGTACCGATACAGCAGGTCTCCGACAGTAAAGGCCATTCTTCCAAAGCCTTTTGTACACTGTTTGCCTTGATACAATTGTTCCAGTGGGTGCTGCGAGGTCAGTTGTCAGTTGCCGTGCAGTACTTATGCGGCACCGTAGTACCCTTACAGCCAAATAACGGCCCTGAACTTCGGGATACAGTATCCATCTCTATAAAC
Organism: Vandiemenella viatica; assembly: GCA_031002005.1. Lineage (NCBI taxonomy): Eukaryota > Metazoa > Arthropoda > Insecta > Orthoptera > Morabidae > Vandiemenella > Vandiemenella viatica. Next base: position 27,069,413 of record JARYHS010012519.1, on the reverse strand, counting down.
TGTAGCCACATCCGAGAAACAACAGAACCATTCACATTTAGCCACTGGGCTACATCAGTTTGAGACTGTCCTGCTTCCATTCTTCCTTTGCCTCTCCAGCGCAGAGAGTCTGGTAGGCGTCTTCTCTGAGCCATACTGCACCGTCTGTGAATTGCTACACAGCGATTGTGGATGTGGGACTACCCAGCAAACAATATTCCGTTTCATAGGTGCCCTGACGTCATCATTGGCATTGTTGTATGATGACCAGAATGCCATCATCCGTGCAGAACATGATTGTACAGACATTTGTTGACAGTTTGTATGATTATATCGTGAATTAGACATAGGACGTAGAAATAGCGGTTTGTTGCTTTAATTTTGGGCACTATATTAACCCTGTAGATGCTAGCCATCACTTAAAAAATCTTAGCATCAACGTGCAGATCGCAATTATTATTTTTTTTTTTTTTTTTTTTTTTTTTTTTTTTAAATGGCAGCAATAAATCGCCATAAGCTAATGCTACAATTATATTGCAATGGATTTATTTCGGTGTCGTCATTGCTGATTGCTGAGATTGCAGTGGAGAAAGCTGAACAGTGAAAATATATAGCAATTCAACATGAAACAAAATGAATGTGAAATGTAACTTACTAAGCAGTGAATTACAGAACCAATAAGCTGATTTTGTGTTTATTTCCTTTTTTTTCATTCAGGCAATAGTGTGCCATTGTTAATTATTCGCTCCCAGCAGCCTCTTCTACGGAGCTAGTAATATTTCACTGCATCTGGTACCGTACTGTACTAACACAATAAGCAATAAGTTTCTCCGATTTTAGCCTTGAGGAAACGTTACGTCTGTGATTCCTCTCTCTTTCTGCAGTCGATCTTCTTCTCTAGTTCTACATCTACATCTACATCTATACTCTGCAAATCACAAATACTGTGTGGTGCCAGAGGGTGCTAAGCACCAATCCTAATTCTGTGCATTCCAATCCCGAACAGAACGAGGAAAGAAGGAATACATAAAAGAATCAGTACGGCATCTTATTTCTCAAATGTTATCCTTCCTGTCATTGCGACCTAAATAGGTTGGCGGAAGAAGTATTTCGTTGCACTCGTAACTTAAAGATTTTCGCATATTCTCCAGCAAATTCAAACGAAAACGACGTCGTCTGTCCGCCAAACAATCCCAGCCCAACCCACGAATCAGCTCTGTGACACTTACGTAAGGACTGTAACTATCAGTCACGAATCGAGCGGCTCTCCTCTGTACTTTCTCTAATGTGTCAATCAATCCCTTGCGATACGGATCCCAAATTCCACAACAGTATTCCAAATGCGGACGCACTAGTGTTTTGAACGCTATTTCCTTTGTATGAGCATTACAACTTCTCAAAATACGTCCTATGAATCGTAGTTTGGAATTATCTTTGCCTACAAAGGAAGTTGTGTGCAAGTCCCATTTCATATTGCTTTGTACTGTTACGCATAGATACTTCAGGGAATCCACAGTGTCAACAACTGAATTGTTAACTTTGTACTCCTGAGCAAGCGGGGTGTTCTTATTACTTATGTGCATTGCCTTGTAGTTTTTACAGTTAAGTGTAAGCTGCCATTTACGGCACCATTCCGAAATAACATCCAGATCGCGCTGAATTTTCTAAGCAATCATCGAAGCACCTCACTTCCCTGTAAATAAGTCCATCATCAGCAAAAAATCGCATCCTGCAATTAACGTTGTCACCGAGATCGTTACTTTCGAACGCTTTACGGCACTTGTTATGCTTGGCATTTTACCTTCAACTCAGATCCGTATTTCTGCTTTCGTGTGAGGAACAGAACGCGCGTTGAGGTTAGTGCGCAGTGGGGAGCAGTTTCCCTTTCTCAGCAGACACTAATTAGAGCAACCCGCCCAGTTTACGTCTCTGCGGTCGTCCGCCTCTCCCCGGCCTGCCGGAGGTATCTGACCTCAGCAGGAATGCACCAGTTACAGTTCCGACTCTGATCGGCTTCCGGTTCCTTTCTGCGGTGGCAGGTCTAGTCTGCGGTTCGGCAAGAGAAACTCGATAGTGCATTTGTACTGACTTATTGGGCGGGATTGAGGGAGAAGAAGGATCAAAGCTGCTACATGTTTGAGGGAAGACTTTCTTGACGAATAATTTCTAAGCAATCTTTTCTAGTATATTGAATCTAACTAATGAAAAGCAACATATTTAATTTTTTGTCATTTTGTTATGATTGTAATTCTGTGAGCTTTACATATCGCCGAAGGAGAAGTACTTGGTAATCTTTATATATAAAGATGAATATATGTATGTTTGATTGTCCTTCATACAAATCCACAGTTTTCATCCGATCTCGATGAAACTTTGCACACTTATCCTTTGAAACAATGAGAAAAATACTGTCTACATTTGGTTGAAAAATTATCTGTATAAATAACACATGTTGTCTCATAACTTCGAAATACGGCGATAGACAGACACGTTGGATATAGACGTCTCCATAACATGTTTCCATATAGTGGACTGGCAGCTCAGTGGTTAAAGCGCTTGCTAACCAACCTTGTGGTCTCCGGTTCAAATCTCCGTGGAGGCTAAGATTTTTAAAAATTGTATTTCATCGTAAGAGTCAGGCCTGGGCCGTAGGTTATTCGGATTGAATTTTAAACTGTAGATATCACAAAGTTAGTGGTGCAATCTGAGGCAATTCGTAGGTAGTTCTGCAATACAGGAGATGTACACTTTTTTTACGTTATATTTATCCATCAGGGGTGATTCGTAGTCAGTGTGTGTGTGTGATCTACAGTAGGAATACTATAAATGCGGAAGTAAGTCTCTGTCTTATGTTACGTTTTGACAATTAAATGGCTATATCGATATTAACGGAATTTGACGAGAAAATCTGTAGGGAGGGCACTGTACTTTATTTGTTCTTCCTACAGTGGTATGACAGAGTTACCCACAATGAATATAATTAAATAATTTAATTAATATTCAGATTTTCTTTAGTAATATTCAATTTTTTAAGGTGTAAATATCACAAAAAATAGGGATGTTGTATGGGTAAATAATTGTATATTAAACCCGGGCAGTCAGAGTTATCATTATAATTTTAATTTCTACAAAACTTGCTGCTCAGTAACGTAGTGGATATGGGAAGCTGGAACTGCCATTTTCGAACGGTCGAGAGCGAGACAATAGCTGGGTCCCCCGACTTAGCGGCGCCGACGCTCAAAACAGCGGTGGTCCGTTAGACGGGGGCGGTGAAATCACCCCTCTCCTATGCTTGGTCGAGGTCAGGCAAAAGTGTGCGAACGGAGATAGCGAATGCTGGCCGCGATATAAAACACGTGACGACGGACATGTATCGATGACCAATCGTGAACGTTTATAGGGGTTCCCAAATGCTAATTCAAGGGATTCTGTTGCATGTGGCGAGTGGGAGACGACTTTGCCGAAGAAGAAGAGAAGAGGCCATTTTGAGGACACTTGCTGCCGGGACGAGCCACTGTGCAGACGTGTCAGCCGACACGCTCTCGTCCGGTGATCACTGACTGTTTCTGATCATACTCTCTTGCTCTAGGAAGCGAGAAATTGTATGGCATGCCTGCCATAATCTGGAAGCTGTTGTGGTAACGCGGTCGTATCCGCTAACCTGGCTTTCGCAGCTGCAGTGGCACTGTGCGTGTCACACTTCATCACGACGATGCATTCATGGTAAAGTACGGACGCATACGGTCACGATTCATTGGGTTTTGACGAGACTTTGGAGCCCTTAAGAGGCACTGAGATAAGACTCTGCTCCCGTCGTAAAATCACTGAGCTAGCTAATTTTCATGTTTAATTTCAAATTCCAAGCATCTTGCTAATTTGTGTAAATTCTAGACGATGCTTTTTCAACTTTATATGGCGCCCCTGGGATACTCCTTTTTGTAGTAAATGTTAACTTCAAATTGATGGCCTTTGTTGCCACGTTGATAATATGTTGATTTTGCTATTTTTTGAAATTTTTAATTCAGTTTTATGTTTGCTTTTCATCGGCGGATTGTAAACGTCGGGTATTGCTTGTTTTTGTTGTCTTTGGAATATGTTTAACGTAAAGTTAACTATTACCCGGCCTTGTATAAGCCATAAGACTCAATAAATGAGATGTTATTTTGTGTACAATATTCATGGTTCTAGTTCCTTCTAGTTCACCATTTAAATCATTTTCAGGTGAATAATTAATGAAATTATAATTAATATTTTCACCCACGTTCCCCCTATAATACAATACAAATCACCAGTTTTCATCCCATCTCGATGAAACTTTGAACACTTATACTTTGAAACAAGGAGAAAAATGCTGTCTACATTTGGTTGAAAAATTTTCTGTATAAATAATAAATGCTGTCTTATACTTTCGAAAAATTACTGGACGGCGATAGACAGACGCGTTGGATATGCTCGTCTCTGGACTATTTTTTCGTGTAGCGGTCAGACAACTAAGTGGTTAAATCGCTTGCTTACGAACATGTTGGGGTCGTGGTCTCCGGTTCAAATCTCCGGAGAGGCAAAGATTTTTAAAAGTTGTTTTTGATCGTAAGAGTCACGTCTGGGCCGTCGGTTGTTCAGATTGAATGTTAAATTGCAGATATCACAAATTTAGGGGTGCAATGCGAGGCAAATCGTAGGTAGGTAGTCTTGCAATGCTGTAGGTGTAAATTATATTAATACCTCAGGGGTTGTTCGCAGTCAGTGTGTGTGTGACGTGCAGTAATCTACCTATCCATCTATATATACTAGCTGACCCTGTCACGCGTTGCTGTGACTCAGTAGTTATAGTACGTTGGATCAATTTTATTCTAAACTACCTAATGTAATCAAATTAAAATTGACTAATAAAGGCAAAAACGTTTTCGTCGATTTGAAAATTCAAAAGTAATTGGTAAAGAGTTTCGGATAGTTGAAATTAAGGACAAACGAACATAAAAATATTTAATTACGTTTTGTTACAAATTACTTAAATGAAAATATATAAAAATTGATATTTATAATCATAAATATTTTATTTATTTCTAAATTGAAATTTCAGTTTAATTAATGAGGTAGATGAAGTTGAGTTTTAAACATTTTTAAAAATTATTTTCATTATTTTAAATTATTAAAATTTATAATTTTAATTTATCAAAGGGCTAATTGGTGTACAATATTTTTGGCTAGCCTGTCGTTTTCTAATACAAATAGATTTGATGGTTTCCCCACACGTGAGGAGGCGACATATAGCTCCCCATGGGAGAATCACGTATTTTCCAAGTCCAAGCCGCAAACGGCCTTGAGACTTATTTATGTTCATAGCGACAGCCAAACGAATCGGAAAATGAAGCCTTTTTAATGGTATTGGAGATTCTGACGGTATCATTGGAATACGTGGCAACATGGCGATATCTCCTTTGAACTTTCCAGTCGAAGTAATTGCTTCAAGAACATTTCCGGTGATCATTTTGATGACCAAACGTGTACCGTTGCATAATCTAGGTGGATGCAAATTCCGAAGTAGAATAATCGGTGAACCAATCTTTAACCGAAGATTGTGAGGTGGCATTCCTAGTATATCCAAAGAATTTAAACACTCAGTTGGAAGATTTACGGCTTCATTGTCATCTACAAAGTGTCTATTGATTTAAAAGACATCAGATCACCTGGCAACAACTGTTGTATCTGGAAGTTAATTTCGTTGACATCAACATTTTTTGCTGCCAAAATAGCACGATTACTGAGCCAATTATGATCTGAGTAATTATTTGATATATCCGGAAATACACTCTCAATTAGTTCATTTTTTGAGTGAACAACAGTGCAGAATTTGTCTTGCAATTTGATGTATTGTGTATTTCGATGCAATTCTATTTCACCGTTTCCAATATCCAGCAATTGCTTACAAAATACTTGTGCCTATGGATCATTTTGCCATTATACTCGCATGTTAATGGTCATACGAAGTGTTTCAACATTCCGCCATTAAAACGATTGTGTTAAACATGCGTTAATCTCATCGGCAATAGTAGAGCGAGGAATCATGGGCGTACTTCACATTACACAGCAAGCTGTGCTAGAGGGCATAATCGGGAAAAGGCCTATGAAAATCCCCGCCACGGCAGGGATTCGAACCGGGGACCTTCCGCTCTCCAGTCAGACGCCTTAACTACTAAGCCACCAGACCGCTCGCTATCGAATAAGAAATTGGATAAGCTTGGAGTATTGGAATGGAGAATTATAAGGAAATTTTTGGGTCCATTGAAAAATACAGTACAATGGAAGATAAGAACTAATGAGTAAATAAATAATAACATTCAAAAATAACAGAATCAGTCAGAAAAAAAGAGAATGTTTTTTTTTTTTTTTTTTTTTTTTTTTTTTTTTTTTTTTTTTTTTTTTTTTTTTTTTGACACATCTATCGCATGGATGACACCAAGCTAACAAAAATAGTATTAAAATATTTTTTGGTATTCAAGAGGTTAAGAAAGATTTGAAACGAAATAATAGCAGTGAACAGTATGGAAAGAAAATAATTTCGAAAGCAGATTTCGAATATGGCAGGATTCCAAGGTAAAGAGGAGAAAAAAACTGGTGCAGAATGGTCTGAAGAGAGAAAGAGAAAACAGAGTGCAATAATGGAGTACTGGAGAGGAAGAAAGAAAAAAACAACAGGGAAAGAATTGAATTTGACACGTGGTCCCTAGCTGGCCATAACGAAAAGAAGAAGAAAAATGAGAAGCAAGCAACAAATACTTACACGTTTTTGAATTTATCCTAACGTTTTCTTCAATGTTATATTCATGTGTATAATTACTTTGTCACATCACAATACACAGCACTATTATAATAATGATACTACACGAAAAATTCACGAAACTGGGTTATGTCATACATAAACACATATGACGTGGAGTAGACTGTAATATAAATAAATCGAAACATTACGCCATCTACTGGATAGTTACCCAACCTAGATAACTAAGTGTTGGGTCAATAAATTAATACATCGCCATCTGTTAGATACCTACTGAACTATAATAATAATTTCGTGCGGTCGTAATGACCTGGTGACAGGGTTTCTATTTGCTGCCATTCCACCCCTGCGCCGGAGGTGAAGGCCGAGTTAAGTGCGTATAAAAATCCGCGCCAGCACAAGGATCCAGGGACCTTTGCACCTCCAGTCAGACGCCTTAATCACTTAACCAGCAGAACGATCAAACTTACGTGGCTTACAAATAATTACAAACCATTGTCCTATGACAAACATTAAACGAACATTCAATTCGAAATAATAAATATTAAGGTTAATAATCGAGATAAAATCTATCCTATCTTTTAAGTTGGACCAAATTACACGTACAGTAAGCCAGACTTCATCAAAATCAGTTAAGTAGTTTCGGAGTTCATCTCGGACAAACATCGTGACGCGAGATTTTTATATATATGAAGACAAAGATGAATGTATAAATGTTTGTTTGTTTGTTTGTTCTTCAAACAAACCCACAGTTTTCATCCGATCGCGATGAAACTTTGCACACTGAAACAAGGAGAAAAATACTGTCTACATTTGGTTGAAAAATTATCTGTATAAATAACACATGTTGTCTCATAATTTTGAAATACTATTGAACGGCGATAGACAGGCGCATTCGATATGGTCGTCTCTGGAATGTTTTACCATGTAGCGGTCAGACAGCTAAGTGGTTAAAGAGCTTGCTTACAAATGTTTGGGTCGTGGTCTCCGGGTCAAATCTCCATGGAGGCTAAGGTTTTTTTAAAAATTGTTTTTGATCGTAAGAGTCACGCCTGGGCCGTAGGTTATTCGGATTGAATGTTAAACTGTAGATAACACAAAGTTCGGGATGCAATGCGAGGCAAATCGTAGGTAGTCTTTTAATGCTGTAGGTGGGCACTTTTTTACTTTATAGTGATCCGTCAGGTATTGTTCGCAGTCAGTGTGTGTGTGTGAACCGCAGTAATAATATTATAAAACGGAAGTAGGTCTCTGTCTTTTTGTTACGTTTTGACGACTAAATGGCTATATTGATATTGATGGAATTTGATAAGAAAATCTGTATGAAGTGCACAGGACATTTTTTCCAGTATGATTAACAGTTGTAGTCACGAAATTTTGAGACCGTATCGAATGGTGACAGAAAATGTTGGAAATTGATTCTCTTCAAGAGACAGGTTCGACGGTAGAGTGATATAGTGATAGCTTTCCTGTCATATTATGCTGACTCGATATTGTTTGGGACCAATCTTTCGCTACCGACATCTTTCTATATTCAATCCTGGAAAAAAAATCTTAATCCACGCGTACGAAGTCGCGGGTACGAGGTAGTATTTCTTATAAAAATATCAAGATATATTTGCCGATAAGCGTTTGATGGCACTAAGAACGGGTAAACATGTTCCTTCAAGTATTTGCACTTTCGACACAACTACTATGAATAAAGCTAGGGCTACTTTCGATAAAATTAACGATATATTTAAAAGTCATTATTTATCAATTACCACACAAATGTGACTCCTGCACTGCTCTTTGTTCTCTGCTCTTCTGTATCCGTTTAATCGTGGAAATTAACGGAAACAGTCAGTAAAAACTTAGAAGCCTTTGCATGTGTCTCTATCGAAGAATATTCAGGATTCCATGGACAGACCACACGACAAATGCTGAAGACTCCGCAAAATAATAATAATAAAGTTTCAAATACCGACCACCGTAAAAACACGGAAGGTACAGTACCTTGGCCACATCATGAGGAACGACAGCTGTTATCCGCTCTTACAGTCTATTCTACAAAGGAAAATACTATGAAAGAGAAGTTCCTCGTTAAAAAATCTGAGAACCTCAAAGACAAATACTCCGAGCGTCAACTAGCAGAGACAAGACAGCCAAGATGGTCCAGGGATCAGAACAAGAAAAAGAAGTTTAAATGCCGTTCAAAAATGACTGGTATCGTAGTAGGAATTTGTTATGGATAAGCTTCTAATTTTTCGTAATATGAGTTAACTTTGTCTGATTTAGATTCTCGGAGTATATGGCTAGGATGTTTTTCAATAACTCCATTTGACATTAAATGATGGAAATTTTTATTGTTATGACAAAGATTGTAGGTTTTCCATGGTTTCCCTAGATCGCTCGAGGCGAATGCTGGGATGGTTCCTCACAATAGCCCATGGGCGCCACCTGCCATATCCCGTATATCCCTTCCAAACCATTACCTTTCCTGATAGCTGCAATGCACCCTCCGCCAAACACTTTTAGTGAATCGCGGAGTAATTGTAATAGTAATAGTAGGTAAAGTATTATTTCAAAAACAAATAACCAGTTTTTGTTTGATTGATATATTTTGCTATGAATTATATTTCGGTAAAATTATATCTGAGTTTTTATTAAATACTTCTGTTTCTTATAGTTTATAAAAAAGAAATAAAATACTGAGGTTATGTTTTAACGTTGTTCTACTAACTGCTACAGATAATACAGCATAAACATAAAATGTTCTTGTCCTAACATGAATAAACAAAAAGTAACTTTACCTTAAATTGAATATTAAATTGTATGTTTTTAATCTCTGCATCTCATTATAATTTTTTTATCTCTATTAAATTAATTACGCAACAGACGGTTGTCTTTTATGCCTCGTAGTTTTCCTTTTCTCAGTATAAGTGCAAATAAAATAAATTTGGTATTTACACTTCCTTTTAACAGTATATAGTTGCCAATAAAGTCAATTCAATGGTTGCCAGTGAAACTAACAGTTCGGTTATCATCGGACGCGCAGAAGATTTCAAGGTTATCAAGTTCACCTCCAGTCCTCAGGTTCAACGCATTTTACTAAAGTGGAAAACTTAAACATATTACACCATACACGAAGAATTGATAATTATAATAGTAGTAACGGTGCTGTAATTTTAGTATGGTAGTTGATTTCCGTCTCTAATAACACATATTACATTTGAAAAGTTGTAAAATTACGAAAATACATAATAAGCAAGTAAAGTTTTCTGTGATTATGTCACCCGTGTACTGATAATTTTGTTTAGTTGTTGAAGTTTACGGGGAAAGTATACCGATGTGTATGAATATTCTTGTTCATATCTTCCCTCATATTTCACGAACTTCTTTCTGGACGAATGACATCAGGAAGCAAACCATTGGTCGTTTGTGTTGTCCCATGCCGATGTAAAGTTATATTCACTGAAAGCGGACTGGAGTTCGTATTTCATTTTTCTTGAACAGCTAATTTAATGATAAGTTTTCTCAACCTAAGATCTAGAATTACGTTTTCTAGGTGCAAATTACCATGGTGGAGTGCATTATAATTACATTCTAACCCCACTTACAAACGAAATAGCTATACTTCTTCTCACAATCACAAATAAATACTCAGTTGTGAAAAACAGTTTCGAAAGATAGATGCTCAATATGATGTCATCGCAAAAAGTTTGGGTACGAGATTGCGGTAAGTGGTTTTTTACTAAAAAGAAATACTGAAAGAAAAAAGTCAGTTATTCCTTTCAAAAATGTCAGTGACTATTCAAGTAAAACCGGACGACACACACGATTGTCGCTATTTCACTGGTTAGCTTCTCGTGGATCTGTGGTGCAAACCACGAACAAATGCCCACTATCCAACGGTCGGTTACTATGGATTCGTCGGCTCCACATAGCCAAGACAACCCCTTTGTGGTGAGCTTAAGCGTAATACCAGTATAACCTTGAATTTAGGATGCAGACACTGTGGTAAGTAAAACACTCGCACCCTTATAAATCAGCAGAACATTGAAACTGAAACTTGGGAATAATCTCATTGAATCCTTTTTAAAACAGTTTAGAAAATATTTAATTGGTTTAATGGTTTTATTGTACTCTTTTATAGATTGACATTTGTACTTATTAATAATTAACTGTTTTTTCTGATTTGTAGGAGCGAAATAATTTTTGGGATACTGTTCCAAAGTTACAGGCAAGAATTAACTTCGTTTTGTTATCATCGGAAATATTTCTGTTTATTCTCCAATTAGATATTAACGTGACAACTCCTTCGATTTCAGCAATCTGCCCCCATGAACACCCCTTTATCCACTATCTGCAATCACACACTTAAAAATAATCAGCTAATAGTAATTTTTCAATTGAAGTATTATTAACAATTTTCTGATACTGTATTATTTTCTTTACGGCTATCAAATAGATTTTAACGTTGTCTAATACACATCTGTGTTAACAAAAAATTTGTTATAATCCCGAATCTGCGCAACCTTGCAACTCTCTAGCGGTACTATTTTCCGAGAACACCGTCTGTATGCAATCAATCATTAGCTATATTCTTTAATGTGCACGCCGGTTCGAATCCCCGTCCGGGCATCCAGATTTGGGTTTTCCATGGTTTCCTAAATAACTCCAGGCAAATGCCGAGATGCTTCCTACAAAAGGCCATGGCGGAAATCCTTCCCATTCCTTGGCCCCCCCATCCTTTCCCATCTCTAAAGACCTCGCTGTTAAGAGACGTTAAAAAAAATTAATGAGCCTTTAGAGAAAGATTTGTAACGTGCGATAACGTTTCTTATCGATGCTTTTAATCGTAAAATATTATCTGAAAATCAGTTCTATCTTAAATTTTCGTCAGCTGAAATTTTAATGATGAAACGTTTAGACAGAGTAAGCATGAGGCTGTGTAGATTATAATTTCAAATGTGCCACCACATACAGCATATTTTAGGTGCTAGCAGTTGAAAGTATTGTATTTGCATGGGTGTTTCAACAGAATCGTATTAATTTCTAAATAAAGACTTCCATTTTTAATACACCTGGTTACCGCAATTCTGACATTAAAGGTAGAATAATTAACATTTATCAATTGGAACTTTTTCTTCTATCAAAGAGGTGACTGGGTAGTAAGAGCCCATACTGAGGTGATCATCTGAAACGTTTATCTTCAAGGAAAAGTTATCTTCTTTTTTGTTATTGCAGCAGCTATTGTCCAGATCCACGCTAGAGGTACTAATGACTGAACCTAGAGAATCTGTGATCTAACTCAATGAATTTCGAATTCTTAGTTTCCATGCATACGTGGTATCGCCGTGTCCTGATATTGAAAGTTCGGTTGTCAGGTCTGTTTAGTAGTGCGTGGGAAATACATTACGAGGAAATTCCAAACTTTTTTTTTTTTTTTTTTTTTTTTTTTTTTTTTTTTTTTTTTTTTTTTTTTTTTTTTAAATAATGGCATTCGGCTACCCGAGGCCACACAGTCCCAGCTCAATGTGATTCTTTCAGTGTATTAGTTTCTCCAGTGTACGTATTTTCAAGTGTAATCACAAGGACACTACAACACAAACACGACATTCACAGACACAACACTTTAACACCCATGCCCGCGGCCGGACTCGAACCGGCGACCATCGGCGCGTGGAGCTAGCACTCTAGCCCCTACGCTACCGAGGCCGGCAGAAATTCCAACTTAGAAGAGGCCCTATCCAGATTAGCCGAAACGTCGGCATTCAACCGGCGACAGCCGGAAGCACTGAAATTATTTATTCAAGAAGCCTTCGATTGCAAACTATGTATACTTACGTTACTGTTAGTGGAAATATCAAACAATACAACTCTAAATAAATACTTAAATAAGTATTTCTTAGAAATGGCAAAAATTAATAATCAACAGGACCTAATATTAATATTAATAAAATCGGAAACTAATATATAGATTTGTTTGAGGAAAAAATGTGAATGTGACATTAAAAAAATCTGTTTATTTTAGTCAGCTTATCACAATTACAAATAGGGTTGTACATTTCTACTCAACAAAACACCTCGCCGTCCATGCATTACTGGTGATTTTAAACAAAGACTGGTCCCATTGTTCCGAACAAAACGACGCGTTTCGCCGCTTTATCGCGTGTTCCTGTTCATTTGTTCAGACCTGCAACACACTTTATCGTCGACCAGCCTCGTTTCGGTGTTGTGCGTGAGATCGGGCAGTGCCAGTCCACTACATGTGTGACCATCTCAGTTCGTATTTCCTACCTCCATTATTAGTGATCACAAAGAAAATTCTTTTAAAAAGATCTTTATTAATTTTCGCATTTGCTTCACAGGCAAGAAATGATTGACCTCTTTCGAAAAATAGAATCTTGTTTCTCAAAAATCTTTTCGCGCCACCGTTTATAGGCTCTATTTATTTTTAATGTTCAACATTCTGCGTTGCGTTCGTCGAAGTTGCATTCAGAAGAACGCGGGTTTGAATCTGCGTCCGGCCACCCTGATTTGGGTTTCCCGAAATTAACACAGGTGAATGTCGGGATGGTTCTTTAAAAGGTCATTGTCGAACTCCTTACCATTCCTTGCCCCCCCCCCCCTCCGTCCTTCTCCATTTCTAGTGACCTCAAAGTCAACAAGGTGTAAAGTCATAAGCTAAAAAAAAGTCAATATTTACAAAGGCATTTTAACATGCAGTTAACTCAAATACAATTGCAGAAGCAATGACATAAATTGATACCACCGCATAAATAAAGAAAAGAAAAAAAGCACAAACGACACAGAAAAAAGTGTTTATTGTTACAGATGAACAAAATACAAACAGTTACAGAATACTGAACATCGGTAATAAATACTATTCTATGAACTGACCATGCCTCAGATACCAAGGACGAACGCTTCTGGAAATAAACAATACGTATAAAACAATTGTTAATAGATGGTGATTAATTTACAAAACTTGTTCACTTGATGCTGCTGGATAAAGGTAATAGCGTACAAGACACCTAATGCACAAAAAATCGAATAGCTAGTAATTGTTTTTTCTTTTGGCAATCTTCTTTTCTTGTAGAATAATGATTTCGAAATTTTTTTCTAACGTTGTTACATCAGAGATATTTTTTAAATCATAGAAACAGCCAAAAGTGAACAATTGTTTTTATTTTTTTAGTAATTAAGAAACTTTGATGGTAAAATAATTTAGTCGTATATTCAGAATTCGCATCTCGCCTAGAAACTATTTTGCTGCAAACATTTCAGCCCGTAACCACGAAAATAGCAATCAAATGTTGGAATCATGCTTCGAAAAATAAAAAAGCAATTCACTTTAATAATACAAGAACTAGCTAAGCTTTCACGGATTACAAACGATAGCTAAAAGAACACGTACCAATCACCATGGCTTCTTTGATTGCAAGTTATTAGCGGTTAACAAATTAATTCGAGATTTAACCATTTTTTGAATCCACAAATTAATTCCACGTAGCAGGATATAAGTTAACTACAAGAAATAACACTATTAATAAATGAATTGAAATTTATTAATTCCAGCAAAGTATTTATGAATATCTCACTCAAAACAGACTTCAGAGAGGTTAGGGGCTTAAATAAATGCACTATCTGGTAATTAGGAATTGTGCACTTCTTTGTCTCCTGCACTGCCGGCCATTGCGTTGGAAAACATGGGATGAAGATAAATGCAAAGAAGAGTCAGCTAATTTATTACACAAATAAAAACAAAAGGTTAATTATGAATATAAGGTGGGGAAAGAATTACTTGCTGAATACTTGAAATGTAAATATGTTGGCATTACATTTAATAACAAGCTTAACTGGGCAGGACACATTGGACAGGTGGTAGGAAAGGTTTCAAAATTTTGCACTTGTTGGAGAGAGTGATGAGGGGATGCACGAGAGAAGTAAAGGAATTGGGTTACAAAACTTTGGTCAGACCATTGCTCGAATATGGTAGTGTAGTATGGGACCCACATTTTGAGTATCAAATACAGGAGTTGGAGAAGGTGCAAAGAAGGGCTGCTAGATTTGTTTCTGGAAATTATCGCAGAATGCAATCAGTGACAGGTATGATAAAGGAGCTGGAATGGGATTCATTGCAAGACAGGAGGAGGATGAGGAGGGTAATGGGAGTGTACAGGGCGTATACTGGCGATGAGGCATGGAAAGATATTGCAATAGGTATGAAAAGTAATGCATGGAAGGGAAAAGATGACCATGACCACAAGCTGGCACTCGATTTCAGGCACAAGGGTGTGGGAAGATTCTATTTTTTAGGTAAGGGTGTCAGGGATTGGAATGAGTTACCAAGGGGAATGATGAATAACTTACCGAAAACGTTAAAGAATTTAAAGTTGAAATTTGTAGAGGGCAAATGTAGGTGGGTGCATGATAGGGGGAAGTTGGGTGTGTAGGGAAATTGTCACCGGAGTGTGTGCTCCATTGAAATTAAATTAAATAAATAAAAAATTATGATGATGGAAACTTCGTCCTCCGCCACTGGGGGGTGCAAGTAGCTATCACTGAGTATAGCACCGGATATCACTCCTGAGACAACCGGGCTTCTACTGTGTGATACAGCAGTGCAGATAACAATTTTTTTGTTAAATTTGTTTCAAGTTACAGGTAGACTCCATCTGCTAACACCGAGGCTCATATCGTTACAAGATAAGGAATAAACATTGCACCCATGACCAATGCAGCTGGTACACCGTCTCTTGGGTAAGGAAAAATCCAGAACTGCGAATGAAACAATCGCTTTTTATCCAAAGAGAAACTCTGTATTTCCTCTTAGCAGCAAAAAAAAAGTAATTGAAAACAAAAAATGCCTAGTATTAATGGTCCAGCCTACTAAAAAAAATTAATAACCGAGATTTCAAAACAGGTGATGCCAGTAGACTACCAAACCACAAGTATTGACTTGCAAAGTAAGTGATAAATAATCTATATCAATGTTCGCTTGAGTATCCTTAGAATATTAAATGCTTTACCAGTACTATTAAAACACATATTTGGTATCGCGATTCTGATCATTACAGGTCATTGGCGAAGATGTCATTAAAGTAAGGAGAGCAGTGAGTGACGACAGTAGCGGGGAGGAAATCAGCTATGGGCTTTTGACTGAACCATAACATCATTCACCAGGGATTATTACGGAAAACAATGGATAGCCGAAAATTCGAATTTGAAGCAAGTAATGTGCTATGATAACAAATAAAAAAATAATATGTGAAGTGTAATGTAGTTTTTTTGGTAAGTTAAAAATCTGTACCCTCGCTTCTTATCAACGTGGCCGTTTTCCTTATAAGCGAAGCGTACAGTATCGATGCTATGCTTTTCTTATTATGGTCATAAAATCTAATCCATAACACATCAAGACTGTTGCGTCTGCATTTGGAATACTGTTGTGTAATTTGGGATCCGTATCGCAAGCATTGATTGACACGTTAGAGAAAGTACAGAGGAGAGCCGCTCGATTCGTGACCTGCTAGTTACAGTACTTACGTAGGTGTCATAGAGCTGATACGTGGGTTGGGCTGGGATTGTTTGGCGGACAGACGACGTCGTTTTCGTTTGAATTTGTTGGAGAATATTGAAAATCTATTAATTCACGAGTGCAACGAAATACTTCTTCCGCCAACCTATTTAGGTCGCAATGACAGGAGGGATAAGATTCGTGTAATAAGATTTCAGTACTGATACATTTATGTATTCTTTCTTTCCTCGTTCTGTTCGGGATTGGAATGCACTGAAGTAGGATTGATAGCTTAGCAACCTATGCCATCCACAGTAATTGTGAATTGCAGAGTATAGATGTCAGAGATCTCCCTGGACGTCGAAATCACTGTATTCGGAACAAACAACGACGGCGTTTTAATCCACTCCTTTCTGGCCTCTCCAGTATGAGTATCGCAACATCTTTACACACACTGTAAAATATTTCTTCCTTAACAATGACGATTAGAGATTTTAACTGCTAAATATTAACTTTTTTTACCCTTAATTTAAATATCATTGTAATTTTTCTCAATACCATTACAACTTTGTATCTGGGAATAGTACTCTGTTCGGATTGTAAGGCACTCCCAAAGGTCAGAAACAGAGTCAACGCAGCTGGACAAAGTGACGTGAGGACACAGGAGTCCTTTTGTTTCGAATGGTGCCACTAGTCTCTTAAATCAAAGATTTACAGAACCATCGTCGACCAGTAACACTGTACGATGGAACCGATTCTTGGCCAGCCACGAAAAGACATGAACAAAAGGTACATGTAATGGAAATGAAGATGATTCGCCTGCACTCTGGGACTCACTATATTGGACCGCAACAGGAATGAGAACGTTCGGGCGGCATTTGAAAGAGCTCCAATCCCTGAGAAATGTGAGAGGGGCCATCCGCAATGTACGGCCATGTACTAAGCAGCAACAACACTTCAGTTGCAAAACCAGAGCTAGATGTAAGTCCGACCCACGATGGAGGAAGAGCTTGCTTGGATACCTTACGGGTCAAATGCCTCCCCTGAAGGATGACAAGATCGTCATAGAGGAAGCAAAAGTTAAGTAAAGCAGACCCTGCAATGCGGGTTAATGTTAAGAAGATCTCAACATTGTCTGAACGTACTTTACACACTACCATCATTTTGAAAACAATCTAAACTTTCTTAACATTACACCCCTTAATTTTTTATGCAAACCCACATTTTTTATCCGATTTCAATGGAACTTTGGAGATGTATAGCCAAAAATAAAGAGAAAATGTTGTCAACATTTGATTTGAAAAAACTGAACCGCTCTCACCCTATCCACCCCTTAATTTTGCCAATGTTCTATATACAAAACTATAGTCGACATCATTTAAGTGATCTCCATTAAAGTTGTCATATACATGTAATATTTCATGGAGAAGGTTTCTGACAAAAAAAAAAAAAGCCACCACCCACCTCCCCCTTTACACCCCTTAATTTTATAGAAACCTATATTTCATATCTGATTTTGATTGAACTTTGCCAATGTATACTTTCAAACAAACAGAAAAATCTTGTCAACATTTGGTCTGCCAAAGGTCAACCCCTCTCCCTCCTAACAACCCCTTAATTTTTGTCAATTTTTTTTTTTTATCGAAAGCTACAGTCGCCACCATTTGACCTATTACCATGAAAGTTGGCGCTAATATGAATTTTTTCACGAGGAAGGTTTCGGACATCAAAATATAAAAACCACCCCCACTACCCATTAAACCGTAAAATTTTTATACAAACCCACAGTTTTTATCCAGTTTAGATAGAACTTAGCAAACTTTTACTGTAAAACAAAGAGAAAAATAATGTCAGCTTTTGGTTTGCAAAAACTGAATCCCTTTCCGCATTTCCGCCCCTTGACTTTTGTCAATTTTCTTTTGAATAGCTACAGTTGACACCATTTGACCGATCTTTATGAAAGTTGGCACATATATGTATTTTTTTATTTAGAAGATTTCTGACCAAAAAATAAAAAAACTACCCTAGCTCCCCTTTTACATCCCTTAATGTTTGTACAAACCCACATTTTAATCCGATTTCGCTGGAACTTCGCATGTCTATACTTTAAAGCAAATAGAAAAAGAAACATACTACTCACATTATTTTGACAAAAACACAAACCCTATTCCCCTTTCTACCCCTTTAATAACTGTCAATGTTTACTATTACTATTACAATTACTCCGCGATTCACTAAAAGTGTTTGGCGGAGGGTGCATTGCACCTATCAGGAAAGGTAATGGTTTGGAAGGGATATACGGGATATGGCAGGTGGCGCCCATGGGCTATTGTGAGGAACCATCCCAGCATTCGCCTGGAGCGATCTAGGGAAACCATGGGAAACCCAGATCAGGATGGCCATGTTTATTGTATAAAGCTATCGTTTCTATCTGATTTTGAAGGAAGTATGCACATGTATACTTCAAAACAAACAGAAAAATACTGTCTGCATTTGGTTTAGAGAAGCCAAACCTCTCTTCCCCTTTCCACCCCTTTAATCTACACAAAGCACAGATCCTATCTGATTCTGAAGAAAATTTGCACACATATACTTTAAAAAATACATAACAATTGAGTTTAAATTAGGTTGCAGAAGCCCAACCCCTTTTCCCTTCTACCCCTACCCCTCCTAATTTCCAATGTTCTTTATAGATACCTACCGTTTTTATCAGATTTCGATGGAACACTGCAAATGTATACTTAAGAACAAAGAGAAACTTTCTGTTTACAAAACCAACAACCGCACCCTTACCCCATTTAATTTTTGTAAATGTTCTTTACAGAAAGCTACAGTTTTTATCTGGTTTCGATGGAACTTTGCACATGTATATTTTAAAACAAAGAGAAAAATGCTGTCCACACTGCCTTAACAAAAACCAAACTACTCTTCACCTCCACACCCCTTAATTATTTTTTTATACACACCTAAAAATTTTATAAGGATATCAATAGAAATTTACAAACGTGTACTTTAAATCAATCAGAAAAGACGGTCTACATTTGGTATACAAAAGCCCAATCCCTCTGCTACTTTACCCCCATCGTTTATAATTTCCAATGTTCTTTGCAAAATCCACAGTTTTAAGTACCGTCAAAATCAATTAAGCTATTTTTAAGTCATTGTAGAATATTTGTAAAATGTATGTGTTCCTAATGTCTCAACATGTACTTCAGATTTCAACTTGGACCCCGAGCTTTTACGTTGTGAAAACCAATTAAATACCTATTTTTTCTGTGTGATGCCGGAACGAACAGATATATTCCAGAGATAGATTTGTGTATGTGGTATGTATTAATGTCCAGATGTTACATGTTTCGATTATCGAGCAGCAGCTTTAACAGATGTTATGATTAGATCGAAACACAGCCTGGACCAAAATGTAAACTGACACTCCTTAACACTGCATCCAATATACCCCATTCTGAAAGTTGTTACAAAGACAAATTTTTTTTAAAAAAAGAATTCGCTTTAACCACTGAGCAAAAAGGTAGTTCGCAAAATGAGAACTGCTTCCGCATATTTAATTGCAAATTAACTATAATATCACTAAAAATTTAAAAATAAAATAATTGTTTAAAAAACATAAAAACCGCCTTCAAAAAAAGGGCACTAAAAAATTTTAAAATAACTTTATACCTTGCTTAAAAGAAAGTAAATCTAAATGGACAATATTTTACATTACTGTTATTGAAATTTTTACATTAATTAGTTATTTTTGGAGTCGGTGCCAGCTGTCAGATCGTGCAGATCGAATTACTTTATTTGGTGTTCGAGGCGAACCTAGAGTACGAACAAAAATTCCAAATATTTTATAGCATGTCGTGAGGAAGATAGTTTTATTGCGGGAGACAGCTTAGGGAAACAAATTAACGTTATGTTATCTGTTGCTCGGCATCGTTGGTCATCCAGGCATAAATCTGGCGCTATAGTGTCAGTTGGTAGGCTGCATCATGCAGTTAACTCTTTATAGTTAGTATGGTATCGGTGTCTCATCTATATGTTTCAGTTTTGTTGAAAAATGTTTCTAGAATTAATTGTAGGTAGGTAGTAACATGATTTTTTATGTATTATTGTTTTTATCTTTTTGTTTTTCTTGTTTTTGCTGGCACCGACTCCAAAAATAACTAATTAATGTAAAAATTTCAATAACAGTAATGTAAAATATTGTCCATTTAGATTTACTTTCTTTTAAGCAAGGTATAAAGTTATTTTAAAATTTTTAGTGCCCATTTTTGAAGGCGGTTTTTATGTTTTTTAAACAATTATTTTCTTGCTTCGTGTTCACCTGGAATAGAATTACGTAAAGTGTCCTTTTTTTTAATTTCATTATTTTTTTTTTTTTTTTTTTTTTTACTAATTGCTTTACGCTTCGTCGAAGTCATAAGATGCGGAATGAGACTGGGGACATTTGTTTATTTTATTTCCCAATTCTAAATAGCCTACTACCTTGTTATATAAGGTAGGCCCTTAGTTTATACAGTTTTTAGTCTTAAAACAATTTACTTTTTTTAAAAATATATCTGGATACTTATTCTTAAGGTTTTAATGGATTTAAAGTATTCTAATAATTAATCTGCTAATTATTCTAATACTATTAATTCATATACCGATTAATGTACCAACTAATCTACCATCATACTATAGCTGTGGCCAGAATAATTGGCGGGTCAGTGTGAACGTGCTGTTGCCGTACTTGGGGACAATCTCGCGATGCGCTCTCTTTCTATCACCTGAAAATTGCAACGCTGTGCGGCCTGTGTTGCCTAGTCCAAGCGGCAACAGCTCGCTACCCACCCCCAAACCTTCCACCTCCCTTTCACAAAAAATGTGTTAACCTGAGAATCGGAATTAGAAAGTGTCAGTGTGAGTGTGACCTTGCTCGAGAGAGGATATTTTGATTTTTAGTGATTTACGATTTTTACGTGCGATTTAATAATTCCTTTTGGTTGTTTATTAATTATACTAATTTAGTGTAATAATTTTACCGAACAAAAAGTGCAGTAACTTATAATTAGGAAAATTTAGCAAGATAATCTTGGTACTAAAAATGGATACTTAGGAAGAGACTTATTCTCCTATTCCAGGTGTTCCCAACAAGACGCAAGTCATCGACAGCAGAACCACTACAGCTGAAGCAGACAACAGAGTAAATCTATCCTTCACAATGTATATAAATATTTCAAACTTCTTGTGGACAATGATCGTGAAATTTTGTCTTCTACATGTACGCTAGTAGAAAAAGACTTGAAAAATATGGACGTACTTGATATTGATGAAATAAAAAACTGTAGTGATTTGTTACCGCAAAAAAAATTAGGAAATGGACAGGCTATTTGGACTGCAGCTTGTGATGTCGGTTTGAGAACTGTCCAGCGCGTGTGTCGTGAGGGAAAATAACCTACGTTTGTTTCTCGAAAGAAAAATATGAAACAATACAGCACTCTAACAAAGCTTAGCGACTTTGACAGTCCTTTGTCAGGAGGACAGTACACGAATTTTACGATTGTGATGAGTGGTAATATACAAACAGATAATTTTGTCGTTAATTATGCAATTTTTCAGGGCAGAGGATGACATAATAAAATTTTGATTTTAGATATACACATACAAACTGAAAATAAAATTTAAGACGTGGACTTTTAGCCACAAATAAAAGAAGAGTATTTCCATAAGTTTCCTTAGTCTGTCGAGAATTTTATTTTTCTGCGCAGATAATAGAATAATAAATAACAGGTCTTTTGAAACCTCCAATTATATTAAACGCATCTGCAATGCATAACTTTCTTAACCAAATGACATGCATCAATATTTCATGACAGAATAGTGACCATAAATTACTTAAAACACATTATAAACTATTACTACAAGTAAAGAGGTGAATACAACTGTTACGCGCACGGCTTGGCAACGGCGCATTTGACGCCACCCGCCAAAAGATTTGGCCAGAGCTATAATTCACTCCAAACTCATCAATTGTCTATGTATTTTCAAACTTCTAATCAATAAACTGTCTATTGTAGATGTTCTTCTGGTACCACTGCTTGTCTGCATCGACATCGAGTCCACCAGCTGTATCTGCTGATGCAGCGGGGCGACTGCTGATTTGCTTACCACAAAGTGTCGTCAGCCAACTTCACGTTCCAGGTTTCCTTGCAGCCACCCACTACCACATCAGGAGTTCTCTCCTGGAATCAGAGCTGTCTGCCCTTGAGCCCTGGAGCCTCTGACTTCCAGAGGAACTGCGAAGAATTGAGTCTTTGCCGTCTTCCTGGTGCAGGCACTGCCTTAGTTATGGGCAGTGTTTGTGGCCACATTTGGGTTGTTCTTTACTCTTGAGTTTCTTCCTATCCTGTCCTTTCTGCTTCTGATGTTGGTTGCTCGCGGTGTCTTCTATGCTCTGCTAATTTCAATTCAGCAAATCTCGCCTTCTCGCGCAACGATTCTAGATTAGCAGTTCATCCAGCAAGCTGCCAGAGCTCGGTATAATGAAAGTATGTCGTATATTCTTCTATTCTGAAGTTGTATTTAAAGGTATGCTCTTGATTCTTCAGTTTTTTGCACTCCCAAGCCACTTGCTCGGGAGTACTTACTTCGCCACAGTCGCACCGGTTTGTTTCTTTGAGGTCTCTCTGTTCTAGAAACTGTTGTATGCACCATAGTACAGATATGTAGTATATGAGCCCTGGAGATAGGTTGTAGGTGAGTCATGTTAAATTCTCTCTTTCACGCAAGGAAGCATGTCCAAGGTGTTTCTGCCCGTGTTGCTGTTAGTCATTGTTTGCTGCCATTCATCCTATCAGCGCATCCCAAACATCTTTTTGGTTTCAACAGTCCTTCCAATTATTTCAGTAGCTTGGTCATACAATCCGTTTTTTATCCAGTATAACGCTCCACGCTTCCTTACTTCCAGGTCTAGGGGCCAGATACCTAGTATAATCCGTTAGTTGCATCTGTGGACGTTGTTCTGTAGCCCCAGTTAGTCTGAGCAGAATTCCTTGCTGCGTACGCCGAAGCAGTTCCTTTGGTTTGACCTTCTTAGGCGCCTGGCCCAGTACTGCAGCGTTCCAGTAATGGAGGTCAGTATTGCATCGTGATATCTTCTTATGACGAGGGAGGCAGATTAAACGTCGCTCGCCATGCTTATCAATTTGTGCATTACCAGTGCTGCTTCCACATACTTCCTCCATGTGAGACAAAATTTCAGTTGTTCCTCCAGGTTTTCACCAAGGTAACCGACTACTGCTTTTATTTTTATTTTATTTTCCCTGGATCTTAATTACCGAATTTCGTTTGAGTGTTCCTTTTAGGAGGATGTAGATCATCTTTTGTGGGGCTAGGTTTAACTTAACTGCTGCACACCAATGACTCAAGCAATCCAATACAGCTTTGCATTTGTTTCGAGTTCCTGTCTGATGTCCGCGTTTAATCAGAAGTGCGAGATCATCGGCGAATAACACCACACCCAGCAGTTCTGACATTAGTTGCAATATTTCCATGACCGGTTCCAAGCCAGTATCCCAGAATATTGGTCCGCACACTGATCCCTGCGGGCAACCTTTCGTCAGTCTCTTCTCTATGTACTAGTTGTGGCACCCAATTTGGCATATCTATTTCTACAATAATCTCTAAAACGTTATATAGGTTTTTGGACAGTAATGTTTCTTATGCGTTCGAAACAGCGCGGGCCACCAGAGATTGTCGAAAGCGCCGCTGATGTCTACAAATACCTCCCACCACATATTTTTAGAAGAGTTTTGAGATATTTCCATTAAGTGGTTGATGGCGTCCTCTGTTGACTTGCCTGCTCTGAACCCATACTGATTTGGGTTCATCCCATATTTTAACCTGTGTTCCTTTAGTTCTTGCAAAGTATCTTTTCTTGTACTTTCCCTAGAAAATTGAGTAAGCAGAATGGACGATAGGATTTTGGGAGTCGTGGGTCTTTGCCTCCACCTTTCGCTATAATAATCACTTCACTTTTTTTCCACGCATTTGGTATTTTTACCTGCACCAGGCATTCGTTAAAAAGTTTATTTATGATTGGAACCAGTTGGACGACCAACCTCCTGGAGGACCTCTGTCGGTATCCCGTCAGGTCCTGGCACTTTTCTTTTGGGAGGGAATGTATTTCCTCTATTATCACTTCATCTGATATGACGCATTTTTGATGTTAACTCTCGTAGGGGTCCCACGTTTTTCAAATGCAGTTCACTTTGCCGATCTGTCTCGTTTTCTGTACTGTCATCTGGAAGTAGCACGTCAAGTAACTCCCGTGCAGTTTCCATCCAGTTGGTGGTCATAGATCCATCTAGTTTTCTTACTCTAGACCAGGTTGTAGATGGCCTAATTTTGCCAGCGTCAATCTTGTAAGGGGATGCCCCAGGGCCTGATCTCATATTTTGTCTGACGAAGGTTTCCCAGCTTTTTTATTTTGTCTTCAGCAACAGATCTCTGAATTCTGGCTTTTTATTCCTATATCTTTCTAGAAGAGTGCGTCCCTCTTCTGTAATGAAGCAACGTTGATATGTTCGATTTGGCACCTGCTCGGTCACTGAACGTGTATCGATTGTTTGGCTCGTTTTTGACATACAGCTGTAATTTTCCAATCAGCTCGAGTAACTTTTCTCCTCGTGCTTCTGTACAACCATTGTGCCAGAGTGCAGATTTGGCATTTGCATCGGGAACTATCACCGTAGGGTTGTCGCCTATGGCTGTACGTATTTCCCTAATCTTGCAAAGATAGGGGTCAATATCTTCTCAGTATTGAAAGTACATGTTAATGAGGACTACATTTCCCCATTGCGTACCTAAGTCCACACACACCGTGTGTTCATCGCAGAATTGTGTTATTTTTGTGACAGTGATCTGATTATTGAAGACTATGATGGCACCCATAGGTTTTTTTCCCTGTCGAGATTATCTGAGACGTCACTGGCATATGTGGGATTTTCCCTTTACTGGAGTGGGGCTCTTGAAGACAGAGGATATCTATTTGCATTTCCTCAGCTAGTTTACTCACGTCATACAAAACCAGTTTGGTTCTCCTGGAGTTTAATTGTGCGATCTTAATTTTCTGTGCACCCCTGCTCATGGATGCCGAGTATGGATATTGCACTGTGGCCACAGCTGTCTTGAGTCAAGCATTATTTTGCCGGTAAATTTGATCTGGATCAATTATTTCGTTCAGTCTCTCAAATACTTTGCTTGACTATAGTGAGTAACTGGGCTGAATTAGTAGGTATATTTTTTACCATAAGTTGAATACGATCAATTGCCTCTGGTTGCGGAAATGTGATGTTTTTACAATTTGGATGTGCTATTCTGGTTAGATGGCGTAACGCTAGAGTGAGATTTTGTGTTTCCTCTAGTCTAGCGAGCTGCAGATTGTTTTCAAACTTTTGGTAGCTATAGCAGCGTGTCTTGGTTTTGCGTTCTCTCGGTTATCGGAGCCGCCACTAATTTTGCAGTAATTGGATGCCATTGGAACTGGTCCTACCCGTCCAAGTCCATCTCGTTTTGATTGAGATCTAGGAGAAATATTACGGATTGTAGAAATAATCTCTGAGTGTTGGAGGATAGGTTCATCTGTCTGCATGCCTACGCTGTTTGCTGTTTTTTTTCCCTTCTTGCAATATTTTCTCCCTGTATCTTGCAGCCCTCTCTGCGTTCCGCCTCTTGCTTGATGGCGTGTTTCTTGTTTTATTCTTCTTTCTTTTCCTTACTGTTTCTTTTATTAGTTTGATAATGATGCTCAATAATTGATATTTGTATGGTTTATCCATCCCCTTGGAGTTTCTTCTACCGTCCATACGTCCATAATCTGTTCTGTTTATCAATCTTTGAAGAAACAGTTGGTATGTCGGACAATATTTGCCAGATTTGTTGCACGATTTTCACCGTTTCCTGCATACAAACAGCTGACTGTAAGGACTTGCTACAGCCTTCTTTTTCGTGGCTGGTTTCTCCACAATGTTTACAAGCGGCCGACGTTTAGGTACAATGTTTGCTAATATGACCATAATCATAGCAATGCATAGATTTTGAAACTACCATGTAATCTTTTGCAGAGATGGCACTGAATTCTATGTATATTTTTCTTTGCTGCATTATTTGCTTTCTGATTTCAGCACTTACTTCAACAACTTGATGGACAGTGCTATTAAATCTGGGACCTGTTCGAAATTTTTACTTGAATCCCTCCAGAAATTGTAGTCTCTCTATTTTTCCTTCAAAATTTGCTCATATACTTTTCTGGGATTTGGCATGGCTCAAGTGACGGGGGTAAGTCGTATAGAATCAATAGAGGTTTCCTTTTCCGCGGTATTTCACACAGATTTTCGTTTAGTTCTTTATTTTCCATGATTTTTCTTACATCATCTTGAGATGCTGTTTCTACTATTACAGCATTATTTGAGCTACGTATTTTATTTATTTTTAACTTATGTTTCCCTGGTTTATGATTCTGGTTAGTTTATCGGAAACCTGTTTTGGAGTTTCTCCATTCTTGGAAGTTATGAAGCCGGCTGCACTAGTAGGTGTTTTTTCTATTTTTGACTTTAATGTAGGTACCATCCCTGATTTTATCACAGCTGCATAACTAGATGCTGACAGTTTTTACTGCACGTTCGGTTCTCAGTTCTCTTCTCTGAGTGTCCGTATTTCTTTCTTCATCTCTTCATTTGTTCCCTCTATGTGGGCCATAGCCACTGCGAAGGAAGCAAGGTTGTCCTTAAATTTCCTCAGTTTGAACTCAGTCATTTTTTGGCCTAACAGTTTGTTAACATAATTAACAAGTTTTTCGTACTTGCTGTTAACTGTGTCGTTGCATTCCGATTCGGGGTTTAGGCTTTGTTATGTATTGCTATTATTGTTACCGTCAGTCGAGCCCGTGATTTCAGCTGAGTCCTGAGGCAGGCGAGGTGTTGACTCACGTCAGCTGGACGCCACGGTGCTGACGGTGCGCGCTGACGCTCCAGCTTCGTGACGTTGAAGCCCTGACACGACGCAGGCGCGACTACGGCCGATGACCGTTGACTCGTGGCACTGATTTCCCGTTCAGTAATTGGAAAAAATCACTCATACAACGTATGTTTTTATCCCGCAGTTAGGGAGAGTTTTTACATGCACTAACATTCACTATTCACACCAGCACAACTTGTTTCGTCACTTAAAGATCGTTTTATCCCGCGCGAAATGCAGTCAGTGGCAAGAGCGACGTGACATACAACCGCACGCGGCAGCCATCTGAGCTTGGTCTGGGGACAAGGAACGGGAAGGAATTTGACCATGGCATCTTGAAGAAGCATCCCGGCATTCATCTGGAGTGATCTGGGAGAAACCATGCAAAACCCAAATATGGATACCTGGATTCGATCCCGCGTCCTCCAAAATGCGAGGTCAGAGATTTGCCACTCACCAGGCACGCTTGGTCCGATCTGAGGGTATTAAATTAAAGAGACAGGGAAAGTAACTTTTTTGTTTTATTGCAATACTGATTAATACAGCAATTGGTCACCGTCTCCAATCGTCTCTAGCTGGATCGCCGACGTCTACTCAAAGTAATCGAGTGGCACGGATCCGTTCCTGTAGATGTCTCCCAAGAAAGAAGCAGATGCCTTAGGCGTTCTGTGCAGCTCGGTGGTGTTGAAGTCCACTTGATAAATCCCGAACTTAACTCTGAAATAAAATATAAGATGTTTCTTATCATTTTCAGTACTGAAAAAAGCATCATTTTCAACAGTGAAAAGTTATAAAACTCAACATGTATAGATAACAACTATTTTGAAACAACAATTTGTATCGTAGCTCCTTTTTTCTCTGGTTTCTAATTCATAAATATTTTTGAACGCTAAATTCCATAACCGTATGCTAGGGATAAGACCAATAAATATTTCGTCTTCACACTCCAGGGTAACACCTGTACATTCTGTGAAAAGTGATAAAGAAAAAGACCAATATACCAATGTAATACCAAAATATCAGTGCGATAACTAAAAGGAAATCAATATATTGCACATAACCATATTTTTCTGAGACATTAGAACGTTATATAGCTAAAAAGTTTTAAGGTAACCTCAATACTGTGTATTTAATAAAAGAAAATCGTTGTAGGTAAAGTATATCGAAGGATGAAACAGAAATTTGGAGAATTTATAAACCTTAACAGCACTGATAGGAAACTTCTAAATGTTTATTAGATCGACGAAGACCTAAGATAACATACTATTCGGCTTAGTAACAGATCAACAATATCTGAAAAACATACCTTAATCTAATGGTGTAAATTAATACGTCATAGCTCAGTAGGTTCAATACCAACTGAATTTTGAGTAAAATACTGATTTAATACTAAAAAAATCAGAGCACGAGAGAGAAATTCTTATATATTTTTCTAATTTCGTGTAGAAATAAACTTCAGAAATACCTAACTTTACCAAAAAAATAAATCTTCTAAAGGCTTATCAAGTTTATATAAATTGATATCGAATAAAGAGTGATTCCAATGGATTGTAAAAAGAGTGTCATCTACCTTACGATATGTTGAAATCATTGCGTTCATTTTGTGAAGAACTAACAATTCTTTCCTTTTTCATGTGTTTGGTCTGCAAATTTCTTGATCTGAGCCATACATTTTTCACTAATTCTTTAATATGTCGGAACTTTAATTAAAAAAATACACACTCTATTATAAACTTACGTATACTTATTTTTAGAGAATAATGGTCACCAAAGATAACAAATCTTACATTTCGTAGTTTACTAATAACATCACATCAGAGAAACTTCTTAGGTATTTTTGAATTTTTCACTGAGCAATTAAGCTTCCATTCTGTTGCAGACAGTTCTAAAGATTCCGAGTTCTTTTAGATTGTGAGATGAATATTTCTGCTGGAACACCCGTATACGTCATAGCTTTTTGTGTCCGATGTAAATCACACCATCAAACGTTAGACATATATTTCTCAGAAAAACTGTTTTCCTAGCCTATTTCCTTTCTTTCCCGAAGCTTCTTTGGCCACTTCAGTAAATTATAATTTCCAAATTTTGTTTAAAAAGTTTAAAATAAGCATTATTATAAATAATTCATAATACAATTAGTAAAAAATTGTTACTGTTTTGTGCAGCAATGCATCATCTTGATCGTTACTATTGTTAACATTATAATTTGTAGTCGCCATGGCGCTTAGAGACTATTTATATTTACATATATCTACGTTGTTCTCCCAGAGCCAATTTAAATACTTTCGGTATGTAAAGTATCGCTTGGCTCCATAATCCATTCCTTGACTCCTTTATGTTCAACGTTTTAAATTCTGAATATCTCGCCGCTTATGACGGATTGCTCCGCACTATAAATTATCTCCAGTTAAACGTTTTTGTTTTCATACATCTTTTATCAAACATAATATACAATATATAATGTAAATCTGGTTGTAGGCCATCTTCCGCAGTTGTTGGATAATAGATTATAAAACGAAATTCCGTCTGGAACAACTGTTGATGTTACTGTTTTCTTTATTTCCATACGCGTTTCGCCCTTATGGTGTGGCGCATCGTCAGTGGAGCTAGAGTGATGGTTGTTCCAGACGGAATTTTGTTTTATAATATAATATATATATATATATATATATATATATATATATATATATATATATATATATAACAAATCGAATATTTACTTCATTAATGAATACTATAATCTTTATACTTACTTTTTGCGTATTGTTTAGTAATAATTTACTTACGAGTATCCGCCGTTCCACTCCAAATTGTCCATGAGACTCCATACCATATATCCTATTACGTTCACTCCGTCCAAATTGATAGCCTGGAGCATATTTGCCATATATTGCTGCACATAAAGCAGAATTTCAATTTAAAAACTGTGTTAGGTGTTCGTAGGTCATGTAAGCCATTTTAGAATGTAATTAATGTACTCATACTTAATTATCGCCGTGTAACCAGGAACTTGGGAGTAGACAGAAGTTAAACAATATTCATCACAACGCTACTTCCCGTATCATAAGGAGTTGTCTGGTATAACATCTTATTTAAACTCTATAAAGCTGCTTGTTTATTACACCTACACAATTTGCGTCTTTGTCATCTGACAGGTGAGATATCTTAAGATGTGAAGTTTACAAAAATACTTGCAAGTGACGTTATATGATAGAATTATACTTAATTTATTGAATATCTGCTATACGATAAGCAAAAAAAAATCTAGTATCATTTAAAATGAGACAAAGCAGAGTAGAACTAAATGGAGAAAGTTGTAAATTGAATGACGTATGAATGAAAAAATATCGATGACTAGATTTCGCTATGGAAGTGGTGAAAAATATACTTACTCCATAATAGTTTATTCGATCCTGATCGTCAAGTTCACCATCGTCAGCATAACCGTTCTCAGTGATGAGAATAGGGTATCCAGGATACTCGGTTTGAATCCAGTTGAGCAATAAACGAAATCCCCATGGCACAACCTGCAAAGTTATCATAGCAAAATGTCTTGCACTACGTCCAGAATACTTTGATACATTTTAATGTTTTTAAATTGTATTCTATGTGTTGTTTATGTATATGACATACCCTTGGCTATGATATCTAGATAGGTCTGAAGGAAAATTCTACACCAAATTTAGCTTTGGCAGAAAGCTGACTCCCTGATGGTCCTCGGTTCGGTCTCAGCCTGATGCTCCGTGTCCTCTTCTCTTGTCAGCTCCGTAGGTAGAGGAAATTGTCACTGAGACAATACCTCATTTCTGGATAAGTACAGGCCCCAACTCGTGTTTTCAAGTATTATTATTGTAATATAACACATTGTCTCCGAAATATTAATATTTCAAATTCTTGTTTAGAATGTGAGTGGGAGGCTGTTGACTATAAAAGAAAGCGGATTTTCAGCTACACCAGATTTCTAGACGCACACGGCTTTGCCGAAAGTGACAACAAAGCAGATTTAGCGCACACGGTGATGGCAATGCCATGATAGCTGGATTTGTGAAAAGTGAGAAGTTATGGCGCAGCATATTTTAACAAAAACTATCTGGGAACCAGCAGCGAAGTAGGTGAGAACATTTACAGCCTCAAAATTGAGAAAGCGACCACGTAGCATAGTTTGCAGGAGCTGTATTATTATTATTATTTTTTCAGAAGCCTTGAAACCACGATACTGGCAAAGAATGTTTTACGCCACTCACAATCAAGAAGGAGGTGAAAACTAGAATAGCAATGGCAAAGGAAGCTTTCAATAGAATGAAAAATTTATTATGCGGGAGACTGGATAAAAACCTGAGGAAAAAACTAGCTAAATGCTTTGTATGGAGTGTAGGACTAGTATATGGGGCAGAAACATGAACGCTACGCAAAGAAGACCTGAAGAGGTTGGAAGCTTTCGAAATGTGGATATGGAGGAGGATGGAAAAAATGAGTTGGAAAGACAAAGTAAGGAATGATGAAGTGCTGGAGTGAGTAGGAGAGGAAAGTTCCTTTATAAAGCAATAAGGAACAGAAAATGGAATTGGATTAGTCATGTGTTGAGGAATGAGTGCCTGCTTAAAACTGCACTAGAAGGGATTGTGAACGGAGGGAAAAGAAGAGGTTGGTGAAGGAATAAAATGATTGATTTAATTTAATTTAATTTAATTGCTATGGAGCACACGCTCCGGTGGCAATTTCCCTACACACCCAACTTCCCCCTATCCTACACTCACCTACATTTGCCCTCTACAAATTTTAACTTTAAATTCTTTTAACGTTTTCGGTAGGTTATTCATCATTCCCCTTGGTAACTCATTCCAATCCCTGACACCCTTACCTAAAAAACAAAATCTTCCCACACCCTTGTGCCTGAAATCGAGTGCCAGCTTATGGTCATGGTCATCTTTTCCCTTCCATGAACTACTTTTCATACCTACTGCAATATCTTTCCATTCCTCAGCGCCAGTATACGCCCTGTACACTCCCATTACCCTCCTCATCCTCCTCCTGTCTTGAAATGAATCCCATTCCAGTTCCTTTATCATATCTGTCACTGATTGCATTCTGCGATAATTTCCAGAAGCAAATCTAGCAGCCCTTCTTTGCACCTTCTCCAACTCCTGTATTTGACATCATGATAAATGGGAGATATATAGAGACTAAGAGAATGGCGGAAAAAAGGGTGGCTTGGAAGGCTGTCACTGTGAATGGACATGCTGAATAGCAGGAAACCCTTGAACATGATGTCAGGAGTGATTTATACACCCAGAACTATTAGTGTGTCTCCTTTTTCACGTTACCTACGGGGAAACATATGATTAGTGGCTTTCTACCCCACCAAGAAGAAAGAACCAAGCTGACCTGCTTCATCATGGTCTGGTTACAAGAGCATTAAGTCTCCTAATGTCATGACTTCCGTATCACTAGCTGAAGGAACACAACCCGTTCCAAGCAGCCTGATGAGACGGAGAGGGAACACTGTAACCATGGCGTCCCGTTGCTGGCTTCCACCTGCTGGTAAGCAACTTTCGTCCATTGGCCACAGCCCAGATAGAGCAGTTTCCTCGCTGACATACATACTTCGAGAGGTAAATCTTCCCTCATAACCTGCGCACAGCAAGCAATTTCACGTAACCTCGAAATATCCTCATTGTTCCATAGACCCGATTGTGCTGATTAATTACAGTAATTTAGATTACAATTTGAATGAACCATTCGTTGTGATGATTGAAGCTTCAATAAACACCTGACGCTTTTATCATTAATATTTTCATATACTCTGTTATCATAGTCGTTCCAATCCTTAAAACAATATCAAAATATTCATACTGAGTTATACTTACAAGTGTAACTGAGTAGAAACCATTTCAATATTCAACTTTGAATCCATCCACGCTAAACGATCAAATGAAACATTTGAAGAATATATGCGTAGTCACCAAGAGGAACATGATAGAATGCACAAATGGGATACTGAGAGAACTGTAGTTCAGAAATAAGCTTAATAACAAAATTGTCAGCATGGTTCTGCTATATTGATATATTACTGCTGTTACTTCATGTACCTTAGCTGATCAGTTTGCCTCTGTAACTTCTCCAATAATCTGTTTTTTATTCTCTCTCTACTGGTATATCTACCTTTAAAACTTGATTAGCTCAATGTCTATCATTTTGGCCTATTTTAATATGTCAACACAGTAATTGGCTGTATTCTACACTTTAATCGAAACTTTTGATTTTTTCATTACCTTCCATTTCACAATCTTCTCGATGCAAATACAATCATTTCCGGTCTATACGTTTGCTAGAATTTAATTTCTTATACAGAGATTCAAAATAATTTTCACCAGAAATGGGAAAAAAAAATGACAATTTTAGCCACCGTTAAACTTCCATTTTTAATAGAAAGAAGTGAAGAAAACTTGGAATAAAATAATAATTCTTGCTAAAGCTTTCCCATACTATCACAACCTCGTTCGAAAATAGAATCAATATCTTGGCTATCCATATCAACATTCCAGGATTGAAAGGAATAATGAACCGTTATCATTTAGATGAAACGAATCTTTTGATTATTTCCTTAGTAACTGCCAAATGTTTCTTGAAGAAAAACACAAATGTATTAAAACACATAATATACGACAACACTAACTTAGCTGTTCAATCTTTACTATATTAAATTGATTTACATACACGCATATACATGAATATCCTTACTATCAATATATATAAAGATTAATTCATGTATGTTTGTTTGTTTGTTTGTTCTTCATACAAATCCACAGTTTTCATCCTATCTCGATGAAACTTTGCACACTTATCCTTTGAAACAAGGAGAAAAATACTGTCTACATTTGGTTGAAAAAATATCTGTATAAATAATACATGTTGTCTCATAATTTCGAAATACTACTGAATGGCAATAGACAGTCATATGTATACTGTTTTTTCCGTGTATCGGTCAGATAGCTCAGTGGTTAAAGCGCTAGTTTACAAATATTGGGGTCGTGGTCTCCGGTTCAAATATCCGTGGAGGCTAAGATTTTTAAAATTTGTTTTTATCGTAAGAGTCACGCCTGGGCCGTAGGTTATTCGGATTGAATGTTAAACTGTAGATATCACAAAGTTAGGGGTGCAATGCGAGGCAAATCGTAGGTAGTCTTGCAATGCTGTAGGTGTACACTTTTTTACGTTATAATGATTCCTCAGGGGTTGTTCGCAGTCAGAGTGTGTGTGAACCGCAGTAATAATACTATAAATACGGAAGTAAGTCTCTGTCTTTTTGTTACGTTTTGACGACCAAATGGCTATATCGACGTTGATGGAACTTGACAAGAAAATCTGTATGAAGGCCACAGGATATTTTCTCCGGTATGTTTAATAGTTTCAGTCACGAAATTTTGAGACCTTATCGAATGGTGACAGAAATATGTTGGAAACTGATTCTCTTCAAGAGACTGGTTCGACGGTAGAATGATATAGTGATAGCTTTCCTGTCACATTACGCCGACTGGGTGTTGTTTGGGTCCAATCTTTCGTTACCAACAACTTTCTATATTCAATTCAGACAAAAAATTCATAATCCACACGTACGAAGTCGCGGGTACGGGCTAGTATTAAGCATAAAGCTTGTAATACTGTGCTCTGTATTTCTGTTTAGTCTCTTATTTTACACTTTAAAATATCGCAATTTATCTCCACGTGAATAAAAATTTGTACATTGTGGTATAATCCGAGAGTGAATGTGTTACTGTATGCAGATATCCCGTCCATACCTTGAGCCAGACGACGGAAGAATCCGGCCAGGTCTCATTGTATGATCTGATGACGCCGGAGTCTCTCTCCAGAGACGGGGATATTCCTGTCTCCCCACTCTGCACCAGGGATGTCGTGTACGCGTTCAGACCGAAGAAGTCAGCAGAACCTGTCGCAACGTGAAAATGTCGTCAACAAATAAACGGTACCAGATGCCGACATACACAAACATAATATGAATAATATTGTTGCTCTGTATGGGGTCCCCATCAAAAGGGATTAATGGAGGCATTAGAGATGATCCAAAGAAGAGCCGCCCGTTTCGTGACAGGTATATATATTTGGAGGGAAAGCGTAAGTGCGATGTTGAAGGCGTTGCTCTCGACAGAAGCTAATTGAAAAATTCTCGACTGACGTATTTCGGAATGACAGTAAAAAAATATTGCTACCAGCAACATTCATATCCCGGAATGACCGCGAACATAAGATAAGAGAAATCATGGCCAGAACCGATTAATTTCTTTACTCATTTTTTCCACGAGCGATTAGGGAGTGGAATAGAAAGATTTACCGGGCATCTAAACATAAAATCC
Source organism: Vandiemenella viatica (assembly GCA_031002005.1). Classification (NCBI taxonomy): domain Eukaryota; kingdom Metazoa; phylum Arthropoda; class Insecta; order Orthoptera; family Morabidae; genus Vandiemenella; species Vandiemenella viatica. Next base: position 27,033,781 of record JARYHS010012519.1, on the reverse strand, counting down.
GACAGGAGTAGCTTTCAATAAAGTACTCCGGCCATCCTGATCTGGGTTTTCCATGGTTTCCCCAGATCGCTCCATGCGAATGCTGGGATGGTTCCTCACAATAGACCATGGGCGCCTCCAGCCAAATCCTGTATATCCTTTCCAAACCATTACCTTCCCGGATAGGTGCAATGCACCCTCCGCCACACACTTTTAGTGAATCGCGGAGTAATAGTAATAGTAATATACGTGACGGTACTTACTCTATTTTGGCCAAGAAATAAAGACCTCCCATCAAGAAATATATACCAGCAATTCTTATATATATTCTTACATATCTCGGAAACGATTAACGATTTGGATGAAACTTCATATTTAGATTACGTTTTACTTTTTAAGTGTATCTAAATAGCTGTCTTCACTGCAAAAACACGAATTTAATCCAAAAAAGTTTTTTGTGGTTGGTACCACGGAAACCGCTCTAACACCTCTCGCAGACGTCTCAGGTACCATAAAGTCTACTAATGGTTTCGACAAGGACCCCTTATAAACTCCGATTTAAATGGAAAATTTCTGTAAACTAACTGATCCAGCCGAATATTTCGCACAGTATCGTGGTAAGTCACCGAATGGTAATATAATAATGAGGAAACAAGTAAATGCAAGTTTTTATTAACAAAAGGCATTTTATTTCGAACAGTAATAATAAATATCACTTTTGCCATAAACAGTCATTATGATTAAATACTACATTTTTAATTGCAAAAAATTTAAAAAGTAAATATTTTAAAAATATTGGCTTTGTCAGGAGTCATTTTTTCAATCTTCATTACTTTACAAATCTTCTTTGAAAACAATATTAGCAGTTATAATGTGATCTTCGTTGACTTTTTGACCATATGTGACTTTAACACAAAAACAGATATTAGTGAATCTACAGGTGTGAGAAACTGCATACTTGTATCCATACGAAAAAATGGTTCTGATTAATACAGTCCTGCGTTTTGAATAGTCTGACCTTGTGCTTTATTAATATTAGTAGCGAATCTTACGTTAACTGGGAATTGTTTTCCTATAATATAGAAAGCACGGTAGGTGGTGAATGTGAGGTAACAGCATACTTTTATCGGAGTGAACTAATTTAGCATTGATAATGTCCTCTTCTAAAAGAATTACCACTAATCTTGCACCATTAATTACACCCTGATTAGCATTAATATTTCTATTTAACATAATAATAGCATTTTTCTTTAAAAGCCATTTATCAGATGGTAAACCAGACGATCTCGGAAATGGTTCTAGCGATTTGGATGTAATTTCATAATAGATAACGTTTTGATTTTCAGCATTGTAACACGATTTTACAAATAAAAGAGCAATTTTTGGTTTTTGTACCTTGAGGCTAAGCTTGTAGAAGTTTTTGGTATTATTTTATATATATATATATATGCTTTACATCTCTCTAACAGCGAGGTCTTTAGAGACGGGAAAGGATGGGGGGGCAAGGAATGGGAAGGAATTCGGCCATGGCCTTTTAAAGGAAGCATCCCGGCATTTGCCTGGAGTGATTTTGGAAACCATGGAAAACCCAAATCTGGATACCCGGACAGGGATTCGAATATTCTGATACCAGTAAGCCTACTGTTGTTAGCTAAGCTTCGCTTTGCCATGAACAGTGATCTTAAAAATACCTAGGAAGCCGTCATGAAAAACGATTGACTTTAATCAAACTTTACTCAAAATCTTGCACATTGAACAGTAATCGAAAGATGCCGAGCGAAGATCGGTTGCCCAGGAACTACGTATTGAAGTCCATAAGACGATGGAATACCTTGTAATATCGTGTGGGACCCCCTTTTTCCATGGGAAGTGCTGCAAACCGACATAGCACTAACTCAACAAGTAGTCGGAAGTTTCAGTTATACTTCCCAAAGAGACATCCATATTTGCGAAGGTTTTGCCGTAGAAAGATGTTGTGCACGAACTGATCATTCTACCACGTCCCAGATATATTGATTTGGATTCAAGTCTGGAGATCTAGTCGACCAAATCTATCTCTGGAATTGTCAAGAATGCTCCTGAAACTAATCGTTAACAATACAGATGCATTTCCGTCCTGGAAAACGCCATTGTTGGTTTAGAACATGAATGCCATTAATGGTTGCAAATTATCTCCAATTAGCTGAACATTTGTAGTCATCAGTAGGTTCAGTTTGACTAATACCAAGTTGAAACCACCACCGCCAACTTGCCCAATGCCTTCCTAACAACCTGGATCCATGGCCAGGTGGGGTACGTGTTACACTCGAGTCCAACCATCAATTCTCACAAACTGGAATCGAAACTAATCTGAACACCATTTTTCCGGCCACTCGGGTCAAACTGCAACGTTCACGAGAAAACGAGAGATGCTGCAGCTTATTGCGTTTTGTTAGCAGAGGCATTCGCATCGGTCTTCTGCTAGCACATTCCATAAACGCCACATTTCGCTGCACTGTCATCACGGACACGTCTGTCGTACGTCCCACATTGTATGTTGAGGTTCTTTCACACAATGTTGTCTGTCTTCCAACAATGATATCTGTGATCTAGGTCATTAAGTAATTGTGGTCGTGTCGAATGGCGGTAAATTACATAATATCTGCACACTGTTGACACTGCTGATGTTGGAATGCTAAATTCAAGCATAATTTCCGAAATGCAACACCTCGTGTGTCTACCTTCCACTACCATTACGCGTCCAAAGTCTGTTAACTCAGTGGTACGGCCATAATGATGTCAGAAAACCTATTACACGATTCACGAAAGTACAACTGAAAGTGCCGGCACTGCTTAACACATTTATACTTTTCTTTCGCGGTGCTACAGCCATCTGAATATTTGTACCTTCCGATCACGTGACTTACGGCAGTTAAATTTATAACTAAAAATAATAGTTTCTATCTATAATCTCGTATTACTCAGAGTTTTATGTGGAGGACGTTGGACCGAAACAATCAGAGAATTATCACGTTGGAGGCATGAATGGAAAAAAATCTGCCATCGTAACGTATCACTATGTTATTCATATTCCAACATTTTTACCGTTAAAGTTATTGTCTGTTTCCTGTATTGAACTTGTAATTGCATTGTTTTCAAATTATGGGGTTGGGCAAGTGCTTCATAACATCACTGTTGAAATGTGTTTCTACGTATAAGTTTACTTCATACAAGATAAACCTCCGGTTTATAACAACAGCAACACACTCCTGAGCTAAGGGACCAAGTAATGACAAGAGAGTGTTACATAATTCGATAAAAACCAAATGATCGCATGACTCACTTGGACGCAAGTAGTGGGGAGACACCGATTCTATATAATCCCAACTTCCGGTCACGTGACACAAAATTGCAGCCCTTCAGCTTTTTCTCCTCCCCTCCATGACGTCACTTCTGGTTGGCGAGAAAAACTAATTTAGTGAAATGTTGCCACATTGACGGCATGACGACCGCATATTTCAAATTAACCCCTTGACTCCTATTGACGTGTATACACGTCATTCTGTCTGCTGGCCCCGAGTGCTAATAACGAGTTTAGACGCAGCCGCCGGTTTACCCCTGAGTGCTGTTGACGAGTTAAGCCGCACCCGCCTGCCACTATCTGAGTGCTGATGACGAATATAGACGCACCGCTACCTGAGTCGTACAGCGGATTTCACGACCCATTTCTCAATAGCCTTTTGCTGTTCTGGTCGCTAGCTTATCGTCCGAATGTTTGTATGTAGGGAGCCTAGGCGTTGCTCTACAGTTCACTATTCAACAGAAATTACATCAGTCTCCTTTATGTCCTGTATTGTATGAAGAAAATGGCAAGAACTCATGGGTGCATTGAGGAAGAAATGATGGAGATTCTTACGAGGAGTGACACCGAGGATGAACTACTTGATTTTGATGGAAGTGATAGCTTTTCTACAGAATCGGAAGGCTGTAGTCATGAACCATACTCGTCATCAGGGGTGACAATGCAGTCTCATGTTTCAACAAGAGATGTTAGTTGTTCTGAATCTGAAGAATCAGAAAGTGATAGAGAAACTCTTACGAAGAAATTACGTCTTAGTGATAAGTCTGAATAGAAAGAAAATTATTTTCGTCCAGTTAGTCACGCATTTGATGTTACGCTGTCGGGACATGTGTGTCAAATAGCGAATGTGCCAAATATTCTGTCAGTTTTCATGTTATTTTTTTTTACAGAAGAACTGATGAAATATATAGCTGTTGAAAAGAATCGGTTTTATATAACCACTATGGAGAATATTCCAGAATCAGTGCGTTCTTGAATATCAAAGTGGAAAGATACTGAATATGATGAAATTTTTTGTTTCATAGCTATTTGTCTTCTGATGCATCGCGTGAAAAAAATTGAAAATTAGCTAATATTGGACCAGAGATGTTCTTCTAAATACCGCAATTCTTGTCCAGATACCGCTTTTTGTTACTCTGGTAAGGTTTCGTGAGATTTCTCCGAACCCCCCCTCCCCCCGCCCTATTTCAAATCGCGTATTAATGGACAGACACTTCATAGCTTTGAAATGTTGAAAAATCTGTTGAGTACTTATGTGGAACAAATTTCATCAAAGAAACAATGTATAATCGGGTAATTACAAAGCGCAGCAAACATTCAGTCAACATCGAGATATTTTGGGAATGTACATCTACAAAGATATTCCGCAAGCCAAATTTCGGTGTGTGGGGAAGGATGCTTGTGCAATTATCATTTTCATGTGTCTTTTTATATTCGTGAATAGCACGAGGAAAAGTCGGATGCCTTTAACTCTCTGTATAAGTTCGAATATCTTTAATTTAACAGTAGTGGTCTGAACGCGGTATGTAAGTGTGGAAGTAAAATATTTGTAGCATCTTCTTCGAATCTACGCTTTTTAAAATTCAACAAAAACACTCTGATACAGTAAGGAACATATAGAAAATTGCAGTTGTTATAAACGGGTATACAGGAAAGAACAGTAAACTATTAAGGTAAATTTAATAATCACGATGCTTTCGACATAAGCTGCGAAAATCTAGTAAAAACTACAAGCAAGATATAATTATTAGTGACGAATAATAGGGTTACTGATTGTTTGATTCGGCAGTAATTTATTTGCAGAGAAACTATGTAGTGAGATTATTTATTGTGTATCAGCCGTGAGAGGTTACGGCAAGAATATTCAGCACTGGGCGTGTGAGAAAGCGCGGGCCGCTCCGTCCCCAGGAATAATCACTTAGCACCGGTAGCCGGCCTCAGCGCGGCAGGTAGACGATCCGCTGTCAGCAGTCAAAGGGTTAAATAGATTTAACTGTTATTTAGTCTTAATTGTAGCTGATCACTTATCTCCAACGACGTTACTTTGGAATCACCGATATTATTTCCAATTGTGTCCTATGTGATGTAGATATTCCAACTGCACATATGTTGCAATTTAGCATATACACATGTCCTGCTACTAGGTGTCTCCACCTACCTGCGCATGCCACGAGAAACTTCATTTGCGCATGCGCCAGCCAAAGATATTCTATACCACCATGAGAGAGAAAGCTAGTTCTTCTATCCTTGTTTAACACGGGGAAAACCCACGCCTGAGGCATGTTTACACAGGTGTCAACATGTAAATACTCGCTTAGCCAACGTATCGGGAGCTCGACTGCCGTGGTAACTTGCATAATTGTCACCAGCTGGCGGCACCTGCCGGTGCGTAGCACCCAGCTTTCGATAGATGGCGTGGCATGCTTCATTGTGCGTTAGCTACACGGTTGCGAAATGCAGGAGGTATTTACAGAAGAATTTAGGTATCCCCGAAGTTGTTTGCGAAGCAACGAGCGTGACGTCAGCACTTTAGTATGCGTCCCCCGCAGAGCGGCGATTGTTTGCCCGGGAGTCTGGAGTTTCCGACAGTGTAATCAATTTGGTGTGATAAGCACTGAGATGTGTGGCAAAGAAATGTAACAATTCAAATATCCTGTAACTATTCAGTCTGGACCTAGGGTGTTCAGTCCTTTTCCTCCAGTTACGTGTATGTGTGTGGTGATGTATGGAACTGTGCGTATGCATGGACATGTTGGTGTATGTGTATGTGTATCTTCCTATGTGGTTGTGTGTCTATTACAATAGGATTATACGCAACTTTGTGATTTCATAATGACTGACTACCTATGTGTTGATAATATATGTAATGAATTGGGTTTGTTAAATAACCCGTATGGTATAAGTACTGAGATGAATGACGAAAACATGTCATATTTTGCACACACTCTAAGGGGACATCCATTAATTACGTGAGGTGAAATAGGGGGGGCGGTGGGTCCAGCGAAACCTCACCAGATCTAACCAGGGGATCTCACGTAGGATTTTGCGAAAAATTTGTGGACAGTAGAGCCAAGAAAAAGGTCTACAATTTGCGCCAAAGTCGATTTTAGGAGGGTATTTCGTCAAAAAAGTTAGGGTGTGACCTAAAAATAAAAAAAAGATCTCACCAGAGGGTGGAGGGTCCGGCCAGATCTCACGAAATCTCACCAGGGGGGAGGGGGGTCCAGAAATCCGGAAAAACACCTCACGTAATTTGTGGATGCCCCTTAACCCGTCTGTACAGTGATTTTTGGTCAGTCATGTGGGGATTGGTTGCAAGTTTTCATTGCCATGATAGGACACAGTCGGAAATAATATTGCTGATTTCAGAATCACATCATTGGAGATAAGTGAAATAAAAGCTACAATTAAGAATAAATAACAGTTATATCTGTTTAATTTGAAATATGCGGTCGTCATGCCATGAGTGTGGCAATATTGCACTAAATTAGAATTTCCCGCCTTCCGGAAGTGACGTCATAGAGGGCGAAGGGGAATGGCGACTGTCGTTTTGTGTCACGTGACCGGAAGTTGGGATTATACAGAATCGGTGTCCCCCCACTACTGATGCATTAAAAATGCATTATCCGCGTGTCACTTTTTTAAATTTTATGAACAGAAAATGGTATGATGGATAGACACAATGGATGTGAATGTGGCTTGATCTATTTTTTCTCTGAACATAACTGTTATTGGTTAAATGCGTCACGGAAGATGATAAGCCGCTGTTAAGGTAGGTGCTCTGTTGAAGACTTTGTTTAGTACTCATATTAGTGTAACATAAAATATGAATGACGTATGATTGCCACAATCAACCGTAAGCAGCCATGTCCTCTGTTCGTATCTCCCACGCGCTTGTCTCTGTACTACCAGTGACAGTCATCCTCAATTCTCTTAACGTAAGACGTCAATTAGCAGGAATGTGTATTTTTTTTTATTTTTTATTTTTTTTTTACTTTAACAGAGGAGCCGCCATCTCATATTACTACAGCAGAAACCTCGAAATTTCCTGCTAAAAACTCCTAAAGTTTGTAGAGTGATGTAAGTGTTTAATGTTTTAATTAGTATCCTATACTATGAGACGTACCGTTTCCATGCTATAAATATAAAAAATTACAATAACTAGCTTCAATCCGCAAATTTTATATACGTTTATAGAATCTGCTTTGGATATACAATATTGGCAACTGAGCCATTGTACGTCACGTGGAGAAGCCCTTGTAGCGGACCACGAAGCAATGCAGGCAAAAAAGTGGCACTGAAAGTATATATCATATACCATTTGTTTGTTGCGCATACTGCTGTAGGTACTTAAACCTTGAAGTAGCAGCATTTTTTTATTCTTACAGATTTGATTTTCTTGTGATTTAAACTTGGAAACTATGAGTTTAAGCACAGGTTTTCGTTATCAAATTAATTAACTTAGTCCCCTTTGTAAACCCTGGGTGATTGTAGTAGAAATTTCTGAACATCCAGAATGATAGGGTTGTGTAACATGTTCCCAGCATCGGTTGTGGATGATAATCGAATCTAGTATTTAGAATGTAATGATTTTATTGATCATATATCAGAGGGGTCTGCACGGCTAATCTGCAGAATAGGTGCGGAAATTATAGATGGTATATTTGGCTGTTTTGTTTCACTGAAATACAACGTGTATCATTAATGTACACTTGTGAAGCGAATAAAACTTGTTTCCACGTCGGAATTTAGAATGTAATGATTTTATTGACTATATATGTGAGGTGTCTGTACCTCTCGCCTCAGAATAGGTGTGAAAATAAGAGACGGTATATTTGGCAGTTTTGTCTTATTAAGATACAACGTGTGCATGTGTTATTTGATTCTGAATTCTAAATGCGCGTGCTACTTAGTCTTACTTTTGCCCTGTGCGCTGGTGGTGCCTTTAGGGAGCAGGTAGGAACTATACCCTGTTGAACCACAGCCTTCTAAACACACCTATTGTGCATCATTACACTACATCCTATTATATTCCGGATTACTTCTTTTAAAATACCGGATTAATTATTTCGATCAAAGACAGTAGGCCTTTGGCTTACATACTAGTATATTACAACTTAAGTCACCTCTAATATATTCGATCTCCTCCTCGGTGAATGTTGGCAGCCTTGATCTTGGCCTTCCCTCCGTAGCGCTGTTTGCGTCCACGCGTTCTCTCACCACTGCAGGATAGTCACCTTCAGCGCTGAATATAGGGTGTCCGTATAAACCAACCTAAAACAGGAGAATGATGTCCTACTCATCGAAGACGAGGTCAAAGAGTCGAGAAAGGAAGGGGGCAAGGACCGGAAAGTAATTCGTTCATCCCTTTTTGAAGGAACAATCCTGGAGTTAGCTTGCAATGATTTCAGGACGCTATGGAAAACCGAAATCTCTATAGCCGAACGGAGATTTTAAACCGCGTCCTGGAGCTGATGGTTACCGCTCTTACACCGGGATTGGTTATTGAATTTCTGTTACTTACTAGTTTTACATAATCGTGAAATTCCCTAAAGTACGTTACACATTTGACATTGATATTCCTCTGACACTACATATGTATAAAACCAAGATGGAGTAATTCATTTACGGTAATAAAGGAAGAGCAAATGAGGAACTGAATACAATAATCCAAAAGGTGACTAAAGTTTTCAGCACAACATAACAAGAACTACAAATAAGCATTCGTAGCTGACATTAATGGAAATAACTATTAAAAAATAATATTGTTTTATTCAAGGCTAACATCTGATTTTCTTTAGCACCAGACAAACAGTGGAAAAAAAATCTGTTCATACATGATTATTGTTCTAATGCTGATAGAATACTTTATAATCGTATAGTAGGAATTTCTCTCTCCACAGATTCCTTCTATGTTCTATAGACGTTGGGCACATGTAAGCTTACCTGGAACTGGAACATGCGGTCCGAAGCCTCCTGGGAGTCGGCAGAGTCGTCATATGGCTCGTACCAGTCACTGCTTAGCGTGATGCCAACCTGACCTGAAACAACATCAACTCGCACAGTCATCAACAGCTTCTGGTATCTATTTAGCACATCCAAATTTTTACCTATTCTCATGAAGCTGATTAATTTAGAATTTTGAGCGGAGATTTCATTTCCACCAATATATATTGTAACAAGTTACTTTATCATGCAAATGTTATGTCAAAACTCTCATTTAAATATTTTGTTTTTACTTCCCACAGTTGTTTAGATGCGCTCACCACTTTAATCAATAACCGCCAACCTATTCATGAAAGCTTCCAGACTATAGATACTATTATAACGAATGTCTATAACCAACACTGTGCATCCGATTTGTTGATAATACTTTTGTAATCTGGCCTCATCGTACAGGAGTTCTTACACAATCTGAATAGTTTCCCCCGCGGAATCCAATTCAGCAAATAAGTGGAAGAAATGAACAAGTATTGTTTCTGTCCTGATAAATAAGCAGAGCCTTGCACGATCATCTAACAACGAAGGACGTTCTGACGTCATTAAGCATAAGACAGTGTGTCACTCGCAAAGTCTAATGGATGAAATGGTGTCTCTCATTACAATATTCTGGGCAAATCCGTACCCTGAAACCAGCATCACAAGGGTTTTAAGCACTGCCTAACCCATGGAGGACTCAACGTGTTCCATGATACAATCTCTAACAAGGACATCAATTTGATACGGAAATTAACCTTTGTTCCTTTTGTGAAAGCAGTCACAAACCGAAAAGGAAAGTAAATCACGTGGAGGTGCTAACAGTTTATGAGGCACACTATAAGCTGGGCCGGTTACTGACTAGAATAAAGCACCGTTTGTACGCTCATACCACATAGCGGGTGTTAGAAATTCATTGTACATGTGACGGTGATACGGGTGGAACTGTCGCTTGATATACTTAAAGCACATATCCACCAGTACAAGGGAAAGAACAGCCGCAGATCCGTCGTATTTCGACAATTTCGACAATTTCGACATGCCATCAACGCTGGTCCAGCGATAAATATTGAAAACTCAAAGCCACTATATGGAGAAGACCATCGGGGGCCTAGACGTATTAGGATACAGTTTTTAGTTCACCATGATGCTTGGTGCTCGTTGATGAGAAATATATCAAGAAATTTCCTATTGAGGCTGCCAGTTCCCAGCCGAAAACTCATTAATATTTAAACAAAATTTTAAATCAATTTAATGATAGCAAAGACATCAGCAGAAACCTAAGAATTCATAGCTACGTGCAATCGGTGTTAACTGAAATTTACGTAAGGTGTTGCTTGTCGTTTGCCATTCTGTCACACTAGACTAAGCAATTAGATGCAAAGACCTGTTTTTTTTTTTTTTTTTTAAATCAAGTTAATGTTAGCAAAGACATCAGCAGAAACCTAAGAATTCATAGCAATGTGCAATCGGTGTTAACTGGAATTTACGTAAGGTGTTGCTTGTCGTTTGCCATTCGGTCTCAGTAGACTAAGCAATTAGATGCGAAGACCTGTGGCATTACCATTTAAAGAAGTAACAGGTGATTGTGGGTATTAACGTAAACTTATAATTTATGTACGTAGTTTTAATATTCTCACTTTGATGGAGAGAGAAGGGTTGCTTTAAGTAATAACTATGCTATCTGTATTCATTTAGAACTATCCGTATTACATCTTGGACACTTATGCTAAAGGAACCACTTCCCATTCCTAAGTCCAAACTATTTAGGGCCTTTTGACAGGATATTCCACACAGACATCTTTAGATATCTTATCTAGGAATTTACAGTCCGTTTCCTTCAGCCAAGAAATGAAACTATGCTGGAAATTGAAAGGAATTCTGAAATGACCTTTTGAAGGAGCCATACGTGCATTCGCTTGCAGTAGCTTGCTTCGGGAAACCGCGGGAATCCGAAACCTTGACGTCCGAATCGAGAATCAATGCTGTTGGTAATGTTGGCAGAACACAGCTAGTATTCAGCTACCCGGCTTCCGGACTAGCAACCCCATAGATTCCCGCTAAGGAATGCTTCAAATTGCGATGTTACTTTGCTATCTCTCTCTTGGAATCAACAGCTCGGTTCACAGTCACTGCGCTATTCGCGTATTCCTTCACTACGTGATCGGCTTACATGCTGTTCAGGAAATGAGTTTTCATAAATTCGGTGATCTCGTGGACTTGTACAAAGAGATCAAAACAGTGAAAACCTGGTGTAAGTTGTTCTGAAATACGATAGACGGGAAGGGGATATTTAAGGTAAATGTCTGGCCGATAAACTTAAAAAACATGTGGCTACTTCTTCGATATAAACTAATTCACCGATGGCTATTTCTCTGCTATAAAACGTTCATTTGAATTAATCTACACTACCTCCTACCCTAAAGTTGTTAAGTCGCTTAGTATACAAGTATTGATTGTAATTGCTATCGGTAACTTGTATATGTATTTAATTCATCCATGTGTCGCTGTAAACTTGAGTATAAAACTGCTTCTTTCTGCTCCTGTATTTCAAAGTGTTAATTGAACCATATAGTGTTGATACTATGATGTGAAATTATGTTTACACTTTCGTAATTTAAAACGTTGAAACTATTCATTAAATTAGATTCGATAGCAATTATTTTAGGGTATTATTATTACGATTGATCTAAGATAAGCTACAATCCGCCTAAAATAATAATAATAATTAAAAAAACAAAACATTTTAGGTTAGTACAAGTTGGCGATTACTAATAATATTATTTTTGGTATATTCGGTACGGTAAATATATGAAAAAAAAACAAAAAACGTAGTTCATCCTTGGCAACAAAAAGCCCTAATATATCTTCTTTACATGATGCATTTCTCAGTTGAGGACTTCAAAAAGCCTTGAGATTAAAAACTCTAACTCCTGCGACCATTTCATTAAAAGTGGTCAGCCGACACATTTAATTTGTATTTTAAAATTCTGCATCGACAAGTTCGCTTGATAAAACAGATGAGGACGTCACACTATTCATCCAACCAGGATATAGCATTCGGGAGGACACGGGTTCGAATTCCCCTCTAACCATCCAGAATTCTGTTTTCCATGGTTTCTCGAAATCACTCTTGTTGAATGTCAAGATGGTTCCTTCAGAAGACCATGGTTTGTTCCTTTCAGTTTCTCGTCCTCAGTTTCTTCCGACCAAACGGAAAGCCATAAGCAAAAAAAAAAAAAAAAAAAAAAAAAAAAAAAAAAAAAAAAAAAAAAAAACTCTCTTTTAAACGTAACCGATACTTCGTAATTAATATTAAATGAAAAATCCGTCTTTTATCAACTGGTTTTTTATTATCTCTCAGATGCGTTTCGCATCCTCTGAATGAGGCATCGTCAGAGACTGTGAATGTATACATGTGTTGTTAATACAAAGTTTACAAACATTACTATATACAATTAAATATTTACAAGGTACATTCTACTTACGAATTTTTGGTTATGACAGTTACATGTTGATCAGGAACAGCTCTCCTTGCATGTTTTAGTTATCATCAAAAGAATGAAACTGCAGTGGCAATTAAGGCAGTGAAACACAGCGCTCTTTCTCAGCGTGCTACTCACCGTTCTGCGTGGCTCTGTACTGCTCGTCGTACAGCCTGTAGACCTGGCCGTGTGCTCTGAGGATGGTGTCGGCTACTAGGTATGGTACTCACCGTTCTGCGTGGCTCTGTACTGCTCGTCGTACAGCCTGTAGACCTGGCCGTGTGCTCTGAGGATGGTGTGGGCCAATAGATATGGTACTCACCGTTCTGCGTGGCTCTGTACTGCTCGTCGTACAGCTTGTAGACCTGGGCGTGTGCTCTGAGGATGGCGTGGGCCACTAGGTATGGTGCTCACCATTCTGCGTGGCTCTGTACTGCTCGTCGTACAGCCTGTAGACCTGGCCGTGGGCCCTGAGGATGGTGTGGGCCACTAGATATGGTACTCACCGTTCTGCGTGGCTCTGTACTGCTCGTCGTACAGCCTGTAGACCTGGCCGTGTGCTCTGAGGATGGTGTGGGCTACTAGGTATGGTGCTCACCGTTCTACGTGGCTCTGTACTGCTCGTCGTACAGCCTGTAGACCTGGCCGTGTGCTCTGAGGATGGTGTGGGCCACTAGATATGGTACTCACCGTTCTGCGTGGCTCTGTACTGCTCGTCGTACAGCCTGTAGACCTGGCCGTGTGCTCTGAGGATGGTGTGGGCTACTAGGTATGGTGCTCACCGTTCTGCGTGGCTCTGTACTGCTCGTCGTACAGCCTGTAGACCTGGCCGTGTGCTCTGAGGATGGTGTGGGCCACTAGATATGGTACTCACCGTTCTGCGTGGCTCTGTACTGCTCGTCGTACAGCATGTAGACCTGGCCGTGTGCTCTGAGGATGGTGTGGGCTACTAGGTATGGTACTCACCGTTCTGCGTGGCTCTGTACTGCTCGTCTTACAGCCTGTAGACCTGGCCGTGTGCTCTGAGGATGGTGTGGGCCACTAGATATGGTACTCACCGTTCTGCGTGGCTCTGTACTGCTCGTCGTACAGCCTGTAGACCTAGGCGTGTGCTCTGAGGATGGCGTGGGCCACTAGGTATGGTGCTCACCGTTCTGCGTGGCTCTGTACTGCTCGTCGTACAGCCTGTAGACCTGGCCGTGGGCCCTGAGGATGGTGTGGGCCACTAGATATGGTACTCACCGTTCTGCGTGGCTCTGTACTGCTCGTCGTACAGCCTGTAGACCTGGCCGTGTGCTCTGAGGATGGTGTGGGCTACTAGGTATGGTGCTCACCGTTCTGCGTGGCTCTGTACTGCTCGTCGTACAGCCTGTAGACCTGGCCGTGTGCTCTGAGGATGGTGTGGGCCACTAGATATGGTACTCACCGTTCTGCGTGGCTCTGTACTGCTCGTCGTACAGCCTGTAGACCTGGCCGTGTGCTCTGAGGATGGTGTGGGCTACTAGGTATGGTGCTCACCGTTCTGCGTGGCTCTGTACTGCTCGTCGTACAGCCTGTAGACCTGGCCGTGTGCTCTGAGGATGGTGTGGGCTACTGGGTATGGTGCTCACCGTTCTGCGTGGCTCTGTACTGCTCGTCGTACAGCCTGTAGACCTGGCCGTGTGCTCTGAGGATGGTGTGGGCCACTAGATATGGTACTCACCGTTCTGCGTGGCTCTGTACTGCTCGTCGTACAGCCTGTAGACCTGGCCGTGTGCTCTGAGGATGGTGTGGGCCACTAGTTATGGTACTCACCGTTCTGCGTGGCTCTGTACTGCTCGTCGTACAGCCTGTAGACCTGGCCGTGGGCTCTGAGGATGGTGTGGGCTACTAGGTATGGTGCTCACCGTTCTGCGTGGCTCTGTACTGCTCGTCGTACAGCCTGTAGACCTGGCCGTGTGCTCTGAGGATGGTGTGGGCTACTAGGTATGGTGCTCACCGTTCTGCGTGGCTCTGTACTGCTCGTCGTACAGCCTGTAGACCTGGCCGTGTGCTCTGAGGATGGTGTGGGCTACTAGGTATGGTGCTCACCGTTCTGCGTGGCTCTGTACTGCTCGTCGTACAGCCTGTAGACCTGGCCGTGTGCTCTGAGGATGGTGTGGGCCACTAGATATGGTACTCACCGTTCTGCGTGGCTCTGTACTGCTCGTCGTACAGCCTGTAGACCTGGCCGTGTGCTCTGAGGATGGTGTGGGCCACTAGTTATGGTACTTACCGTTCTGCGTGGCTCTGTACTGCTCGTCGTACAGCCTGTAGACCTGGCCGTGTGCTCTGAGGATGGTGTGGGCTACTAGGTATGGTGCTCACCGTTCTGCGTGGCTCTGTACTGCTCGTCGTACAGCCTGTAGACCTGGCCGTAAGCTCTGAGGATGGTGTGCGCCACTAGTTATGGTACTCACCGTTTTGCGTGGCTCTGTACTGCTCGTCGTACAGCCTGTAGACCTGGCCGTGTGCTCTGAGGATGGTGTGGGCTACTAGGTATGGTGCTAACCGTTCTGCGTGGCTCTGTACTGCTCGTCGTACAGCCTGTAGACCTGACCGTGGGCCCTGAGGATGGTGTGGGCTACTAGGTATGGTGCTCACCGTTCTGCGTGGCTCTGTACTGCTCGTCGTACAGCCTGTAGACCTGGCCGTGTGCTCTGATGATGGTGTGGGCTACTAGGTATGGTGCTCACCGTTCTGCGTTTCTCTGTACTGCTCGTCGTACAGCCTGTAGACCTGGCCGTGTGTTCTGAGGATGGTGTGGGCCACTAGATATGGTACTCACCGTTCTGCGTGCCTCTGTACTGCTCGTCGTACAGCCTGTAGACCTGGCCGTGTGCTCTGAGGATGGTGTGGGCTACTAGGTATGGTGCTTACCGTTCTGCGTGGCTCTGTACTGCTCGTCGTACAGCCTGTAGACCTGACCGTGGGCCCTGAGGATGGTGTGGGCTACTAGGTATGGTGCTCACCGTTCTGCGTGGCTCTGTACTGCTCGTCGTACAGCCTGTAGACCTGGCCGTGTGCTCTGAGGATGGTGTGGGCTACTAGGTATGGTGCTCACCGTTCTGCGTGGCTCTGTACTGCTCGTCGTACAGCCTGTAGACCTGGCTGTGTGCTCTGAGGATGGTGTGGGCTACTAGGTATGGTGCTCACCGTTCTGCGTGGCTCTGTACTGCTCGTCGTACAGCCTGTAGACCTGGCCGTGTGCTCTGAGGATGGTGTGGGCCACTAGATATGGTACTCACCGTTCTGCGTGGCTCTGTACTGCTCGTCGTACAGCCTGTAGACCTGGCCGTGTGCTATGAGGATGGTGTGGGCCACTAGTTATGGTACTCACCGTTCTGCGTGGCTCTGTACTGCTCGTCGTACAGCCTGTAGACCTGGCCGTGGGCTCTGAGGATGGTTTGGGCCACTAGTTATGGTACTCACCGTTCTGCGTGGCTCTGTACTGCTCGTCGTACAGCCTGTAGACCTGGCCGTGTGCTCTGAGGATGGTGTGGGCTACTAGGTATGGTGCTCACCGTTCTGCGTGGCTCTGTACTGCTCGTCGTACAGCCTGTAGACCTGGCCGTGTGCTCTGAGGATGGTGTGGGCTACTAGGTATGGTGCTCACCGTTCTGCGTGGCTCTGTACTGCTCGTCGTACAGCCTGTAGACCTGGCCGTGTGCTCTGAGGATGGTGTGGGCCACTAGTTATAGTACTCACCGTTCTGCGTGGCTCTGTACTGCTCGTCGTACAGCCTGTAGACCTGGCCGTGTGCTCTGAGGATGGTGTGGGCTACTAGGTATGGTGCTCACCGTTCTGCGTGGCTCTGTACTGCTCGTCGTACAGCCTGTAGACCTGGCCGTGTGCTCTGAGGATGGTGTGGGCTACTAGGTATGGTGCTCACCGTTCTGCGTGGCTCTGTACTGCTCGTCGTACAGCCTGTAGACCTGGCCGTGTGCTCTGAGGATGGTGTGGGCCACTAGTTATAGTACTCACCGTTCTGCGTGGCTCTGTACTGCTCGTCGTACAGCCTGTAGACCTGGCCGTGTGCTCTGAGGATGGTGTGGGCTACTAGGTATGGTGCTCACCGTTCTGCGTGGCTCTGTACTGCTCGTCGTACAGCCTGTAGACCTGGCCGTGTGCTCTGAGGATGGTGTGGGCCGCTATATAGTTGCCAATCCCAGATGCATTCTGCGACGGAGCATTACTACCGTAGCTCGAGTACCCGGTGGTCGCCTGTGATGGCTCGTTAAAAGTGGTCCACCACTTCACCTGGTACGACGTCGTCATGCTTATTACATTATTGTGAAAGTATAAGTGAATTAGAAAACGAGATGCCATTAATTCAGAAAACTTATCGTCAAAAAAAATAATGTGAAATTTTTTTGGGAGAAACAATTTAGCCTGAAATATAGCTCTGTCTGATCATCTTATTAATAGAAGAGGTGTGAAAAAAAGCTCTTTTATTCATTTTTTGATGTGAAACATCTATTGGCGCTCTTTGGGGATAAGATAGACTCGGATGCCCTGACGGCCAACGGCATGACGCTCTATTATGACGTCATGCCCCCTCTCCGCCGCCACCGTCTATTCCCCCTTTGTTTACAAAAGAACATTGAAGTGCTTTTAAATCAGTGACAATATTATTGAGTTTAAATATGACAATGACGAAACAAAAAGTTATAGATGATCAATGTGCAGGCTGCAGTAAAATGTCTAATACGCGTGAGCAACGACTGCTTTAAGAAACATTATCTACCGATTCAAACCAAAGGTTAGTAAATCATCTTTTAATATGTTATTAGCAATTTATTTTATTTTTTCATTTGAGTTCAAAAGCGTGTATACTGATGCCAACAAGCGGTTTATTTTCTGCGCATGCGTACACAAAACGCGGCATATATACTCGTACATCTCCGTGTTTCAACTCCTTTCTTCCTGTGTGTACATAGATATATGGATAAACATTTTCACTACACACGCACACTCACGATATACACGCATCGCATCTCTCTCTCTCTCTATCTTTCGCAAGCGACGCATCGCTATTTCTCTCTTGCACGCCCACAGCTCACAGATGACGGAAAGGAGTAAATAGTTCAGCTACCAGCCTTTCTATTTCGCTCAAACATCGCATCCCTTTCTTGAATTTACTCCATATTTATTTATTGGTTTTCTTTAATTATAAATTATTCCAATGTTCCTCATCTACCCGTGACGAACACATTTTTTTTTTTTTTTTAGTGTAAATTTTTTTAATAAATTTTAAGTCTATAGTATTTTGGAAATTTTACTTAACATGTGGCTTTACACGAAATCTGGTTCACAATAAAAGTATATTGAAACTTGCTGTAAAAGAATGTATGATTTTACGTTTTTGCACACAGATGGTAATGTGTATATAGAATAGATTTTCGTTGTTACGAAAGCCGAGAAATTTTTTTTGTCAAGTATCCGTGATTTTAGAAGGCATTTTGGGTTGTATCTTAGGTTTTCTTGCCCAATACTTCTAACAAAAGTAGTTCATTATACCGGAAATTATTAAATTAAATTGCAATGGAGCGCATGCTCCGGGGCAATTTCCCTAAACACACATCTTCTATATATTTGACAAACGCTAATATTCATCAGGGCCGTTAGTCACGGATGAACCCAATAACATCTGAGCTCACCCACCAATTATGAAGGCATATCTGAACGAGGTCGTATATATTATTGGTACTTACAATAAAACTTTTCACAACTGTGAAAGCACTCACCCTATCTCCAAAGTTGTCGAATAGAAGCCTCGCGTATTCAACAAAATAATCGGACATCAGTGGATTGGGCCAGCCACCTATGTACTGCAACTGTTGGGGAAGGTCCCAATGGTATATGGTCACCTGAAATAAACAATAATTAAAATCTCAGAATATCCCCGTTAGGTGTCGTTATAATCTACAGATATTAGTTGCTAAAGACACTTTCTAGTCAGTAAATTTCAGTCAAGGGTACGCATTACGTCTTGCATAACAGAAAGTTTCAAATAATTTAATAAATACAAACTATCTGTTTTTTGTGTAAATTGTAGTTTTAAAATAATTTACTATGGATGTTATAGATCGTTATTTACCATTTTCAGAATTAAATCAAGATCTTCAAACTCACCATAGGCTCTATACCATTTTCCAAGAGCAGGTTGATCAGGTTGTTGTAGTAGTCGATACCAGGTTGGTTGATAACATCGAGATCTCCGGTAGGAAGGATACGAGACCAGGATATTGAGAAACGGTAGATGTTGGCCTGCGTTGCATGTGAAGAAAGTCAGTTGCATCGATTTAACCTCTGAACGAATAAGCAGGAAAAATTTAATGTAATACTTATGACAGTATGATTATGACATTGATCAAATTCCAGTATAATAAATCGTGAAAGTTTGGAAACTTTTCAAGAAAAAGAAAGTAATTAACAAGTGATAAGGAAATTTTAGCAGTAACTTCAACTATCAAACAATAATACTTGAAGAATACGTTGATTATAGCATCACGCAAGCATTAATGAGACGCCCTTTTAAGATTCATGCAACCAAAAATATTTTTAATGAAAAATTGTAACAGATAAACATATAAAGGTCAAATTTTTTCCGTTGTTCTGGACGTTACTTACAAAATTTTATTGCTCTAGCAGCAATTCTAATAATCTGGAGCAACAGAAACGATGAGAAGTTTAAATGAAATATCGAATGCTTGTAGTATGTAGAAACAATTTTTTTTCACATTTTACGTCTACGTCGTGATTTAACTTAACACAGCAATCAAACATTAAAACGGAATTGGAATCACAGTGTGTTCTCACATAGTTCAAACGAAAACAACAAAGTTTTATCGGGTATTAAAATGAGTTAAGGAGACCAAAAACTTTCCACCATATTCAGCATTCAGTCACAACATCAGAGGGCTTGCTGAAAATTATGATCAAGCAGAACTTTTTGTGAAAATCTCTCTGAACACTGGCATTTGTAATAATAATGTTTAAACATTTTTTGATACTCTGTAAGACAATTGACAGTTTTCGTTTAAATATTTAGCTTGGAAAATAAATTTCAGTTGTGCTAACAAATAGAGATAACAAAAAAGTAAGATATTCCACCATTTCTCCCTAATTACAAACATGTGACTTTCTGATGACGGTTTTAGTTACAGGTATCAACTTATTCAGTTTTTCTTGACAGCAGCTTACACATTGATTGTTTGCCTTTGCAGTTTAATTTAAAGGATATTCTGTAACTCTTATTTACAGATCTCTCTGCCTCATAGAAACAATATATATTCTGGGATACTGGAAGTAATGGAATACTCCACGAGTAACGCCTAGGACCTCCTTTACCTCTGAAAAATTAAGCTTTTTGGATGGCTTAGGTTAGCCTTGTCGGCTGATGTTTGTGCCCAGACTATACTGGTAACCCTCCCACAACTGAGTCGTTGCGATACATACTTAACATCACGTACGAACAGCTTTGTCTATCATAACCCAAGAATGTTCTGTGGGATTACTGCCTTGTGACCTCGATAATCAAACCATGTATCCAGAAGACTCCACAATGTATTGGCATGCTATTTCTGCACGGTTATACTGTTATTACTGTCACTCCTCATCATTATCATGCGAAATTAATAAAAAGCTTCAAACTGTCAATAAAAAAATAGCTAAGAATAGTTTCTTTGTCATGTGACTTAGCAAAAAATACAATACAAATAAATATATACATTATATACAACAACCTGAAAGTTGGTAGCATTCACAAATTGATGTCCAACTGTTACAGCCATGCTATAAAGGAAGTTTAAGCATTGAAAACATTTTGAAATAGTCCATCGTATTTTCTCAGAGGGCATTCCTTGATGATAATAGTGATTTTCTGTCAAGGACCAGTTCAATTAGATGAGATAATCCAGTCAGTCCAGGCAAATATGCCTTGCATTATTTTGGAACCACCCCGAATAGTAGGCTTAAAATTCCTTGCTGACAAATTGGATCCACAACACAGCTGTATCCGACCGTCTGTACAAACCGACTGGAAATGGATCTATCGGGCCAATTTACTGTCTTCCAATCATCTAGGGACGAATTCTGATGCCCGTGGTACGAGTAAACTTCTACTGTTATATTCTATCAGCTTCAGATGTCGCTGCATTGGCGGCACAGAATATCTTCGTCTCTCAAGTCTCTCCTAAATGGCTGCAGCAATCAGAACATGCAACGATTTTCATATGTTGGTAAGGAGGCATTTTCTTAACCACCTTTAGTCTCGATATTCAGCAAAGTTGAACAGTCACTAGTGCATCCTCACTTGGAATATTGTTATTCAGTATGGAGTCCCCATCAAAAGGGGTTAATGGAGGCATTAGAGAGGGTCCGGAGTAAGGCCGCCCGATTCATGACAGGTATATACAGGTATAGTTGGAGGGAAAGCGTAAGTGCGATGCTGAAGGAGTTAGGTTGGGAAGACCTGGAACACCGAAGACGTTGCTCTCGGCGGAAGGTAATTGAAAAATTCACGACTGACATATTTCAGAATGACAGCAAAGAAATATTGCTACCAGCAACATTCGTATCTCGGAATGACCGTGAAAATAAGATAAGAGAAATCAGGTCCCGAACCGATTCTTTTCTGTATTCATTTTTTTCGCGAGCGATTAGGGAATGGAATAGAAAGGATTTACCGGGCGAGTAAACTTAATTTCCGACAGTAGTAGCTTTCGATAAAGCTCTCCGGCCATCCTGATCTGGGTTTTCCATGGTTTTCCCAGATCAGTCCACGTGAATGCTGGGATGGTTCCTCACAATAGCCCATGGGCGCCTCCTACCATATCCCGTATATCCCTTCCAAATTATTACGCTTTCGGATAGGTGCAATGCACCCTCTGCCACTCACTTTTAGTGAATCGCAGAGTAATAGTAATAGTAATAGTCAGTGCGCAGTCAGTCGTGGAAGACAATGCCGTCCCTGGGCTACTCTCAACGACATTGTGAAGCGTGAAATCATAAACTTTGCAATCACCCCCGAAATGCTGTTCTTCTGCATCGTGTTATTGCTGTCAGTCCAAGTTCATACACTGTTAATTGTTGTCAGTTAGACATTATCAGATTATTATACGTGCACGAGTATAGATGAAAGTGCTAACAATTACTTACCTCTTTATATAATTTTCATGTCACAGTACTCTGGTTGCTTGGAAATCTCATCTTTACCTGAGACTAACAAAGAGAACCAAACATGGTATAACGACCTGCTATCCCATCGCTTTTGGTATATCAGCCTTTGTGTTTATGATCGGAAAAATTTTGCTTTTTAAAGATGTTAAGGAAACCAGTTATAATCATACAAAAGAAGTCGGCGAATTGTCTAATTCATTGGCGTCATTACAATGGGCTTAGTGGAGCAATTGTGCATTGCCTCAGCAGCGGATATGCATTGTCCGCTTGATAATTCTGAAATGTCTTATTTTTTCTCTTTATCGTGATAAGGCAAGTCTCTGTCTTGATAAGACAAGATTTTATCTCCCGCTATTCGTCCGAATCTGCACCAATTATTATGAAACATCGTGTATGGCACAGATCACTTCCTCCAGCTAACACTGGAATCGTCGCGTACTCACCCCTAAGTTGACGAGGGCTTGCACATCTTCGGGGTACTTGTGATACGAATCGCATGTCACATCCCCGTTCTGACCATCATTACCAAACTCTGGATGCTCGTGAAACATGTAGTCCCAAATACTCTCACCTTTACCTGCGAAGTACAAAGAGAGAGAGAGAGAGAGAGAAGTGGTTTGACATTTTTATTTTTGGAATACAATTTAAAGGTAGATTCATTGATATCATAGCTTGAGAATTCATACAATGATTCAGTTATGTCATCTTACTTCAACAGACGTAAGCTCACGTGAATATGTTTGAACGAAAACTAAAATTTATATTGTTATAATGTTCAATAATTGCTTTTAAATCTATTATTTTGTTCTTATTACAGTCTAACTGTTATAATACTATCGATTTGATTTTCATTTATGTCATCGTCTTGCACCTTTTATCTAACAGAACGCAGTAAAACGAAATCGGGATGACTGATACTGCTGAAGAATGACTAAGAAAAGTTTTAAATACAGTAAATTATCGAAAGAGCAGCATGACTTTTTATAAACCTGCATCTGTTAAAGTCACATTTTTAAATTACTTAACAAGAAAAGAATTTGTAAAATAACGAAGTACGATGAAAAAATGAGACAGTATTTTTATGTTTATATTTCCTCACAGCAACTCTCAGTCTAATTCTTATAATTATCGTTTTTTCTTACATTTTAATTCCTCCTTAATTATTTCCCACTATTTTTGCACTATACATCTGGGGAAATCTTACATATATTCATTCATTTTGAGCAGGTAAATTATGTCTAATAAACACCATTTCAATCGCCGTTTTATTCTGAAATAAGCAGCAAAACCACAATCAAATATGGTGAAGCGAATTTTCGAAAATTAACAAATTTATTAAGAACTAGAGACAAACTGCGCATTTGTTTACAACTGAAGCAATCGATTATCTCTGACTGCTTATATCGATTCCTAGGTTTGTAAAATATATTATATATAATTTTAGCTTTCTGTATTTCTTTAAGTTTCTCCGCTCACCCAATATTCTGGCCGCTAGTTGCGTTATCTACCAGCCCTCGAAATGTTGCTTCTTGCTACTATATAAGTTCAAAGATTAATTTCGACAGTTTTGTTACACCAAAGAAGACAAAGTAAGGCCGCTAGCTGCACCATCTACCAGCCATCTGAGCGAACTACGTAGGCGAGCGTTTTATTTTAGTTAATTTAATGTATTTGTAACGCATATTATATACAGATTTTAGCTTCCTTCACTTCTTCTCCATATACAGTAGGTGGCCAAATTATTATACTCGTTTGAAAAAAAAAACATTGTTTCGTGTGTTATTATACATTTAATCTACTAATAGACCTATGATATCGTTTTTATTGTTATCTTTATAGGTTTAATGAATTAAGGAAAAATAAATAAAACATAATTTAGCATAGGAATTATGTTATATTAATAGAAAAAAATATTAATCAATATTTAGTGAATCCTCCCTTTTGAGCAATCACGTTTTGTAGATGCTGCGGCATGCTGGCAATGCACTTTTTGGAAATTTCTTGTAATTCAGGTGTTCTGTGCCATGCTGTAATAATATTTTCTATTAATTCTTTTTTATTAGTAATAATTTTATCCTTGCAAATTTCTTTTTTTAGCGCCGCCCAGACATTCTCAATAGGGTTAAGGTCTGGCGAATTTCCAGGCCAATCCAAGAGGGTTATTTTTTCGTCTTTTAAAAACTTCATGACTTTTTTTGCTTTATGACCTATTGAGTATAATAATTTGGCCACCCACTGTAATCTTTAACTATGCCAAATCTCACACTTCTCCGTGCGCGCAATATTCTTAAAAATGTAACATAAGTTTTCGCTTAGCGTATTAATATATAGAAGATGGTTGTCGTGGATTTTAATCAATAACACTTGTAACATATTGTATTACCCTCGGTAGTAGAGAGTTATCCCAAAAATTTCCAGATAATTAATACATCTAGGAAACTAATGAGATATAGTAGCTGTAACTTCATCACTTACCGTCCTCGTTCCAGGCGCCCTCTATCTGGTAGGCGGCAGTGGACGCTCCTAACAGGAAGTCCCCAGGGAAGTCATTGACAGCCGCCAGAGATTCGCCCCCGAGGAACAGAAGAAGCAGCCAAATAGAACTCACCATGGCACTGTCTCGTCTGCCAAGCAACTGAGGCCTAGTCGCCTAATCGACTTAACGGTGCCTTATCTGAGCTGTCCTATCTTAATAACTGTGTGTTAAGTTGAATACTTGGAGGCTGGTTTCTAATCGTTAAAATAATTTTAAATTTATTTGACCAGACAAATTTTCTTCGTAATATTTACTAATGTCACTTTTATTTCTTTTGGGTAAATTTGTTAGCTTTTTCTGTTGATAGTGCGTAGTCCTTCTCTTCCATTGAGAACGGGAAATTAGTTAAAAACCTGAAGAATGATAATGATGTTAGTTATGGACCGTTAGGTCGCAGTTATCAGTATTGTGCCTTTTTAACGGAAAAACACCTGTAACTGTTGCATGACCCACTATCATTTTTTTAAAGGGAATTACAATATTCAATATAAAAACTTTCTACATCGTATATAAGTACCAGCAACATTGATTTATATCGGGAAAATAATGGAATTTGGTCTCTCCGAAGGAGTTCTGTTTGTAAACAAAATCTGCAGACACAACAAGCAAATTCTGATACTACTAATAAAAGTATAGACGATGACAAAGCCACATTTAAAATGTTTGCATGTGGCGGATAAACAAGACGACTTGTTTAAGCTGCATTTTTTCCCTGTCATCAGTCTTTTGACTGGTTTGATGCAATCATCCATAGCTTCCTATCTCGTGCTAACCTCTTCATGTCAACATATACGCTACATGACACGCGTCCTCAATTATCTGCTTCATATATTCTAATCTCTGTCTTCCTCTACAGTTCTTACCTTCGACTGTTCCCTCCACCAGCAAATTAACAAATCTAGCATGTCTCAAAATATGATCTACCAGCCTGTCTCTTCTTTCTGTAAGCTCCTTCCACAAAGTTCTTTCCTCGCCCATTATTCCCAAAAGTCGTTCATTTTGTAATTTGTCTGTCCACTTAATTTTCAGCATTCTTCTGTAGCACCACATTTCAAAAGCTTCAATTTTCTTTCTTTCAGGTATTCCTAAAGTCCATGTCTCGCTACCATAAAGTGCTGTGCTACATACATAGAGTTTTAAAATGTTATTTCTAATTCCTAGATCAATGTTTGAAAATTAAAGATTTCTCTATTTCATGAAGGCTCTTTTTGTTAGTGCTTTTCTGCTTTTAACATCATTCCTGCTTCGACATTCAGTTGTAATTTTGCTTCCCAAATAACAAAATTCACTTATTTCTCCTATTGCATCCGATCCTATGTTTATACTTAATCTGCACTGAGATAAAAATAATCCCTCGCCTCAAAATTTGAGATAAACGATTGGTTTTTTAACTTTCCTAACAGATCTCAGATGATTTACATTTGTCCGAAGATTCAAAAATGATTATAAACTCTTGAAATAATTGTGTAATTCGTTCTTATAACAAACTTAATTAGTTCAAGTTTCTTTTTATACCAAAAACCTCACACTTTAATCATGTGGTGCCACTGTATTAAATTTGGTCACTCTTAACGTACGCGGAAAGCCAATTAAAATGACTACTTCCACTGGTATACATAAATCCATATACCTAGGGGAGTAAACCCTGACAGATAATCCTCTTCTGTTTTAGGCCTATCAACCCAAAAGAATAGAGAACAAAAATTGTTTCTTTCAAAATTAAAACGAGCCTCGGAAAGAAACATGCACCGAACGTAAATAAGAACTTTGGAATTAATGACGATATTATGTCTGACAATAATCCAAGATGCACAAGAAAAACCAACCGTAGAACCAAGCTTCGGATCGAAACCCTGATCATTATAACGTTAACAGGAAAATGCAACGAAATTACGGATTTAATGAACCATAGACATATTCACATTCTAAGCCTAAGTGAAACAAAATGGAAAGATTGCAACGCAAGAATGTTGGATGACGGATATAAACTATAATGGTGTCGGGAAAAAATCAGTGGCGAAAAATGGAGTTGGTTTAGTACTCCACAAAGACATTGATAGTGTAATAGAGGTCTCATTTATGAATGAATAATAAAAGCCAAAGTATGCCTACAAGGCGAAGCCATAACTGTGGCCCGGGTCTACTTCCCACAGCAGGGATGCAGTGAGGACCATAAAACTAGCTTTATAGAAGAACTAGAAAGTATTATTGATGAAGAGAACCTAGTGATATTGGGAGACTTCAGTGTCCAAATAGGAACGGATAGGTCGGACTATGAAGGAATTATGGGGCCATACGGATTTGGTAGTAGAAATGCTGAGGGAGACCTGCTTGACATATGCACAAGAAATAAGCTTGTGGTGAAAAATTCGTGGTTTCAGAAAAAAGATAGCCACAAGATACAGCTGGGATAGCCAACATAGATCTGTAATTGACTATTTGTAACAGATAGGCTACGTGGAGAACAAGTGCAAGATGGGAAAGTAATACCCAGTGAAAGCCTCAACAGTGACCACAGACTACTTGTTGCGGATATGAGAGTTACTATTGCAAAGGTAACTAGGAAGAAAAGACCGAGAATTAAAGACTGGAAACTAAAAGAAATGGAATACAAAAGAGCAGTTCCAAGAGAAAATTAGATCCCAAACACCAACAACAGATATAAAAAGGGCCACGAAGAATGGCATTATTTTAAGGCAAGTCTTGTTGCAAGTGCAGAAAAAATATGTGGAAGAACAAGAAAGACAGTTAAAAGAAAAGGATATAATGGTGGAACGACACAGTAAAAGAGGCAATAGGCAAAAGAAATAAAGCCCCAATAACTCTTGATATGGCCAAGTCCTACAGAAGAAACAACAGTGACCAAGCAGATAACAGCAGATTGGAAGAGATTGCAAAAGAATATAGAAGCACCAAATTCAAAGTTAAGAGAATTGTGCAGGAAGGAAAGAGAAAAGCTGGGATGATTTTACATCTAAACTGGAAGACTATAGTAAAAGGAATATGAAAATGTTATATGGAATTATAAAACACAAAAGATCGGATAAGGAAACAATTACAGCAATAGAGACAACGGATGGAAATATAGTTCGAAATATAAGAAGTATCAGGGAAGCCATGAAACAAAATTTTGACAATCTACTAAATGGACCTAAGGGAATAGATGATGAAGAAACAAGTCAGAGGATGATAGATGAAGACATTCGAATAACTTCGTTAGAAGTCGAGCGAGCTCTCCATAAAATGAAAAGTGGCAAGTCAGCAGGAGCCGACGAAGTTACAGCCGACATGATTAAAGCTGCCGGTCCACCAGGGATACAAAGGCTGTATAGAGTCCTCAGAGCAATATGGAATGATAACCAAATCCGGAAGACTGGACAAAAGGGTGATAATTCATATCTTCAAGAAAGGGAACAGAAGGAAAAGTGAAAACTACAGAGGTATTACCCTCCTATCCCACAGCCTCAAAATTATGGAAAAGATGGTTGAAGCCAAAGTACGAACAATATTAGAGACCCATCTTAGAAGAGGAACAACGTGAGCTTTGGGTTGGAAGAAGCACAACAGATTTAATATTTGCCTTGAGATTGCTGTTAGAAAAATATTAGGAAAGAGGGAAAAACCTAATTGTTGTGTTTATGAGCCTAGAAAAGGCATAAGATAATGTTCCTAGATCAACTATCTGGAAAAGTCTAAGAAAAATTAAAAAAACCAGAGTTCTTCGTTAGAAAGATCCAGATACTGTACAATAAATGCAAGAGCTGTGTCAGTGTTGAGGATGGTCACTCTGAATGGTTTAGTGCAACCAAAGGCATACAAAAAAGAATTGCCATTTCACCTCTTCTGGTCATAGTGGTGATGGATGACATCTTAAAAGAAATGAACAGTTCAATCAATAGAGATCTACAGGCTGAGATGTCCCATTCTGTAGATCTCATTGTTTATCAGTAACAAGAAATATTGTTAGATTCAGTAGTTTTATTGCCATAATGTATTTAATTTACATAAGTTCGTTTGATTTAATTTGAATGTTGTTGTTGACCGACAAGGTTATCATAAGGAATGTATAATATTATATTAATAATATATAAGTATAATGGTTGTAACCTAGTGGACAGGCTAGTGAGTAATAAAGAATGCACTTTATTGAGGTCTGGTTGACGTTCAAAAAAACAGACTTCCCTTGTGTTACCGAATGTTTCGGGTCATTAATTTACTAAGTGATGGAGAGCTTCTCGAAAAGTGCGGTTTGTTTTAAATAATGGACACAGTGTGACATTGTGAGCTCGCCTGTTTGAATGTTCGACGAATGAAAGGCATTCTTTGAAAAGCCCAATAATAAAGTGTTCCAGCGCTGAGACGTCAGACCTTGCAGACGTTGCTGGCAAAGAAACATTCATTCACAATAAACTGTTTGTACGTAAGAAGTGCAGCCCACAGAGACTATGGCTAATTGAGGGGATGACCTACCAAGAAAATGACGCTGGTGGTGGGGTTATCCCAGCCAATGGAATTCATTTCCGCTGGTTGCTGATAATTTTTTTTAATGTTTGTTATATGTTCGGCCAATCGGGAGAAAGAAGGGGAACGAGCTCCACGCAAGGCGAGTCAACGAGGGAGGTACAATGGACAGAGACGGAGAGTCGAAGTAAGACCGGCGGACGGACACTGGGTTTTCGGCGCGGCAAGACGATTATCTCTCGCGCAGTGCTGAGGACCACCTGGGACACCGAAAACGGCGCTGTTTGACATTAGAGACAATATTATACAAGCTAATTTCTGTTGATTTGGACGGAAATCTTGCGTGAATTTTTTAAATTCTTGAAGTACATTAGAGCAAAAAAAAAAAAAAGGATCCACAAATGATGCGGACGTCAACCTTAAGGGGGTAAAAAGGTCCCAGAAACAATGCGGAAACCAATTATACTTGAGGGCAGGCAGCGGGTATAACCTCCCTCGGAGGCTGGAGAGCTAAAAAAAAAAAAGGTCTCAAAAATGTCACATCAAATCTCACCAGGGGAGGGGGGGGGGGGAGACTGGGGGAGTTCCGGAAATTCACCACGCGTAATTAATTGACGCCACTTAAGGGTAAATTATAAATGTTGTAGATTGATATTCTGTAACTTCACACACCAGCCTAACGTAAGGCTTGAGAAACAACCACTTTTGAGACATAAAACTGTGTCTAAGATTACTGACAGCTGAAATATAAGAAATTTGGTTTAAATACCGCATAGTATGCTTCGAAAAAATGGATTCAATATTTGCTTTCACACATCTGCACAAAGTTTGATCCCCAAATATGGGAGATTCTTTTGTAGTGGTTACCGGCATTCATTTCACTAAGCGCTTGATAAAAACGTATGCACTGCATACACACAAGGTAATTTCTTCCAATTGTGATGGTCAGGTGACATTTCCATAAAAATTCCCAAGTAAACATGGTTATGAAGCAGGTATCTCAAACTTTTATCAGTCTAACTTACTAGAGAATTTAATGTGTCACATTCTGTCTGTGTATTGAGTAAGATCTGTTTCGTAAACGAACCATAAATTTCAAGTATTTGAAATGAGTGTTTCTTGAAGCGGAAATTGCGATCAAGGAAAACAATTTAAGTAAACCAGAACCAAAATTTTAATCTAGGACCATGGAAGGTTCCTTCGCTTTTTCAGGTTACTCGTTTAAACCGACGCGTTATGGGTAAAGTGCCTAAATGAAAATAATGAGATCTCTTCGTTGATTTCTGTTTATGCTCTATTACAGGGTTTTTCAAAGCGGGGTACTTGAATCCCAAGGGGTTCGCGACTTTAGCGAATGAGGTCCGCGACAAGATTTACGTTCTGACGGCTGAATGGCTGTCTCGAGTTTCCAACACCCACAATGATGAATGGGGACTGTACATGAGCAAAATTTCCTAAAATTGACTCAACCTGTTGGAAGAAACAAGCCTATCAATAACATTAATTAATAAAATTGTGCTCTTTTTGTCACTGTATTACCTTTTTAAACTAAAAATCCTTATTTAAAAAAATAAAAACGCCGTTTATTAAAGGGGTTCGCCATTGCCTGGGAAATTTTGAGAAACCCTACTCTATTATGATGAATTAATCTACTTGCAATGTGGTAGTAAAATATAATTGGGTTAAAATATTACATATAAGAACTAAGGCGCACAATTGACACTAAGACAGTAGCCATAAAGTCAAATTAATTGTTTTAGTGTGTTTCCAAAAAAAAATATTATTGATGCATAAGAAAATTTTGTATTAGTGCGAATACCACACTTGCGACTTGTAATGTGATATACCTGTATCTTATCTGTTTTTCATTTATCAATAAAACATCTCGTTCTATAATCACAATATCAGTTAATTGGTGTTCAGATAGATTGTATGATATTTTCCTTATCTGTATAACATCTTGCTGAGTGCTTTGTTTGTTTGTCAGATTCTCAAGTTCTTAAGTTAAAAGACAAGAACCCTCCAATGCTTTAATTTTATTTACTGCCGTCTGATAACGTTGATATCTAGACAAATTCTATAATTCTGACAAGACAATATAAATTTCGGATCCCCTTCATCGAAGAGGTTAAAGGCAGGGTACTTTTTAAAAAGTTATATTGCACACTTCATAGGGAATGCTTCATACGCACATCATTTATTATGAAAAACCAATATTTATTGCACAGGTTAACATTACAGTAAGCACTTGGATTTGGATTTGCACAATATTATATTCTCTCCTGTTCGTATATTTATGAATATGCT
The DNA here is from genome assembly GCA_031002005.1 of Vandiemenella viatica. Lineage (NCBI taxonomy): Eukaryota > Metazoa > Arthropoda > Insecta > Orthoptera > Morabidae > Vandiemenella > Vandiemenella viatica. Next base: position 27,002,496 of record JARYHS010012519.1, on the reverse strand, counting down.
CTTTTTAGTATAGGATTCTTTTAGCTACTTAAGATATCTATTTCTAGTATATCACACTAAAAACAATCGGATGTTGAAGTAGAATACACCGTTTTTCATGGTAGTACTGATACAATAGTTATTAATTTTAACAAATAAATTAAATTAATTTTTTAATTTAATAGAATTTTTCTTGGTGACACTAACACGTTAAATGATAATTTTCAGTATCCCACACTTTCTTCCGAATACTTGGGGACACTCCTATAGACGCCTACCAGATGAGCGGGTCCTGAAACCGATTAGCAGAGTAGTATAAGGAAGGTTCTAGACACCTACCCGACGTCTAATGTCAACTGGGAAAATACTGGAAGCTGGGTATTTACGCATCGTCCCCTGACTGGAATGGGGCCTAGGATTGGTATTTTTTTCTTCTTCAGAATTAATGCCTCGTCGACAATAGAGGTTGGAGCAGGGGTTATTTGGGTTCGAGATTCAAGTTGGATGTCTGCTCGATAAGAGCGATACATGCTTTGGTTTATAGCGCCATAGTGGAGCCTTCTATCACATTGAGGAATGAATCAGTATTTTGGATAAAGTAAATTTAAATCTCTTTCATAGAATAGATTCGTACAGAAGATAAACTGACTCTAATGTATTAACACCGCAGTAGACTATGTCAAATTAATAACAGATAACTGTTTTAGGTTATTCTTCCGTCTTGCAAATTAAACAATTTTTTTTTTATTATTATTTTTTTTTTTTTTTTTTATGGCAAACGCGTTTATTTAAAACATCTTCAGTGCCAGTTTTATATCATGAACAGATAGTCTTGTTAGGGTTCTGATGGTGGTTTATATTACTGCATTAATTAATTTAAAAAATCCACCCAACAGGTTATGTTTGAAGATGTCTGTTTTATTGTGATCCAAACAAGTCAGCGATATTCACAATTATAATTACAATACAGAGATGCCTAGTCGCAAAGAAACTCTCTGTAAACTCAACTGAATGATTGAAACTCTCTGTAACACTGAATACTGCCAACTAAACTGACTTACTAACTGAATGAATTTCTCTGTCCAAGCGATCTGTTTATATAGTCTTTATCGAAATTACGAGAATTCTTCAAAGGCATCCGCCCGATATTTCTCGATCATTAACAATCACTCAAACAATCTAACATATTAAAAACAATCGGAATTAATACAAAATTAATTAACAACATTACAAAATGATCAGAAATGGTAATTATAGATACTTAAATACAAAATTATTTACAGAAATCCTTTCAAACGGTAGAAAATTGTCCTGTAGACATCGTAATTTACATTAATACATGGAATTACAAACATTTAAGAAATTCTCTTGCATCATTCGGTTCTTAAACATATTAAATGGCCTTTGAATAATTTTCTTACCTAAAACAAAGTCTATACGTTTTTCGTAAAGACAGATTACATTCTCATGGAGGTGGGGTATTTATAGCTGTGAGTAAATTTCTCCCATGTAATGAAATAGACGTCGATACGAACTGTGAAATCATATGGATTAAACTCAACGTTGCTGGGTCAAAACTCATCATAGGTGCCTTCTACCGTCCACCTGATTCGGATATAGCTATCGTCGAGGAGTTAAGAAATAATGTAAATAGTATAGCTAGCCGTTTTAAAGATCATGCTATGATTCTAGGAGGCGACTTCAATCTGCCTTATATTGACTGGCGTAATTACGTTCACATCACAGGTAGCAGGGATAAGGCAGCTTCTGAAGTAATTCTCGATTTTTTGTCAGATAATCATCTCGAGCAGCTAGTTAATGAACCTACGCGGTGTCATAACGGTAGCGAAAACATTTTAGACTTGCTGGTTACCAACAGGCCAGAATTATTCACCGACATTTCAACGACCACAGGAATAAGCGATCACAAAGCGGTAATTGCGACTATCAAATTAATGACCGAGCGAAAAAGGAAAAAAGGGCGGATTGTATACAGATTCAGTAAGGCCTCAAAGGAGTGTTTTAGAACCTACCTGAGGAATAAATACCATTACTTCAAGTCAACAAAGGACACCGTTGAAGAGATGTGGCATCGTTTTATACATATAGTCAGGGAAGGCATGGAAATGCATATACCAAAGCGGACAATAAAGGGAGAGGATGATCCACCGTGGTACACATGCGAAGTCAAAAGGTTACTCAAAAAACAAAGGAAAATACACGCACGCTCAAGAAGGAAGGGGTGTCGCAGCGATTTAGAAACCTTAGCTGATTTAAGAGGACGTATTAAGAATGTAATGCGCGAGGCCTTTAACGATTTTCACTCCAACTCTCTCTCTAAGAGTATCACAGAAAACCCAAAGAAATTTTGGTCGTATGTACGAAAAGTTAATTGTACCAATAGCAATATTCCAGCACTAATTCGTGAAGGTTCCGAGGTTAATGAAAGCCGCGATAAAGCTAACGTACTAAATACTGTATTCAAAAATTCATTTACAAATGAACATAAAGATAGTACTCCCGTTTTCCCACGCCGAGGCGAGTCGGTGATGGAATCATTACGAATAGATACTGCATTTATCGTTAAGCAATTAGAGCTCCTGAAGTGGGGGAAAGCACCGGGCCCGGATGGAATTCCAGTAAGAGTATTTTCAGAGTATGCTGCAGAAATAGGGCCATTTCTGTCTGATATATTCAGTAAATCATTAGAAGAGCGAAAAGTACCTTCAGACTGGAAAATCGCGCAAGTAACTCCGATTTTCCAAAAAGGTGATCGAAGTGATCCTGGGAACTATCGTCCCATATCTATAACATCTGTTTGTAGTAGAGTTATGGAGCATATTATATGCTCGAACATTATGAATTTTCTAGATTATAATAATTTGCTTACAACAAATCAACATGGATTTCGGAAGAAAAGATCATGTGAAACACAGCTGGCCCTATTTACACACGACGTAATGAAAGTTATCGATACAGGTTCACAAGTAGATGCAATTTTTTTAGATTTCCAGAAAGCCTTTGACTCTGTGCCACACAACCGCCTTTTAGCGAAGCTTCGAGCGTACGGTATATCGGATCAGCTTTGTGAATGGATAAAGGATTTTCTAACTGGTCGGTCGCAGTATGTTGTCGTTGAAGGAGAAAGTTCTTCTAATCTAGATGTTACATCGGGTGTACCTCAAGGAAGTGTAATAGGACCACTTCTTTTCTTAATTTTTATAAACGATCTCGGAGACAAAGTGAAAAGCCTTTCTAGATTGTTTGCTGATGATGCGGTTATTTATAGGGAAGTAAGAACTTTGGCCGATTGCTTAGAAATTCAGCGCGATCTGGATGTTATTTTGGCTTGGTGCGCTGAGTGGCAACTTACTCTAAACTGTAAAAAGTGCAAGACAATGAGCATAACTAACAAAAAGAATACGATTGTTCAGAAATACGAGTTAAACAATACAGTTATTGATATGGTCGATTCTATTAAATATTTGGGAGTAACAGTACAAAGGAACATGAAATGGGACATACACATTAATTCTTTAGTAGGTAGAGCAAATTCTAGGCTGCGATTCATAGGTAGAATCTTGAAAAATTGTAATGAACAAACAAAGGAGATAGCGTACAAATCTCTTGTGCGTCCACATTTGGATTATTGTTGTGCCATTTGGGACCCGTTTCGTAAGGGATTGATCGAAAGTATAGAGAAAGTACAGAGAAGAGCCCGCTCGATTCGTGACCGCTTGCTACAGTCCGTATGAAAGCGTCACAGAACTGATTAGTAGATTAGGTTGGGAGTCTCTGGTAGATAGACGACACACGTTTCGTTTAAACTTATTGGAAAACATGCGTACTTCAACTTTCACTCATGAGTGTAGTGAAATACTTCTTCCACCAACCTATTTGAGTCGGAAGGACAGGAAAGATAAAATTAGAGAATTAAGGTGCCGGACTGATTCTTATATGAAATTCTTTTTTCCCTCGTACCATTAGGGATTGGAATACACAGCAAAGAGATTAGCTTTGGTGCTGAGCACCCTCTGCCACCCACAATTTTGTGAATTGCAGAGTATATATGTAGATGTAGATGTAGAAATAAATTACGCCAAAGCAATTGACTTTCTTGTTTTTTTTTTGTTTTTTTTTTTTGTGCTCCCTTACGCGTTTCACTTCTTTTGCAGAAGCATCTTCAGCGGGTTTTTTCTGTTAATTATGTACAAAAGTTGTAAGCAGGTTATGTTGTGGTTGGTACAGTGGAATGAATTATTATCTAACTTATAATCATGTACTTACATTTTGTGGTCTATTGTACACAACCACCACCCAACAAATATTGACTCAGACATGCAAATACTCACCATAAACAACAACAAACCACAAATACTAACATTCCAAGAAAACTACCACATACAAATAGCACTACAGAAGGAAAACGAATAATGAATACACAAACCTCACACACCCAACACTATACAAAACACTGAAGCTAAAATAAAATAGAAACATCGACACAGAAAAACAACAGTAAATAAGGACATACAAAACCACAACTACTGAAATCATTTATATTTGAAAAAAAACCGCCAAACAATGGAAGACTGAAAAACAAAACAGCACCGCATAACTACACAAAACTCGATGCTTAATAAACAAAACAGAACGGCCATTTGCAAGTAATAACAAACACACAGTGCAGTGCAATAAAGTGTAGTGTTGTGAATCTGAAAAATGAAGACACTTCCCACCAAAAATGCAAAAGCACTGATGCTGAGAATGGAGCTAAAAGAAATACAATAGACCACAAAATGTAAGTAGATTATAAGTTTGATAATAATTCATTCCACTGTACCAAACACAACATAACCTGCTTACAACTTTTGTACATAATTAACAGAAAAAAACCGCTGAAGATGCTTCTGCAAAAGAAGTGAAACGCGTACGGGAGACCAATAAATACAAAAAAAGTCAATTGCTTTGGCGTAATTTATCTTATATATAAAAATCAATAAATGTGGGTTTGTGGGTTTGTTCGTCTTCTATGCATTCCTATACCATTTATCAGATTGCAATGAAACTTTGGAGAGTTTTCGAGTGTGCGCCTGCGAAGGTTCCTGTGAAAAAAAATTTCCAAAAGGCACCCCCTATTCCCCATAACACCCCATAATTTAGGCAAAATCACATTTTTTATCCGATTTAGATAGGAATTTGTACACTTATACTTTAAAACAAACAGAAAAATACTGCCTACGTATGGTTTCCGAATATTCATCTCCTCTCCCCATTTCCAACCCCATTACGTTTTTACCACATAATTTAGGCAAAGCACATTTTTTATCCGATTTAGATAAGAATTAGTACACTTATACTTTCAAACAAACAGAAAAATACTTTCTACGTATGGTTTCCGAATATTCATCCCCTCTCCCCCTTTCCAACCCCATTACGTTTTTACCCCATAATTTAGGCAAAGCACATTTTTTATCCGATTTAGATAAGAAATAGTACACTTATACTTTAAAACAAACAGAAAAATACTTTCTACGTATGGTTTCCGAATATTCATCCCCTCTCCCCCTTTCCAACCCCATTACGTTTTCACCCCATAATTTAGGCAAACCACATTTTTTATCCGATTTAGATAAGAATTTGTACATTTATGCTTTGAAACAAACAGAAAAATACTGCCTCCATATGTTTTCCAAAGCGCATCTCATCTCACCCTTTCCAACTGAAAATGAATGAAACAGCAGTTTAAAATTTATATGTAAATATTTTTTCATTTAATCTATGTGCCTACTCAAGTCCAGCAATAGTGAAGCATTGCCGGGTTAGCTAGTTTATTAATAAAAACAAAAATTACAGATAAAATCTGTTTGAAATTCTCTTACGAGAAAGCTAAATACATTGTGCACAGGTGCAATATAGAAAACTACATAGAAACATGAACTGGGAAAATCTGAGGAGTTGATATAGTTACATATTCATTTATTTGCTCATCTCCGTATGTCTGACTTTTTGACACATAAATCGGTTTTGCGGAGTATCAAACTATCTTCAACCTAAGGAGTCGAGGTGTGGCACAACAAATTTTGTGGGGTTTTGAGTGGATGTTAATTGTTTCGATGACTGCTTGGTATCAAGTAGGTCGGTTCATTTGTTAGATATTTACTGTTTATGAATAAAATTTTATTCATTTACAACGCCGAGAAAATCTACAGTCTTATGTATTTACTGTTTTTCTGAATCGCTGCCCAATCTGACCGTTTATGTAACTAATGCACTTCATTTTGTGGCGCATTCTTCATAAAATGTTTATATCAATCTCTAGCTGTGTCCGATTGATTACTTGCTGGATATAGTTACAATATGTAAAACGTTATGTTATGTAATCTATCTTAACATTTATTTTCCTGATATCTATTGTGCCGTTATTTTCACGTATATTCCGCATAGATATAGTTAAAATTTAACATGTTGGTGATTTTTTCGGCCCTAGTCCTTAGTTGCTATGATAACTGTTTTGTGGGTTGTTTCTGACTTGCAACTAGGGCACTGATGATGCCTTGAATAAAGGCGAAACGCGTAGGCCATCAAAAGCATTTTGTTTAGTTGCAAGTCAGAAACAACCCACAAAACAGTTATAGTTAAAATTGTTCAGTATCATATTCGACGAATGTCGAAAACTTTCTTTATAATTATAAATTATTGAACAATTATTGGGTTAAGGCTTTATTGTGTGTTAGGTTGGTACCGTGTCGCTACCTCTGTAACGGCAATTGGTGCTTCGCTATGTCGGACTAATTTGAGAGGTGATTATGCCAATCCTCTCCCAGCGCAAACCAAAGCTAATCACGCTTATGGCAGGGTATACGTAATTACGCACCAAGCTGTGCCCGCAAGGGCTGCCAACATTGGACACCGAATGTAATTGATACACTGCGTGAAGCAGAAAGATGTGATAACTCTAATAAAACCAATAGTTTTTGGCTTTACTGTTACACTCTTCCGTCATTTAATTACCATTAATACCAATAAAAGTCCAGTTTCGTCACGATGTCTGCCACGCTGCCAGGTTTAACAACAGCCAAAGATATGAATACAAAATACACAACCCAAGATTTCCGTCGAAAGTCTTTCGGGTGTGACAACTTTTAGGGTAAATCATGTATATTATGTGTTAACATTTCAATAAAAATTATGACATACATAAAGGCCAAGACACAGACTTTTTTATTATAAATAAACGATCTTATAACACCGAGAGAAACCATTCTGTTCCAGAAAGTGAAGTGACTACACACTGTAAAGTGAAAACTTGGCTCAGAACGAGATCTCATAACTTGTTGTTATTGCACAAGCACCAGACCTAGCCTATTTTTACAATAATTGTTTTTGTAGGAATAATTTATCTCAGTACCTCATTCAGCAAGTAACATTGACACTTTTCCACTGCTTCTACTGATATTATCAAGTATTAATATAGGACGACGGCCCTCTCTTCCCTCCCACGAACTGAAGATATACAATCTTCATCACCAACGTCTGACTTATACATACTCAGCACCCTCAGTCCCAGCCTTCTGTGAATTTTAATCTTATGAATTAAGCACAGTGAGATAAAAGTTGATTAATTATTAATTTGTACATAGTGAATGACTATTGCTTCTATGGAAAGCGACTGTGTAAATAATGTGTAATGTGATCAGAAGTAGTATAATGTGTGATATATAAAATGATTGCTTGTTATTATAAATGTTGTAAAAGCCGCGGTGTTTTGTTTGTTATGTTTAAATGCATGCAAATTTCCATTTTGACGTGTTTCTTAGTGATTATAAGTGATTTCATAAAATTAGTAATTGTTTTATATGAAGCTGATTGTAAACGTGATCGCTAGAACTCTAGAAACGTCTGTCGGCACTCTTTATTGTCTTTTGGATGTTTGCATAGCGCCCATTTAAGCTTGCGGCAATGGCCAGCATGTGATGAAGTTGATGCCTATTCGTGTTTTGTTACAAATATTTAATAAAATACAACTAGATGAAAAGTGTTTCATCTGTCTTATTTGTTCAACATTGGCAGAACACCTACTAGAGCTTAATCACCAGCCCACAAACATAGAGACAGACATGCAAATACTAACCATTAATAATAGCAAATCACAACTATTAACGTTTCAGGAAAACTACTAAATTCACAAATGAATACACGAACCTGACGGACCTAACACTATACACAGTACTTAAAACGAAATATGAAACACAATCATCTACCACAAAAAGACACAGCCAATAATAATAATAATAATAGTAACAATGAACCAAACACACCGAAATGCAGCACAAACACATATATAAAAGCGCGCCACCCACCGAATAAAACAGAAAACAAACGATAAACAAAACTGCCGATCAGCGATGTACACCACACAGTAAACAAATGTTAGCCATCAGAAATCAATATATTACAGTGCAGTGAAAGTGATACCCAATTATTCACAAAGTTGCAACCAACACCTGAATTGCAGACTGCTGATACAAACATAACTGATGCTGAAAAATTGTGGAATTACAAGCATATGTGACAAATGAAAAATGTAAGTAAGCTTAAATCTGTATATACCTTAATTTTCATGTTTAAATGCTAACATAGAACAAATGTAATTTCATGTATAAACACCCAACATACAGAATCGCTGAAGATGCTTCAGAGAATGAAGTGAAACGCGTTCGGGAAATAAAACAACAAATTCAGTTGCATTGGCGTGACAATCATTCATAAAAAAATGATCCTATCGCAGTTGCGGAAATGGGCCACAATATGCAGATGTTACTTCAAGTTGGATCGTTAGCTTCATGATGATAGTTAAAACTTGCTGGTACCTAGTATGGATATGGTTGTGATTTGAAGGGATGCTGTGAATTTCGTTTTCCATGAGCAGGGGTGTGGCTATACCCTCTCCCTTCTGATACGACTTCATTTTGCTCCCCTGCTCCGGGGGAAGATGCTGGAATTCTGATGCTACGCACACCGTAGTCCGTGTCATCCATGCTTTCCTTTGGTCTTGAAAACATGAGCTGCATACACATTGTTTCATAGATACAGTATTCAGCTAATGGCACTTGAGTATGTTGTATACGTAGTATCATTTCCAGCTACTTCACCCACGTGGACCTTGTTGTGCGTGGTAGTGCGCTTGGTTTTTCTCCTATTAGCAAAGGATAAACGTTTGTAAAGGAAAGAGCATGTATGTGTGTTACACACGGTGAGTACCTCGTGAATGTGTGGCCGTACAAAGCCCGCTTGGAGATTTATAATGCGATATATACACTACGTCGCTCTGTGTGTTTGGTTGATCAATGAAAGCAGACCCTTCGGTATTACACCTTTTGGTTAGATCAGTATTTAATTCTCGACTACCATATTATTATACCTAACTAAACTTCCGCATTAAGCTAAGTGCAAGTTGGAGAGCCGCTATTCGCCTACAAAAGTCATAAGTAAGCCCCGGATTCTTAGGTTCGAACCTATTTTGTTCCCAACCTAATATTCTAGAAATTTCAACTTTCTTTTTCGTCTTTTGCATAAACTAATAATATTCGTAAATTTAATAGGACCTAAAATAACCTAATTTTTATGTTATTACCTAGAATGACCTAATTCAGTTTTTAGAACCTAAAAGAACCTAATCAAATGTACTGATCCAGTCCGACTGTAATTTTCTTACTTAAGTAAAACAAATTTCCGACCGGATTAGCTCAGGGGCACGGGCCTTGGGCGAGTAATCTGGACTCGGCAGATGCCATGGGTTCGAACCCCACCGTCGGCTGTTCTGAAATGGTATTCCATGGTTTTCCTTTTCCCCTCCACGCAAATACTGGAACAGAGCCTCATTGACAGGCTACGGCTGCTTCCTTTTCCCCCTTCCTTCTCAAAAATTTCGTTTTCTTCTTCTACATCGATCCAAGTTAATGTCACATGGGCGATCCGGCCAGTCACCATCCCCAGCTATATCTATTACTACGTGAATCCTACGATCAAGACCCTGCAAATGTGAGCGATATAGGAATGATCCCTCACAGAGTCCGAGGAGTGAAGCCGAACTTGGAGGGCAAACGAACTACGATTACGTGTAAAGCAAATGGATTTATTTTAAAATTGGAATAACTGTTCACCACAATATTAACTGATGTGTTTTAACCTCATTGTTGACGGTAACATTGAGAAAAGCTGCAATAATGCGGTGTGGCAACTTGGCAACTTCACATTATTACAAAGGTTTACATTCAGTACTGTAGAAACAAATTGTCAAAGCAAGTTAGAAACATAGTATGTTAAACATTAATAATCTCAGGAACGCAAACCCTTTCCGAGAAATTAACAGTTGTATACAGTCATCGTTCACAGGAAACACGAAAATTAAAACATTGTGTAGGCCTACATACTTTTAGTCCCTTAATTAAAAGCAATCATGCCTAAACAGAAATCATCAAGAAGTAGTCACCTGCCAGAGTGGATTGGAACGGATAAGAACTTTTCTACAGATGGGAAAATTATATATTGTCAAGAATGTATAAAACCAGTAAGTTTAATTTGTTTTATATACGTATATCTTTTATATTTTTTTTAAGAAAATGTATTTATGTTTATTTCTAAAGTAACATAAAGTGACAGAATCTAGACTCCTGGATGCAATTTCATAATATTAACTGGGTATTATCCGGGGTTTTATATTCAGGTGGACTATTTTATGTTTACCTTCTATATAGGTGCCTGTAGAAAAAAGATCCCACGTACTACAGTATCAGAATTCAGCAACTCATTTGGCAAATGTTACCAGGAGAAATGCTTCCGAACAGATGCAGAGTTTTATTACAAGTTCAAAGCTGGGTGCAGAAGATTCGTTTAACCTGCGTCTGTGTGAAGCTCTCACAAGAGAGAGGAGGGTTTATTCCTGAAAATCTGTGAAAATATTTCATTGTTCAGTGCCATATTAGAAGTTTTAAATTAGTTGTTTACCATACGCAATAAAGACGAAATGTTTTGAACATAATAATGGTTTATTTCGCATGTTTTAAAGTGATCGAGCAATGTCATGTTAGAAGTTTTTAAGGAATACTTGACATTGTATTATAAAGTCACAATGTTTTTAACACTATGGCACTATATATAACTTGTTTTAAATTTTATTTCCCTTAAAAACGTGTAAGTTCCTAAATCAGAATTTTAAAAACCTATAAAAGCCTAAAAAGTGAGTTGAATAAACCTAAATTTGGTTTTTTAGAACCTAAAAATCCGGGGCTTAGTCATAAGTTTACTTCCCTATGTTACGTGACAAGTTGCATGTTTTCTATAATCCCGTAGGCCAGTGTTTCTCAAAGTGGGGTACGCGAACCCCTGGGGCTTCGCCAGTTGATCGTAGGGGGTTGGCGACAAGATTTACGTAATGGCGGACTGATTATTGTTCATTGTCACTAGGCCACAGTTTTTTTGTGAAGGGGGTTCGCTAGCGCCTAGAAAATTTTATAGGGGTTCCTGGAGCTTAAAAGTTTAAAAAAGACTGTACTAGGCGAATACTTCTATGACCCCCCCGCCCAATAACCCTCAGAAAAACACGAATCACTTATGGAATAACAATAAACAGTTTCGTGCAACATGCATTGTTTCAAGCAAGTTTGAAATCTTATTTCTCTACCCAACGTTAGATCGTGTTATCGACTTCGTAAGTCGACGTGGCTCTAGACGAGAGCAAGACAGTTCACTTAGTGCTCCAGGCAGGGCCGGCGTTAAGGCCGCCACACACGTGCGGGAAACCCAAGGGATTTGGACGCAAGGGTCACGGCCTTGCGGGATCCCGCACGTGTGTGGGCACTTGCTTGAGGCCGTGGCCGCACCCCAGTGCGGCCAAATCCCTGCCGAAAAAACAATTCTTCATTTCCTCGAAGGCCGGGAGGGAGGGTGAGAAGCTCAGCGTGTGTCCTGCGGTCAGTCGGCCTTCCGGGATTTCTTGTGAGTGCCTGCATGTGTTGCGACTTTGTTTCTCTGTTTTGTTTCTAATGTTCCGTTTGGTGATGTTCCGGTTTAT
>JARYHS010012519.1:26927342-26989441 GCA_031002005.1 Vandiemenella viatica | reverse complement strand
GCGCTAACCGTAGTAAAATTTTGATTATTGAAATGTGTTCAACATACAACATTAAATGTATAGAATTATAGGTTTTATTATCCTACGCTTAAATAAGGATAAACATTTTATTTATCATGCGCCGCTGTTACATCGTAAATTATCACTAACTGACATAAACTATTTATGACCAGCTTCAAGGATGGCTTTTGCTGATACATGAACAGACATACTCATATTTCTAAATTTACGGTTTTCATCTCTATATCATGGACAACTATATTACCGATCTAGGTAAAAAAATGTAGACTATGTTAACAGTGCAACCTTTAGTCTCCAATCAATATATATATATTATTATTATATCTTGGTATTAAATAATGATTAATAATTAAAAATGTAAAATACTATGAAATTGTAAATATAACGAGTTCCACAGACGCTTTTAATATTGTACTGGGTAGTTGTAAGCTCTTAGGTTTAGTAGGATTAGTATTGTCTTTGGAGAGTCAGAGAGGAAGTAGTATTGTCTTTAGAGAGTTAGAGAAAGAGAAATACGTGCAGAAGCACGCACAAAAAGTCTTGCTGCGGCTGTGTGTAATTTTAGGAACGAAATGTATTAAGTGGTGATGTTTGTAATACGGTGTTAAAGTTGTGATATTAAAAGTGAAGTATACCTATGTACTATCGCTTTTCATTTAGTCGTTGCCAGACCTATAAAAGTTATTAAAATCGTTGCGCTTAACATTACATATTCTTGGAACCGAATTGTTCCTTTATTAATTAACATTTTGGAGCTAATCCTCCCAGTACGCCCTTCTGAGCGTACAAAACTGGATATAACCTCTCAAATGCATTAGCCTCACACAGTAATTAGTTTTACTGTTATGTGAGAAGGGGAGGTTACATGTGGCTTACCCTGCCAGGATCTGAGGTTTTTGTGAAGCGGCGGATTGCATGTGGACCAGGTTGTCAGAATTGGTAAAGCAGCAGAAGTTGTAAGTGTTGATTTCTGGCTAGAGGAATTTTCTGATGGTGATGCTGCAGAACGGAGGTGGACAAGTCTGCTGAAACGACAACGTGGCGGACGAAGAACTACGAGGCGGAAAGGCGCATTTGGCAAGTACCGATCTATGTTTCTTTAATCTACGTGGGACTACTAGAAGAGTCGTCGGTAGTTAAAGTGATTGGGAGAGCAATAATTAGTTGTTGCTGTGTGGTAAACTAAAGACTGAAAATTAACGTAAAAATTTAACTGTTGAAATTAATTTTGATTGAGAGACAAAGTTTACAGATTTGAACTGCAACAACGTTAAATTCTATAATAGTAAAGAATTAAATTCAAGGATAACAAGAGATTATTGTAAAAGACGTTAAAAACTAAATTTGTAAAAGGAATCTAGTAGAATGTTTACCTTAAAATTAGGCGTCTGTGGATATCTCGTAATTAATAAGGCAGAGAAATAAAAGAAAATTATTGAACAAAAAGGGGGGCATTTATTTATAAGTAATTATATAACTTTTTTTTCTATTTGTATGTGTGTGTTTGGATTTAAATTTCAGCTCTGTTCTGGAGTGGATTTATTCTGTTCTGCATTTCTGAAATGTTTTACAGAAGCTACAAAGAATAGTAGTAAGTAAAGTTGGTTTCTTGGTTTCTCTTGTCAATGTTATCGGCGTTGATATCAGTGTGGTACTAAGGGTATTAATGATTTAATTTGATAAAGCAGGAAATGTTGTGAGTTAAAAGAATTTTTTGTTGTTCCAAATAATTTTTTTCTGTGTGTTAGGTACGTCAAGGTATTTTTTTTGATAAATATGGCAAGTAATTACGTTGATTTAATGAAAATGAATGTAGGAAGTGATTTCGAAGATACAAGTAAAATGTCGGGTTGGCGGACAGACAGTACTGGTGCAATTAGTCTAAATGTGGGGGATGCGAGCAATGATTTGCAAGGTCCGACAAGAAATACTAGCAGTCCTAATGGCGAATCCGAGGTAAAGAAGGGTGGATGAAATATTTTGATAATAGCAGTAATGATCAGAATGTCGAGCTAATGAATGGATGTAATATTAATGGGGGAGAGAATATCATGATGATGGAACGATCTCACCAGAATTAAGCCGGTCACTAAAAACTCGAGAAAGGAACCAGGATACCCAATTTGATACCCAATCATTAATGTCGTTTTTGATGAAAATGGAAAAGAAACTAGAAGAGGCAAAACAAGAAATGAAAACAGAAATTAATGAAAGGATCGATTTGAGTCAAAAGAAGATCGAAGAAGGATTACTATCTGTGAGGGATGAATTAAATAAATTTCAAGAGAAATGGAAGCAAGAAGTGAAAGCAGAATTAAACAATTTTCAGAAAAGGTACAACGAGAGGTTGCGGTACTGGTGGAACAGGGTGTGCGAAGTAACCATGAGAAACAGTGTGCGGTTATTGAAGACGTTAAGAGAATTGTTGCTGAGAACCAAAGAAAATGCAAGGAGGAATTAAATGCTGTAAATAAAAATATAGTCTCTGTAGAGCTTGGTATAGCCGAGGGGAAAGAACAAACTAAGGAGAAATGGATCCAGATCGAAAATCAAGCTGTTAAAAATAATGAGAATATTGATAAAAAATTAAATGGCTTGAAAAATGAAATTGAAAACATTGGGTGTAGATATAAACATGTGGAAGAAAGATTAGAGAAGGTGGAGCGAAAACCAACAACCGTAGTTAGTGGGGCGATAACTACGAGTATTCAATCAATTTTACCGGAAGCAATATTCAAGCCATGTGGGAAAATCCATCCGGCAGATTTCGTAAAAATATATGCTAAAGATTTGCCAGAAGAATGGTCTGATATAGAAAAGATTCGTTTCGTGAAGAGCAAATTGAGAGATGCCTTTTCATGGAGCTGCGAAGCAGCAGTTGATTACGACGAATTTTTGAAAATGTTCCGGGACAAGTTTTGGTCTATACAAAAGCAAAGAAAAGTAAAGAGCGAATTTTATAATGCTCGACGGTACAGTAGGAGCGATGGACGGATGAGAGAATTTTGTGAATTGATAAGCAAAGACTTGAAATATTTGGATCAACCTGTGGGAGACGTGGAGCAAATAGAGATCTTGCTGCAGAAATTGCCTCGACCAGTACAGGACAAGTTAGTGATTAACCAGTGGGACAGGATGGATGAATTTTTAGATGTGCTTGAACGGATAGACCGTTGCAATGAAGTGTACGATAGCAATACGGAGAATTATCGAAATGTCGGATATGGAGGTGAAAGGAACGGAGGTAGATTTTACAATAGCCGTTCACAAAATTGGTCACAGAAGGGAAATAGTGGTTATGGGAGAGGAGGCACGCAAGTGCATCAGCAGGGCAAAGAGAATGTGCGGCAATATGAAAATAATACCCACAATGGAAATAATCCTAGCCATAGCTTTCACGTGCGTAGTAATCAACAGCCGCAATATAGACAATCAATGTATTTACAAAGCAAGGAAGATATGTCATCAAAGGAAGCACAGAGGGCGGAAAACTCAAAACCCCAACTGTGACGGCTCTAGCAGAGAAGGGGAAGATATCTAGTGAGCCATTTAATGTTTGTGCTATGGAAAATCTTGGTGCAAAAAATATTTATGAGAGCAAGGAAACAAGTAAGGGAGAGTATTTAAAATGGTGGAAGTGTTTAAATAATATGGAAAATCGCAAGTGTGAGCCCGAATTAATAAGCCACGAAAACAACTGGAAAGGCGATGAATTATCGGAGTTGTGTAGAATCGATTTGTGCGAGGAAAGCTATAGAAAAGAGGAAGTTGAATTTGAGGATAATCATGTGAAAAAAAATTAATAATAGTCTTATAAAGAATATTTCCACGGAAGATGAATCCGAGGGGGATAGTACCGAGCTACCATTAAACCAGTACGTGAGCGAAGAAGATTTGTCAAGTTGCGAAAGCGAAGATTGTGAAGAAGAAAATGACGAGGATAAAATAAGAATATTTTATGTGCGATGTTTCAACGAAGAAGTGAAGAATTCGAAGGTATCTCAAAGAAGAATACTAGAAAACATAAAAAATGGGAACTATAATAAAGCGGAAATGTCTACGGGGCAAGATGATGACAAGGTCGCGGTGCATTCTGAATTCAACAAAAGCGGAGATGGTGCAAAGCGGGAGACGCAGCAACAATTAAAGATGAATAACCTAAGAAAGGAAGAATTACACGTGGACGAATGGGCACACAAAGAAATTGCAAATGATTTATTAAAAGAGGAAATTTTCGAAGCTGTAGAAGAAGAAATACGACAGCCTTTACTCAACGTGAAGATATTTGGCACTGAATGTCAGGCTTTAGTCGACACGGGAAGTGACCTTACGGCAATATCGCAAGCATTGTATGAACACGTAAAAGGAAAGCACAAAATTACTGAAATGCCTATAAATTATGTACAGATTATGGGGGCAACTGGGAAGTTAAGCAAGCGGTTAAAAATTCAAATTTGGATGGAGTTAGAGATAAATGAAATTAATATAGAGCACAGATGCATCGTAATACCCGGTCTAAATGTAAACTGTATATTGGGTATAGATTTTTTAATGAAGTATCGAGTTACCATTGATTGTGGCAAAGGAGAAATTAAAATTTTAAAGGATGGAAGAGAACAACTGATAAAATTTTGGCAAGAAGTAGTGAATGATTCCGGAATTTTGGGAAGTATGAAATTACATGCGCTACAACAGATATATACTGAGGAAGATGATTTTAATGTTGCTGATAGGTTTGAAGAGGATAATAATTTGTCGCGTGATGTTAAGATAAGGGACAAAATACACGATTTGGAAAATATTACTTGGAAGCAGAAAGAACAAGC
Organism: Vandiemenella viatica; assembly: GCA_031002005.1. NCBI lineage: Eukaryota > Metazoa > Arthropoda > Insecta > Orthoptera > Morabidae > Vandiemenella > Vandiemenella viatica. Next base: position 26,984,594 of record JARYHS010012519.1, on the reverse strand, counting down.
TGAGGTAGTGCGGGAAGAAACAACCTTATGTAAAATTATGTCAGCAATAGACGAGGAAAAGATGATAGTTAGGTGGCCCGTCAAGGGGAAGGCAATTACTACTGTTAAAAGCAACAAAACAAAAGCAGTCAAACATATTTTTCAAATGGAAATGGAACCTTATGTAATTTTAGGGTGCAATGGGGATTTCAGAATAGACAACAATTGGCTCACATTGGTGGGAGTGAAGTCGGGCATGAAGTGGAGTTCGCCAGAGCTTACAAGCCATGCCACACATTTGAAGGTAGGCATGGGAAAAGAAACGGGTGCAATACAGGTAGTTTCATGGGGAGATGCAAGGTCAATTCGGCACAGGAAAACCATGTCTCGTGTTAGAAATAAATGCCGAAGTTATTGTTCGGGGAACGCCTGAAACAGTCACTCTACTCCGAACGAAACACTGAACATGCGGACATGCTCTACACAATTTTCCCGGTGAGGGAACACCCTTTTTAGCGACAGCGAAATTTTTCAATCTGTATAAATCTAAAATCTGATCCTAAAAGATAAAGCCCAAAATCCATCTACTTGTATTTCGCTCAAGTGAGCGGACACCTTTGCACAATCGCCAAGGCGATTTATAAGTACCTAATATATTAAAATACCAGGTGAATACCCTACCCCAGCTTTGAGTGTAGATATCTAACTACAGGAGTGCGAGTGTTGATGTACGTTCAGTGTTGTGTGTAACAGCGTTGTTGGCTTTGTCGAACGAGTGCCGATAGCTACGGTAGAACGAACGAGTATCAAATTTTATTTTGGTCCAAGTACCAATATTCTCTGTATGGTGTGTTAAATGTTAAGGGACCATTTAAAGTTACAATAGTACTTTCATGAGTGAGCGAGAAGTGTTACTCTTGTAAAGTTAACTTATGATGACTGTGTAATTAAAATTGACAGAAGCAGGTGTAACATGTGAATGTACTGTAAAATGATTCACACTGAACTTGTAGCAAAAGGAATGCAGATGTACAAGGGGTATAATACATTTCGACAAATGCAATGCTGTTTGGTGGCATAGAAGTGGTGTGAGAGCATTGCATTTGTCTCAATGTGGGGGCAGATGCAACCTTTAGTCTCCAATCAATATATATATATTATTTATTATATCTTGGTATTAAATAATGATTAATAATTAAAAATGTAAATACTATGAAATTGTAAATATAACGAGTTCCACAGACGCTTTTAATATTGTACTGGGGTAGTTGTAAGCTCTTAGGTTTAGGTAGGATTAGTATTGTCTTTGGAGAGTCAGAGAGGAAGTAGTATTGTCTTTAGAGAGTCAGAGAGAGAAATACGTGCAGAAGCACGCACAAATGTCTTGCTGCGGCTGTGGTGTAATTTTAGGAACGAAATGTATTAAGTGGTGATGTTTGTAATACGGTGTTAAAGTTGTGATATTAAAAGTGAAGTATACCTATGTACTATCACTTTTCATTTAGTCGTTGCCAGACCTATAAAAGTTATTAACATCGTTGCGCTTAACATTACGGCCCGGGTTTCCAAGCAAAGATATTCTTGGAACCGAATTGTTCCTTTATTAATTAACATTTTGGAGTTAATCCTCCCGTACGCCCTTCTGAGCGTACAAAACTGGATATAACCTCTCAAATGCATTAGCCTCACACAGTAATTAGTTTTACTGTTATGTGAGAAGGGGAGGTTACAACAGATGACATATCACCACGCAAAGTTTTTTTATGTTCTATTCGCCGCCATTACAATGAATAAACAAATTAAATTTATTAAAATCATATTTGAGAATGTAGCAGTGATACATTTCGGACAACGGGTGTGGCGATAGCCAAGCCCAGCCACACAGATAAGGGATGAAATGTTAATACCATCTATTGCTACAAATGATTGGGAAAAACCTCTTTCACAGGTACATTCAGGAATCTATTTCTTCTTGAGGTGTTACTGATAACATTCTCCTTATCTCATTCATCACTGTTCATTTATTGATAAAATAGAACAAACCGCAAGTTCCACGTGAAAAAATGAAAAAGAGCTACATTTTTTGTTACTTTTGCTATAGTTCTGTCACCTATCTTCCTTCATTACCAGGGAATGATTCTTTGGTTTGCTTAAAAGATTCCTGTAACTCATTTGATAGTGAAAACTAGTTGGAAAAACATTTTCGATAAGCCTCCATAGGTACGCTACACTCTGAATTGAAATAATACTTCAGCAAGCATTGTAACTAAGGTTACACTAAAATTGTCTTGACAGAACAAAATTAGAATTATTTTAACAACGAGCGGTATGTTCATACGTGAGCGATCCTAATTAAAATAGTTTGTTTTCAAAATATCAAAACAATACGAACTGTCACTGACATCTGTAAAGTCTAGGCGCGGCATGTATAATGTTTTTCACATTTTAATGCAGACGTTCAAATCTGCTGGCCGCCTGCAACCCAACACCATGATTTCAAATAACACGCATGCACTATCGGTATATATGATATCTAAATTACACATGGAGATAACTAATTGATAGAAATACATATTCACATGCTGTTTTGTATCCTACATCTTATTTTAACTATAACAAATATTACGAATTAAAAGCTACGTGGTTTTGCTCGAACCCCCCACCCCCTTTTCCCCGCTTACCCCACGTAACCCAACGTAGCTTTCTACTTATCCCCTCTTCCCCCTCCCCCTTTTTAGACCGAGTCACGTACTTTGTGGACACTCACTAATATGTAAGGAACAATTCCAGTGTTCGCACACTAAACAGATAATAATCTCGAATGAAAGTATGAACAGAATTAGAGGGTCCCCAGATAGTTAGTAGGATCACAGGACAGTGTATTTTTAGGGAAGGGAATTTTGCTAATTGTGGTTAACGTAAGAGAAGTGGGGGAAAATAATAATATAATAATATTTAATTATATTGCAATGAAGCGCATGCTCCGATGGCAATTTCCTTCACACCCATCTCCCCCTTTCCTGCACCCACCTACATTTGCCCTCTACAAATTTTAACTATAAAGTCTTTCAATGTTGTTGATAAATTATTCATCATTTCCCATGGTAACTTATTCCAATCCTTGACACCCATACCTAAAAAAGAGAATCTTCCTATCACCCTTGTGCCTGAACTCGAATGCCAGCTTGTGGTCATGATCATCTATTCCCTTTCATGCATTATTTTAAAATCTTACATCAATATCTTTCCATACCTCATCACCTATACATGACTTGTAGACTCTCATGATCCTCTTCACCCTCCTCCTGTCTCTCAATGAATCCAATTACATCTCTTTCATCGTATCTGTTACTGATTGCATTCTGTGGTAATTTCTAGAAACAAAACTAGCAGCCCTTTTTTGCACCCTCTCCAACACATGTATTTGAAACTCATAATGTGGGTCCCATACTACACTACCATATTCAAACAATGGTCTGAACTAAGTTTTGTAGACCAATTCCTTTACTTCTCTCGTACATACCCTCATCACTCTTTCCAACAAGTTCAGAATTTTGAAAAATTTTCCTGCTACCTGACCAATGTGTCCTGTCCAGTTAAGCTTGTTACCAAATATAATGCCAAGATAATTATATTTCAAGTCTTCAACAAGAAATTCTTTCCCCACCTTACAATCATAATCATCCTTTGGTTTTTCTATTTGTGTACCTAATAAGCTGACCCTTCTTTTCATTTATTTTAATCCCGTGTTTACCAACCCAATTAGATATCCTGTCCAGATAACCCTGCAGCTGTTTGCAGTACTCTACCGTTTTGATCCTTTTATATAGCATCTGCAAACAATCTAATTTCTGATAGTAAACAACCAACACAATTATTCATTAGAATAATGAATAGCAATGGTCCAAATATGCTACCCTTTGGCACTCCCATTTTTACTTCCACTTCCTTTGATATGGCATTTCGTACACTTACTTTCTGTTTTCTACCTTTTAAAAATTCTTCTCCCCAGAAAATCACTTTTTCGCCCACCCCAATAGCTTTTACCATATTTACTACTATTTTATGGCTCACTCTGTCAAAATCCTTTGAATGATCTAGTGCTACACTATCAATTTGGCCTCCCTTGTCCATTTCATCTGAAATATCTTGCTTATAATCCACTAACGGAGATTCGCATGAATATCGTTGCCTAAAGTCATGTTGCCTACTTTAAAACCACTTACGCTTCTCACATATACTTCCGATGTGGTTGCATATCAATCTCTCCATTAATTTACCTACCACTGATGTCAAACTGATTGGCCTATAATATTCGACCCCATCATTTATATACCGGCACTTTTCGAGTCCTGTGGTAAGCAGTAAGTACCCAGACTCAATTTAAATAATACAGGGTATTTCAAAAAGAATATACGTATTACAAAGTATTCTTTTGTCCAAACTATAGATCGCTGCGCCCCGGCTCGGCTATTGGAGAAACGAATACATAGTCTGGTTTATTTAATAGCCGCTAGATGTCAGTCATCTTGTGTTATTCTTGGTAACCATCATATGTTTAAAATGGCTACTCCACAGCAGAAATCATTTTGTGTTATCAAGTTTGCGAAGTGCAATTCCGTGATTACAGTGCAAAGACGTTTCAGGTTGAGGTACCAAATGCATCCTCCAAATGGGTGGAACTTTCGTAGATGGTATCGACAGTTAGTAGATACCGGATGTGTATGTAAAGGAAAGATTCCTGGCCGCCCTCGTGTTTCTGAGGCACATGTTACACGAATTCAAACTGCTTTCCAACGTAGTCCTTCAAAATCAACTCGTCGTGCCAGTCGGGAGTTACAACTACCTGCAACAACAATTTGGCGTGTTTTGAGACGTCGGTTGGTTATGAAGCCGTACAAGTTACAGTTGTTACAAGCTCTGCGTCCTGATGACAAACGGAAACGTGTGGCATTTTGTAACGAGATTAATGATGCTATTGACAATGATAACACTTTCGCACAACGCATCGTTTTCAGTGATGAAGCGACTTTCCATGTTAGTGGTCAGGTAAACAAACACAATGTTCGAATTTGGGGTCTACAGAGCCCACTTGCAGTCATTGAACATGTACGAGATTCACCTTAAGTCAATGTGTTTTGTGCGATATCCCGATCATCTGTTTACGGCCCATTCTTCTTTGATGGAAACACGGTTAACGGTCAGCAGTATCTCGCTATGTTACAAAACTGCTTGTTTCCGAGGCTGCACGAAGACAAATTCATTTTTCAACAAGACGGGGCACCCCCTCACTGGAGTCGCCAAGTGCGTGAATATCTGAATGAAACTCTACCGAACCGTTGGATTGGTCGTCAAGGAGCTGGCGACTTAACATGCATCAGCTGGGCTCCACGGTCACCGGATTTGACACCCTGTGACTTCTTCCTGTGGGGTTTCATTAAAGACAACGTTTATGTACCACCACTCCCACAGAACCTTGAGGACTTGAGGAACCGGATCCGTACTGCCGTAACATCAGTGACGAAAGACAAGCTTGCGCGAGTATGGGAGGAATTTGAGTATCGATGTGATATTGTTCGTGTGGCTGATGGAGGACATATTGAACATCTGTAATCTGAACTTAAGAGGTTCGTAAATATGTGTGTAAAGTTTCATATTCGTATGTCTTACAGTTTAATAAATATATGCATTCGAAATACGTATATTCTTTTTGAAACACCCTGTACTTCAAGGTGAAGGTACAATGTCACATCCGGCTAAGATATCTGTAGTTATCTACACCAGCTCATTTATGTTTTTTACACTTTCATATTACCTTCGTGATAACCTCAGGATGAATTAAAACAAAGTATTTTGAAGGCAGTAAGGAGGTAATCTTTCACGAACAACTTGCTCCTAAAAATGGTACACCGAATTGTGGAGTCAGTTGTAGATGGATTTGAATAACGAATGAGAAGTCAGAAATTATTAGAAAGTACCTGGGTGACCGATTTTCACTCGGCATCTTTCGATTTCTGTTCAGTATGCAAGATTTCATCAAAATTCTTAGAGACGTTTGTGAGAAATTAATTTTATCGGTGACCTTCGGAACTGACGCGAAATTGCTAGTAACCTGTTGAAATTTGTTTTAATTACTTCGTCATTATGTCCTCTTTGCATTTTGCGCTCTTGTTTTGCGGAAAACTTGCCAGGAATTTAAAATGCCGAAATATGACAACGACGCACAGCAGTTGGATGCCGTCAGCGTTGAAAAATCAGGGATAGTCTCTTAAAATGCTGATTTAATCTTTTACTGTAATTTTTTCTTGCCGTTTCAGCTATTCTCCGTTGAAAAAAGTCGCATTTAATTGAAAAATAGACAATTTTTATCCGAGTTGTAATACGGTGATGCCCGCCCTCTTATATAGAAACGAGCAGTCAGAGATTGCTTCCATTGTAAACAAATACACCATTTTCTATGGACGCCACAAAAGGCGAAATTGCGTAAAATTTTTCACTTGTTCCTGGTTATATTTTAACCTAACCACGAAATCTGTGACGAAACGAAACTTTTTAGGTTCATATGATCCCTGTACCTATAATTTTTTGTTATTTTTGCAGTGCTGATAACACTTCACAGTTGCTCAGCCTCATATTTCGGTTATTTTTTTATTTTTCTAGCGACTTTTCCACAAACCAAGAGCGCAAAATGTGAAGATGACATGTTGACGAAGCAATTAAACCAGATTTCAACAGGTTACTATTAATTTCGCCGTTATTCTGAAAGTGATACAGCATCCATTTTATCTATTTTCAAAAGTTGCTCATATGATACTACTAGATTGGATAGAAGGAAGCATATTAAGCAATTCAATCAGAGGTAGGACGGCCAGTTCCTTTTCTTTGGGACTTACAATTTAACGCAGAATCCCAACCACAGAACTTCCCATCGTAGTTCATATGGTTAAATACATGTCTTCAAAATTCTTGCTCCCATCGGAATTTGAAGCCGGAATTTTTTAAGAGCTAGAGCAGTAACCACATTTTTTCACCACTAATTACATGTTATACATTCAATATATTTCCTTCCTACTTACTTAAGAACTGCACTCGTTTAAATGAATATGGTGAATAATCGTCAGGATTTTCTTCAATTGAGTCTTCACTGGGCGAAGTTCGGTTAAGTTGGTTGAGACGATTCTCTATTAGGTTTTCTTGAAAAGTAATTAATGATAACCGGTTTTTCAATATATTTTTTTTCAAAGAAGTTGTGTAAATATAAGTATCACTTCTGACAAAGACTCATTTTAAATATCTTCTTTTGAAATGTTTTACTATTAAACATTTAGCGCTAGTATTCCCTCGAGTCAGCTAACATACAAGAAATATTCACTTAAATATATAATTTCTTTGAAACCAAAGACAAAAATATTAGTTAGCTTCCTGTTATCTGAATCATCTACTAGATGGCGTTGGAGCCATTTTCGAGCCATTTTCGAGATACCAAGAGCAAAAATTGTTAGTATTTTGTAATTTTTTTTTTTTTTTTTTCCCAGGGAGGGACACTATTTAGATGATCTTAAAAGTCAAAACATCACATAAATATGAAGTTTCATCCAAACTGTTAGCGCCATTCCCAAGATCAAAAATAGATATATACAAGAATTGCTCGTTTAAAGGTATAAGATAAACACTGTTAAAATTATTTGTGCTTCTGCCCAACGACCAACCGAGAACGCAGCCACGATGACACAACTCGTAGGGAGGATGCTGAGAGCTATTGTGACGCGGGAAACGGAAGAATTGACCTCACGAGCATTCTGACTTGAGTACTTCACATCAACCAGTGCAGCTGAACTACACTGTGATGAATGCAGTTCTGTGTACTTACATTTCGGTGACCAGACCAGTTGAGAAGCTTAACATTGTAACTGAGTTTCCTCCTATAACTGATACTATAACAACATGTCTGGGCACGATAGGTGTGAACAATGCATTAACAATTCCTCACAACCACTGCCAGGTGATGTGCCAATGTGAAGCGCTGTTCCTGGAACACGGATTCCGTTCTGTCCACGCAAGAATGAAGACGATGATATCGTTAGTAAATGTAATGATTCATTGGCCGCGATTCAAAGGAAACTGAACAATAATACCCGACCTGGTCTCCCTAAATCGTGGCCACGCCCTTTGGCACTGAAAACGGGTCGTCTAAACTGAGCTCCTGGTCACGTTTTTGCCGCGAGACCAAGCAGGGAGGTCGGGTGGAAGTTCCATCCGATTTAGGGCAAAAGGGTGGGGGTAAGTCGGGCCCCCATCACCCTGCCCTGAAAACTGGCAGTGTAAAGCTTCACCCGGTTGTGCCCACACTGTCTAGTTACCCGTTTTCTATTATTTTGAGACGGTTTCATCCGATAATCAAGAAAAATAAGTATTGATAGAGTTGCTGGAGGTGTAAAAGACCCACAATTTTTTATGGGACACCTCACATAGAGATGCTAATATTTTTTTAAAAAAAAGTATATTTGTCTTTTAAAGAGGAAAATAAAAAGTATATAAAGGAAAAAAGAAATTAGTTATTTATTGTCTTAAGTACATATATTTTCGGGCTTACTGCACTAGCTATTAATTTTTGGTTTAATTTCAGTGTTACAGCTGGAGCCACGTTCTACAACTAGTATAACAAAAAAAGAAACACTCATTTTTCAATTTATGGACGCTCTGTTTCTCCTTTCCCACCATCTTGCATTTATTTAGTTTCATCATAAGCACTAACATGTCGTTTGGAAATTCATTGAATAGCATAGTTTACTAAAAATTAATTGTTTCCGCATAGTTATGGTTCCGTTAGAAATAACGGCGAGTGGACACGAGTCGACTGGAGTATAACAATATGAATGGTCCACCATTATTGCCTCGACTCCGAAGCTGTAATTACAGTACACAGAACAAAGGACGCTAGTGAGCAAAAAATCGCTGGCCAATAGGTACTTTTTCTTGCAAAAGGTTGTGAAACTAGCAGACGAACGTTCAGTTACATGTGTTGTATACTTTATTCGAAATAAAGTATTTTCGCATACTTTATTCGTAGGAAAAATTATAACAAGCAAAAATAAAATATGGCACTTTATAATACAGTATGGTTGGCAACCCTAATCTTATATGCCCTCTATCATAACAGAGACATTTTAGGTGTCACCCGCTAGAAATTCCAGAAATCTTCACCATCCAACACACCTAAGAGTTTAAAGTGACTGAACATATGCCTTTGTAAATATAATTGCTTCGCACCCGTCTTTTTTTTTTCCTAGGCTTTTCGCACAATGTCAAATCGTATGAGTTACACCAAGAATTTGTGATTTTGATAAATATGGAGCCATATATATTTAATTTAAATATTAGAACTTTAATAAAATGTGTAACTAACTAATTTTATTACTATTATTACTACTGAATGGAACGTGCAAATTTCAGAGCTAGACACATACGAGTGGTGGTAAGCCGTTAGTACGGTAGTACCAGATCCTGGCGGCCGACGGGTCGTCTTAATGCGACTCACTGTCGATGGTAAGAAATTGAAATCGGGATCGGGAACGGACCAGGATGATCGGGAACGGGTCGTCTAAATGGGCCTTTTTTATGTTCTACCATTGTGTCTGAGCTAAAGCCAACTGATTCTTGTAAAATGATTTATTAGGTGTTGTACAGTACTGTAATCGATTTCTTGTCGTGTTCTTCCTTCTTTTGCTTCATTTTTATTTCAACTGTCGGATGTTTCTCAGTGACACAATAAATAAATTCAATAAAAGATTAAATACAATATTAATAAATCCCCTCTTAATTTTATCTTTTTCTAATTCATGAAAAGTTATATCACCCACTGTATTTAAAACTGCGTTATTTTAGTATAAATTATTTACCATGGGGGCCATTATTACTTTAATAACTAGCTTAAGAAAAGAAAGTGATAAAATTACCAATATTACACTCTTGAAAGACTAATTTAATCTGTTTCATTTTTAGAAGTTATAAATGACACTGATCTATATAAAAAAAATATCTTATATTTTAACTGACGTCATAAATTGGACGTTTTGCTGAAATTCATTGATTAGTGAGTACACGTGTTGTTAATGATTTTTACTGCAGTAGATTGTGACGTAGCAAAATAAAATGGAAGTTTACTACATCAGATTAGGCTTGAGGTCTTAATTACTATAATTGGATTTATGTACTCATTGTGTGTGTGTGTTTTTTTTTTTTTTTTGTTTTTTTAAAAAGATATATATTTGGTCAAATATTGTTGCCGGCGAATCTATGTTTCTCTGCTGTTATGTTTTCTTTATTCTGATTCTGAGAATATTTTACGCAAGGCACATTTCACAAATTTTATAGAGATAGCTTGCCGTCGAGTACCCTTCAGATTCGTAGCATTGCTGCACCAGTTGCCTCGGTGAAGTTTGAATGACGCACTTAAGGTCGCTTGCCTTTTTACTCGCTGATGTTGTACACATTTGAGTGCTGCATTGCTACGTTTTGTTCATAGCTACGCAAGTAAATATCTACATCAGTCGTACGCCAACGTGTACGTATTTGCCAAACTAATTTCAAATAAATATTCGAGCATTTTCCATCGTATCAGTGTGAAACCGTTGCCATTGAAATAAGAGGGCAAGCGACAAGCCTTATTTGATGAGACTGTGCCTTAGATGGTTCATTTGACTATCCGGCTTTCACTGAAGAAGTGGACCTCAAAAAGTCCATGGACAATAGGAAAAATCACACCCGTTTTGCACTATAAAAATTATATTGATTTACAAAATCAGCGCTCTGAAACATGAAGTATGAGATATCATGGACCAACAATTTAGCTGTAAAGTTTCTTCCACAGGCACACATTTGCGGAACAATTTACGGATGAATTTGAGGCTGAAGTTATGGACGATGCTCCCCTCCTCAAACCGCCTTTCATTTTTTTTTCATTTTTTTTTCTGGTTTGAGATGATCTTCAACATTGACCAGAATGGTTATAGTTTAGCTGAGGAATTCCAATATATTTGCAAACAGATAAAGAGATCAGTTGAATAAAAGGTGATACGAAAATTAAATCACTTATTTCTTGAGCGACAGTTTTTGTTGTTTTACGTAGCTGTAGTTATTTTGTCGAATACACGTATGTGAGGACTTGCGATATATTAGTTTACTCAAAGTACTCGAGTGGTATAGTACCACTCCTGTAGATTTCACCGATAAAACTTGCGGAAGCCTTGGCTGTTCTCGTCCTCTCTGTACTATTAAAATCGACTTGATACAGGCCCATCTTCGCTCTGAAATCATACGAAATAACAGAGTTACTGACATTAAAGAAACACGGAATGATACAACACTGCCTATTTTTACGTACATTATCTTGTACACGACAATTAACTAAAGTGGAATCTGGAGCACTGTAAACTTCTACGAATATCAATCTCGCAATATATTCCGCGATGATTTCTAATCAACTGCGTCCAATTTCTCCTTTGTGGACTGTGGATCACCGTAAACCGTTATTCCGTGATTGGTCTAAAAAGTCCTCAGATCATACTGTAGATGGGAATGACGTTTCATCCATGTTGATAATAATTTATTAGCTAGCCAGTTGTTGTTGCTTTAATTCACTTTCCTTTATGCACCTATCAAGCAAAAGGACGCGTCCCCAAATTCTTTGTTTTCCTTATTTTAATCCCCTTTTATGCAATTTAATTCTCGATAGCAATTTTTACAGGTAGGTTCTGATTGTAATAAATTAGTACTTCAGATGTTGATATTTTTTACCGGACAAGCCGACAAGATTGACTATACGCTGGTGTCATTACCTCGAATCTGTGCCATATTTCATATATCAAATATCTATTACATTTGTTTGTAAAAACGATTTTAACCTAATCATAACGAAATTTCTTGCATACCAAAAGCATCTTCCTTTACTATTTTGTCCAGATCCTTGCAAATCTTGTATTAAGTAAGGTTTTTGTGACCACGAATGCTTGTGGCACAGAAAGTAGATATCCGACTGCTTACCCCTATCTCTGTCATTGCTCTAACGTCTTCTGGGTACAGATGGTACGAATCGGAGGCCACATCTCTATTATTTCCTTCCAAGGTAAACTCTGGGTATTCGTGCAACATGCGGTACCATATGCTTTCACCCTTACCTGCAGAACAAAACGAACAGCCTAGCAAGTAAAGTTCCTGCGATACGTACAGCGCATCCACCTTAGAACATTCATTCTTAGGTGAAATCGAGAAGCATTCGAAGAAAATTTTTTCTTACCAGCATTAAACCAAAATAGTGATAAAATAATATTTTCCTCTATTTAAGAATACAACTCATTTTTTAAAAATACCTAAGTTCTTTTGCCATATATTAAAATTTAAAGACTCATTCTTATTCTGACCTGACATACATTTTACTCAAACAATTTCTACTGTGATGGAGATAATTTAAAACGTATAAGGGAAATTTTGTTTAAAAGTAAGACATTTCATTGCCGCAAATGATTTTTGAGATGCATTATAGTTGAATGAGATGAAGGAATGCTACGTTAGTAACTACTAAATGATAGACACAGTTGATTAATTTTAACGTATAATGCATGAAATAAATATTTTTTTTTGCTATGCAAAAAAAAAGGCAACCTCTTTTAACATATATTTTAGATAAAGCAGAGGGTGGTGCCCATGGTAGTACATGAAAAATCCGAACTAATGTCTTAAGATTGTGACCAGAGTTAATTAAAATTTGGTCGAAAAAACGTTTCACTGATGGAAAGTAGTGACGAGGGATGAGGTGGTAAATGAAATTCTCGAATGGTTCTCCAAGCTTTCATCCTGAGAAACAAAAGGCAAAGTCTGTTCAGTAATTCTTTCGTATTGCCGATATAAACAGGCAACAGAAAAAAATCCAGATATTCAGGCTTCTTGGTCTTCCAAATAATCTATCCCAACCATTATTATTTCAAACACACCTTCAATGTGCAGACACAGCACAATTATAGTTTTATTATTGTACTGATACGTCTATGGCTTCACACGGTTGAATACAACAAATCGCATAAGTATTCAGAAAAACAAAAACGTGTTCCTGAATTGAAGACGACGAAACAATTGAAAAATAAATTCCATAACTGCAATGTCTCAGAAAATCTTTGTTAATATTAAGTGTCGGAGATAACTTCTGTGACTTAATATAATCCTGATCTCAAATGTAATACCCCATTCTGACTACGAAGACTTTTGGTACATAGGTTGACTGGAAATCCATTATTGGAGGCAATCAAACTTCTTCATAGTTGAATACCTTATTTCTCTTCCTGTTTGCTGGCATACCAAGGTTTGCTATCACAGAATAAATGACGTCAGTGTACGTAAGCCATAAGTTCCGAACAGCTTTTGCTTTGCGTGCCTCCTTTACCAATCTGTTTAATTTTAAATCGATAAACTTCCAAGTTCGGCACTCGTTCAAAACAATATAGGGATTCCTGCTGGTCGAAGTAATCTTTGTCCAGGTACATTCTCGTTACGATATATATATATTTATATATATCTTTCCAAACAATATAGGGATTCCTGTTTCTTCTAGATCATTCAGTAGGTCAAGTCACAGAATCTGCTATATATTTACCATTTCTCATTGTTCTGATTTACCTAAGAAAGTTCCACTAACAGTGTGTTAGAATCTTTTCAGAGTAATATTTTATTTCTTTGAAAGGTCAGTCATATTTTCAGTTACATGGTGACATTGATTCTATCAGTTTGCATGTATCAGTCATCTCACTATGATTTCTAAGCGGAACAGTCTTCACAGGACACAAGTTAGCACGTCAAACTGTCCATACCTTACTTTCGATCAGTTACCCCTGCATACCAAGCCATAAAAAGTTTCTTCTACGTTATCTGTACCGGAGAAACGTGATTTCTGGTTTTATGAATGCTACAGGTTCTTATTATGTCACAAAGTGGAAAGTTTAACTTTTTTTATACAACTATTGGTGAGTGAAACACCCTTTATACAACATTATATTCAGATCCGTCTATGTACAGTCTTTGACTTTGTTTCTGGCCGCCGCTGAAAAATTCTATCACTCTTATTTTGCACAATCTGGCATCAAAGTCATCCCATGCAACACTAACGAAATTTCATTGGTGGATATTTAATTCAGAGTCATCTATATTGTAGATTTTTCATTTCCTTAAGTCAGTGCAGGAAACAATTGGCTATCAGATAGGAATTAAGCTCCTCCCACTAACGATTCTTATTGGCAGAACAGTTCATCAACCTTCCATTACATTTCTATAATACTTTACCAAAATTCAGATCTTAAAACTTATCCCAAAAGTTGTAATTAACGGGACTGCATTAAATTGAGGCAGGAAACAGGTTCAATGCTGTATATTACTACAGTTGATTAGCATAAAATTATAACGATAAGGTTGGTATACTCATTTTGATAATTCCTTCGGATAATATTTCACTCATATATCTGGTCAGTCCACAAACCAAGGGATAATCATGTTCCATGAGGTAGAATTTTTAGTACTACGAAACTACAGAAACAAGAAATTATTTCGGAAGTGTCTCTCTCCAAGATGGATTGAATAAAACAGTTTTCCTACACTGCGATGTATATTCCTATACGAGGAAAGTAGCACCGAGCGTGTAGTGGTCCTGTGGTAAGCGTTCTCGGTTGTTGAGCGAGCGGTTCCGAGTACAAAACGAAGTACTTCTTATATTTTTTTTTAAATATAGAAATTTATCTTTACTTGTATTTTCTTTATAAGCGTACCGAGACTGCATATTGCTTATGAGTATAAGGTATCCATGATTCTTTCCTAACTGCGTCAGGAAATAAGATAAATATCTGCGAAAGTACCCAACGTTTCGTAACTAATAGCCGACGTAAGCATGAAAGATTTGCGGCGTCAGAACTGACGGAAATCTACACGGGCTTCAAGCCGCGCCGAAATCATATCATCTGTCCCTTTTCAAACGACACACATGTTTCCAAACCAATTATTTCACAGTAGAACGATCATCGCGTATCAGAAAGAAATAATTTACACGAGGAATTATTGCTCCCTTTGTAGGTGGACGATAATGATTAAGCACTATATAAATAAATGAGAGTTAATCGCGTAGAACTAAATATTAGCACCGCAACAAATCAAACGACCATTGTCACTAAAATATTTACAACCAGATTATTATCATAGGACAAAAATAAATTCTTTCATAACTGGTATAAGTAATTACAATTAATTGAGAATCGGGCTTAAAGGCAGGGAGTTCTTAAATTACCGTTTTCCCCGTTTTCTACAATGCTGTTAGTAGTTTCTAACACTATTACTTCATGATCTTTACAGCACTGGGATTTAATAAACACAGGGCCTAATTGCTCATTACTTAACAAGGCGTGAAATTACCTGCGTTATTCTTTGTTTGGAATAACATAAATAAATACAAGCATTTGGCGAATGAGAATGTCGCCGTTCGCGTGATTGTTTTTTAGTCTCTGGTTTAAAGTGGAACGCTCAAGTTTTCTCACCCGTCATAATCGACTCCATAATCGCCTAGGTCTCAAGGATTCGAACAAACACAGTCTACCGGTAAAGTAAGGTTGATAATGTCTAAAGACTGGAAGACCGAGCGTGGCGTGTGAGCTGTAACGCTCTGGCTCCAGGCAAATGCTGGGATGATTCTTATAGAAGGCCATGGCCGTTCCCTTCTTTAATAACTTCAACATCGACGAAACGTAAAGCAATAAACAAAAAAAAATAAGGATAGGGTGGATGTATCGTTAATCGATTTCAAGCCAGCTGCGACGTCCAGAATAAATTTAGCCAGCTTTTTTTTATGATTTTACGCCTCGTCGATATAGAGGTGATTATTGACTGGATAGGAGTAGTGGCAAGGATTTCGGTCATGCCCTTGTAAAGAACCCATTCCGGCATTCATATGGATTGATTTGAGAAACCTTGGAAACCACAAATCTGCATGGCCGAACTTGGATTGGAACCTATGTCCTCCCGTATAAGAGACCAGAACGTAAACGATTTTCAGACGACGCTAGTCATTCACAGCACCGACAAACGCGTGTTCCGAAATGGTAATGATGTAGAAAAATAGATATTTGTTGAACCTCTAAAACGGTAAATAAATAAAATAAAATAATTTGATTCTTTATCTATGAATGCTTAGGAAACGTTACTTTTTGCATTGCCCTCATGCAATTAACATGGATTCCCACCGTATTTTCAATTACCAGCTGTAAGTTGGATAACTGTGAAACCAACAAAAACTTTTGCCAATTGTGCTGCTCGTGTTAAATTATTACGTGTATTATTTACGCGTTATAAAGGTATTCTTCCTTGCCGAAGGAAGCAGGAAAGTTAAGACTACTTCCTGGTAAGCGTTGCCATATTTACTTTCTGCGATGTTGCCACGATGTTCTGCCTAGCAGTAGCGCTATAGCAATTTCCCTATACAAGAAATAGTGTCTCATAGCTGGACACACACAGTGGCGAAATGAAAAATTATTTATGTTCCAGTCTCATCTGGAATATTTTCATTTAACTGATTACTTCTCTTATAACAGTTCGATTCTTTATACAAATTACTATTCAATCACGAAATGTTGTATCTATATGTATTTTTTTCTTTGGTCATATAATTGATGAGGCACAAGATTCTGTAAGTCCAGGTGGTTGAATGATGGATTAGAAACTGTATTGTTTCATTGATGGAATTATACGGATGTTTGACTGATCTATTAATATCAAAAAATTTTGAGCTTCACTTTTAAAAATGTTTATCAGTAATGTTTAGATGCAATTACAAATCATATACTTACAATAATTCATTGCCGAACGAATTGGATGAAGGGTTAAGTTCATCAGTGACATTAGACAGTACTCAATTCATATTCGCGATCCAGCCATCAAAATGTCTGTTTAAATTTTAAAAAATCCGAAATTGCTCAAAGGAATTATAATTGCCCCTTCTGATGGACCGAGGTCGTTTTTTTTTTTTTTTTTTGTTTTTTTTTTCGTTGCTTAAAAACTAATCTTTTCCGAGCCATTGCAATAATAATGACTTTACTAAAGAATAACAACGAAATTGAATTTGGATTGCTTAATAGATACATGCAGACATGTGTAGCTTTTGCTTCTCATTAAGTGTACAATATGTTTTCACTGTCCCAGTGTACAGGCAACACAAAAAAACGCTCGTAAAACCACTTTTGTCCGCGGCATGACTCGAACCGTGGAAACGCGAGACAACGCACTGGCTTCCGGGATCAGCATGGCATCCGCGAATCTGAGCCACTTACAGTACCATCCTCTTTGGATTACCAGAGACAGAAGCTAAGGTAACAACAACTTATAACTAACTTGGCATTATTTTTCCTCCTTCCTCAAATTTCCTGTTTCTTTCTTGCAATTTCAGATTTCGCAAAATAAGGTTATCCTGTCATTATATTGAGGATATACATCAATTATATCATTACTGATCACTAGTAGGAGCAGCATTTTGTTAAATACGGAATCTCCTATTAGCATGTTATTCGTCAATGATGATTTTTTTGTTTTCGTAAGAATAACTACTCACATTTTCAATTCTGATTTGCTTGCTAATACCACTGTGTCCAACAGGAACATTAGCTACAAAAGTTGCACATTAGTTTGATTTAGGTCCTTGGTTATTTTTAAACAGCCATCATTACCCCAATCATCAATCTCTCGCCTTTGCCATCAGCACTAGAAAAAAATTGGTAATGTTGAGTGGCACAAATCGTAATGGTTAAATTAAATATATCGGAAAACTGGCTTTCAGTTCCTACTCACGCTTGATGTGTTGACGCTTTCTCATTTCAGCCAAAACATTAATTTTAAGATTCTTTTCCACTGTTACAATTGACCACGAAACATATATAATTATACTTATATGATATGTATTTTGCAACAAGTAAAAAGGAGATAAAGAATGGAAAAAAAGATTGACAACATGTGGGCTTGAACCGAGAACCAGCCCGTTTACAGACCACTCAGTCACCTGGACATACAGAATCTTGTGCCTCATCAATTATATGACCAAAGAAAAAATAAACATATACATACAACATTTCGTGATTGAATAGTAATTTGTATAAAGAATCGAACTATTATAAGAGAAGTAATCAGTTAAATGAACATATTCTAGATGAGACTGGAACATAAATAATTTTTCATTTCGCCACTGTGTGTGTCCAGCTATGAGACACTATTTCTTGTATAGCGCTACTACTAGGCAGAACATCGTGGCAACATCGCAGAAAGTAAATATGGCAACGCTTACCAGGAAGTAGTCTTAACTTTCCTACTTCCTTTGGCAAGGAAGAATACCTTTATAACGCGTAAATAATACACGTAATAATTTAACACGAGCAGCACATTTGGCAAAAGTTTTTGTTGGTTTCACATTTATCCAACTTACAGCTGATAATTGAAAATACGGTGGGAATCCAAGTTAATTGTATGAGGGCAATGCAAAAAGTAACGTTTCCTAAGCATTCAAAGATAAAGAATCAAATTATTTTATTTTATTTATTTACCGTTTTAGAGGTTCAACAAATATCTATTTTTCTACATCATTACCATTTCGGAACACGCGTTTGTCGGTGCTGTGAATGACTAGCGTCGTCTGAAAATCGTTTACGTTCTGGTCTCTTATACGGGAGGACATAGGTTCCAATCCAAGTTCGGCCATGCAGATTTGTGGTTTCCAAGGTTTCTCAAATCAATCCATATGAATGCCGGAATGGGTTCTTTACAAGGGCATGGCCGAAATCCTTGCCACTACTCCTATCCAGTCAATAATCACCTCTATATCGACGAGGCGTAAAATCATAAAAAAAAGCTGGCTAAATTTATTCTGGACGTCGCAGCTGGCTTGAAATCGATTAACGATACATCCTCCCTATCCTTATTTTTTTGTTTATTGCTTTACGTTTCGTCGATGTTGAAGTTATTAAAGAAGGGAACGGCCATGGCCTTCTATAAGATTCATCCCAGCATTTGCCTGGAGCCAGAGCGTTACCGCTCACACGCCACGCTCGGTCTTCCGGTCTTTAGACATTATCAACCTTACTTTACCGGTAGACTGTGTTTGTTCGAATCCTTGAGACCTAGGCGATTATGGAGTCGATTATGACGGGTGACAAAACTTGAGCATTCCACTTTATACCAAAGACTAAAAAACAATCACGCGAACGGCGACATCCTCATTCGCCAAATGCTTGTATTTATTTATGTTATTCCAAACAAAGAATAACGCAGGTAATTTCACGCCTTGTTAAGTAATGAGCATTTAGGCCCAGTGTTTAATAAATCCCAGTGCTGTAAAGATCATGAAGTAATAGTGTCAGAAACTACTAACAGCATTGTAGAAAACGGGGAAAACGGTAATTTAAGAACTCCCTGCCTTTAAGCCCGATTCTCAATTAATTGTAATTACTTATACCAGTTATAAAAGAATTTATTTTTGTCCTATGATAATAATCTGGTTGTAAATATTTTAGTGACAATGGTCGTTTGATTTGTTGCGGTGCTAATATTTAGTTCTACGCGATTAACTCTCATTTATTTATATAGTGCTTAATCATTATCGTCCACCTACAAAGGGAGCAATAATTCCTCGTGTAAATTATTTCTTTCTGATACGCGATGATCGTTCTACTGTGAAATAATTAGTTTGGAAACATGTGTGTCGTTTGAAAAGGGACAGATGATATGATTTCGGCGCGGCTTGAAGCCCGTGTAGATTTCCGTCAGTTCTGACGCCGCAAATCTTTCATGCTTACGTCGGCTATTAGTTACGAAACGTTGGGTACTTTCGCAGATATTTATCTTATTTCCTGACGCAGTTAGGAAAGAATCATGGATACCTTATACTCATAAGAAATGTGCAGTCTCGGTACGCTTATAAAGAAAATACAAGTAAAGATAAATTTCTATATTTTAAAAAAAAATATAAGAAGTACTTCGTTTTGTACTCGGAACCGCTCGCTCAACAACCGAGAACGCTTACCACAGGACCACTACACGCTCGGTGCTACTTTCCTCGTATAGGAATATACATCGCAGTGTAGGAAAACTGTTTTATTCAATCCATCTTGGAGAGAGACACTTCCGAAATAATTTCTTGTTTCTGTAGTTTCGTAGTACTAAAAATTCTACCTCATGGAACATCCCTTGGTTTGTGGACTGACCAGAAATACTGAGTGAAATATTATCCGAAGGAATTATCAAAATGAGTATAACAATCTTATCGTTATAATTTTATGCTAATCAACTGTAGTAATATACAGCATTGAGCCTGTTTCCTTCCTCAATTTAATGCAATCCCGTTAATTACAACTTTTGGGATAAGTTTTAAGATCTGAATTTTGGTAAAGTATTATAGAAATGTAATGGAAGGTTGATGAACTGTTCTGTCAATAAGAATTGTCAGTGGGAGGAGCTTAATTCCTACCTGATAGCTAATTGTTTCCTGCACTGACTTAAGGAAATGAAAAATCTACAGTATAGATGGCTCTGAATAAAATATCCACCAATGAAATCGCGAGGAGGCGGAGCAAGTATTTTGTTACTGTTGCCTGGGATGACTTTGATGCCAGATTGTGCAAAATAAGAGTGATAGAATATTTCAGCGGCCGCCAGAAATAAAGTCAAAGACTGTACAGTATGAGACAGAATTCGCGAGACCCTTCGCCTTTCGATTATGCTTCGTTCTAGACGCGAATACCGCATGGGACAACATAACTGGTAGGTGATACACTAAATTCATGATAAAATAGACCTCTTATACCCAATCTAAGACTAAAAATATGAGCCGGCGCAGCAAGAAACTCGCAGACGCTCAGAGGCAAAGTTCCAAGTTCTATAGTAAAAATAATCACGAATATCACCAATTTAGTCATCATAATTATTTAAATAACCAAATTGATTGATTATGGAGAGATGATAATACTTTTTTCGTAATTTTGATAACCATTGGGTATTTTTTTCCCCTCCAATAAACAGTTAACTATTCGCTAGAAAACGCAATTATATTGCGAATACCGACAAGAATCGCTAAATTAAGCACGGAAATCAAATAAGAGAGTTTGAATTGACTTAGTTACACTTTCTAGTGCTGCAGCGTTATAGAACTGTGTGTAACAAATACCCACAAAATGTTAAGGGTAAGTAGAAAGAGCATTTACGAAAGAACTCTAATGGTAAACTAAGTCACGAAATACACTAATTCCAGAAAATTAAATGGTGCGGAATATTAACAGCTCAATTTTGTTTTCATCATACCATATTTAAGAAGGTAAGCTTAACTTGAACGCAGTAGCAACAGTTTTAGTAGTAATAATAATAATTAAGAACTTTAAATAAATAAATAAATCCGTCTGCAATGTAAATTAGTGGTTCCACATTTTAAACCTGGAAGATGGAAGTAGGCAGACTTTTCTATGCCTCTCTTTGTTTCTAACTAACACTGATACGTCTATAAAATTTTCTGTCAGGCTTTATTTCCTACCTTCCAAGCCTGATGGATTATAGGTAACACTGTTGCGTGGCATTCGGGAGGACGCGAATTCAAACCCCGTCGGGTATCCAATTTCAGTATTCCATGGTTTCCGTAAATCTCTCCAGCTGAACTCCAGGAATGTTCTTTTAAAAAGAAGTGGCTGAAATTCTCACTTGACCCTAGTTTCCATTACTATCAGGATTCATATCACATTGGCGTCGAAGATATGATGAAGACAAAAAAAAAAAAAAAAAAAGAGTGTGGTGGGTATGTGGTATCCGGCTTTCGGGAGGTCGTGGGTTCGAATCCCCATCTAGCCATCCAGGTAAGCGTTTTATATGGTTTCCCCAAATCACTCCAGGTGAATGCCGGGATTGTTACTTCAAAAGACCATGGCCGGATTCCTCCACATTACTTGTCCCCAGTCCTTTCCTGCCTCTAATGACCTCATTAGATGTAAAGCAAGAAGCAAAAAATAATTTCTCAAATAAAAATAATTACATCTCTGTGGTGTGTTTTGGACATTTTCGTTCTTGGATTTATCTTATTCAGCTGCCGACAATGGTAGCGAAGGGACTAGAGTGCTATTTCCACATGTGTCTCTAGTTCGGTGTTGCTTTAGGGCTGGTCGACGTCGAAATCATTATAGAGGAAAAAGGACTGGGGGCATGTTTCGGGAAGGAATTCATCTATTGCCGTACCAGAGAATCATCCCAGCACTCACGGAGTGATTTCAATTAATCATGCAATATCGAAATACGGATGGATGCACGATGATTTCAACTCCTGTCCTTCCGAATGGGATGGCTTGAGCGTTACCGGGACTCTCGGTCACTGGTGCGATTTCGGCCAGGGGCATCGGTGTTGAGTAGGTGTTGTTGTATGTTTTGTGTCGTCTTTCAATTGTATGAGCAAAAAGCATTTGGAAATACATCAGTACACAGGATAAAAACACAAAACGGCTTAGTTGCTTGAATGAGTATCGGGAGGAATGCCATTGAAAATTTAAAGACAATTTTATTGAACCAAAAGGCAATTGGACACCTTCAAAAATATATCACAGGTCCACCTCATCTCACAAAAAATATTCTTTGTTTTGTGCCCACTTGTAACATGGCAAAATTCTAAAAACGTAATAGGCATAAAAAATTTGGAAATTAGGCGTACTGTAGTGAAGCTCTTTAGTGCACACGAGAAGGGTATTTAATTTTAGTTGAGTGTAAAGGATTTAATATCCTTAAGATTATGTGTGGTTATTTCGTAAGAAGAAAATCATCCTGCTCGCACAGTTTTTTTTTTTTTTTTTTTTTTTTTTTTTTTTTTTTTTTTTTTTTTTTCTATGGCTTTCGGCTGCTGAGGCCATACAGCCAGCTCAATGTGAATAAGTCATCATGCAGTGTTTATATTCAGTATCTTGTAAGTATGGACACCACAGGACGGACAGGACATTCACACAGACACACAACACTTAACATCCATGCCCGCGGCCGGATTCGAACCGGCGACCTTCGGCACGCGGTGCTAGCACTCTAGCCCCTACGCTACCGAGGCCGGCAAGTTGCACAGTTCAGACGCAAGGAGGAAGTAACCGTCTGACAACGTTTTCGAGGAAGTGTTTATTTACCAGTGGCTCTGAGGAAGTGAAGAACACTTGTTCAGTATAGCTCTAATAAGATTTGCGAATATGACCATCCGTACTCAAAATATGCCCATTTTCGAATTACGAACACTTACAAATACAGTGACAGTGATTTGCCGAAAATAACAGGATTTTGACTTCAGCATACCCTCATTGTATCTTGTATTTTTCTACTTGCACTATTTGATTACAATATTACAAATCAATATTCTGTAATAATGGAGTTATTAAAAAAACTGGAAGTGCACTCTGCCCGTATTGAAAATGGACCTGTCTCCATCCGCTGATTTAAATATTTTATGACCTTCGGTGCCTTTGACCATTTAACCTGCTGACTATTGTGTCAGCCTTTGTTGAGGTAATGTGGCACTCTATTGTGAAGTCAACACAAGACGAAGCACTTGAATCGGTGAACTTTAATATTATTATTATCATTACTCCGCGATTCACTAAAAATGTGTGGAGGGAGCATTGCACCTATCCGAAAGGGTAATGGTTTGGAAGGGATATACGGGATATGCCAGGAGGCCTTTACAATGCGATGACAGTGTTCTAGCCCCTACACTGCTAGCGCCAGCTTAAGTATCTTTTTTTCGGGATTCTAGCGAAGGAATTTGTGAATGTGTCTGCGGTCGTGGTTTGCTAACACGGAAGACAATTCCATTGGCCCACAGAGCAAAGAAATTATCAGACATTTCAGATATGCGATTTTCCTCTTCCTCGTTCTACTAACTTTATTATATTGCTACCTGAGGCTGTTGTCTCACACAGTTTTTTTTTATTTTATTTATGGCATTTGGCAAGTAGCCATGCAGCCAAGCTACGTACATTTTGTTTACATTTTGGGTATTTTCATCTTTATCTATATACATATTTTACAATTTGCCTATTTAACTATATACATTTGAATTAGTCATACAATCTTGTCACATACATTTATATTTACATATTTACCTATCAATATATTTAAATATTTGCATATTTCAGTATATACATATTTAGGTATACATACACCCATGTCACATACATTTGTATTTCTACATTTAACTATTTACACCTTTACGTATTTAACCATTTAATTATTTACATGTTTAATTATATGCATATTTAGGTTCGGTATTTACTTGTGAACCAACATTTACATAGTGTAGGAACGAATTGACTTGATCATCAGGTTTTGATGGAATATGGGTATTTCCGTCTTTTACCATAGTTGAGTTTTGTTAGACCGTTATGTTGTTACTGGCGACAAAGTTGTACAGAAGCCGGTATACTTTTATGTTATTTGAGGCTAGTAGGGTTGGTGTTGATGTAGGCAATTGCTGTCCCTCCCTTACCAAGGCACTTACGAGGGTGTCGCTAGCCAGCAGTGTATTTGCAGCAGCCAAAAAATATGTGATCTGGGGTTTCATCTTGATTGCTGTCACAGTCACAGGTCGGGTTATCAACTAGGTTCAGGCGATGGAGGTGTTGACGCCAGCGCCCGTGATTTGTTCTCAGGCGGAATATCGTTGTAATTAATTTTTTGGGAAATTTGCTATTTTCAAACCACGGTTTGGTAGGGAATATATTGCTTGTACAGATTTGTAGAAATCTTCCTTTTGTCTGCGCTTCTGTCTTCCAGTCTACCTCCCAAACAGTCGTCAGTTTGTTTTTGAAATAACTAAAGTGATCGGAGTAGGGAACATCAAGGTGTTTCACTTCGCCATTATAGGCTGCTTCCTTGGCAAGCGCATCTGCTGTTTCGTTTCCCACTACCCCACAATGTGCTTTAATCCACGCCATAGTGACTGGCTGGCCCCTTTTCTCTAGTATGGATATCCAGTTTATAATTTCGAGGGCCACAGGATTTGGATGGGTGGTAGTTGTGTGGTGCTGTAGGAGCTGCATTGCCGACATTGAGTCGGAGAGGATAACAACTGGTTTACGTTCGGAGTGGCTGGCATTCCGTAAGGCTTCTAAGATCGCCGTTAGTTCCGCTGTCAGTATGCTTGCAGACTGAGGTAGCTTGTATTTCCCGCACCTGTTTGTGAATGTTTCAACGAATGCACATCCTACCGCGTCTGCGAACTTAGATCCATCAGTGTAATATATTAAAGGTTCTCCCCACTGCACTCTGAGCTGTGCCAATGTTGTAGTGATAGCATGTGAGTTTCGTTGATTGGCAGAGGTCTAACTGTATGTTTAATTCTTTTATAGAGATTATTATAGTTTGTGGTGTAACATCCTATATGCCATGACTTAGTGATTTGCTTCTGTAGTGGTTGTACGTCGATATAGGCTGCTACTATGCACGGCATCGTCCTGTTAAACCAGTATCTGCTAGTGACGCAGTGCAGCATCAGCTGAGAGATTTTCTCAGTCAATTCGCTTTCTAGGAATTGCGACCACTTCAGAAGTGCTTTCGTTGCGAGGTATTGCCTTCTAAGGTGCAATGGCGGCTCCTTAGCTTCTACCAGCAAAGAGTTAGTAGGAGTCGAACCCATGGCCCCAAGACAGGAACGCAGAATTTTGTATTGTAGTCTATTGAGTTTGGATAGCGTGTTGTCTGACGCCGATCCAAAAAAGATACTCCCGTAGTCTAGGATGGGTCGTACGAGAGCCCTGTAGAGGTGTATTGCAACTGGGGGTTCGGTGCCCCACCATACTCCTGTTGTGGCTCGTATTACATTGTATGATGCTTCACATTTGGTAAGTATGTTCCTTATATGGGCCGACCATTTCAATTTATTGTCAATAATTAAGCCAAGGTACTTGACGTGGGGCTTAACTGGGCAAGTATATGGGCCTATTTGTATGCTCGTCATGGTAGGTATTCTGTGTCTAGTAAAGATGCAGGCGGCTGTTTTGTGAGTGGATATCTCCATACCGTTGTTCAAAAGCCAGCTTTGTAGTCTTTGTAGTGTCCTGCTTAACCTTCTTATACACTCCTCGATTGAGTCCGCTTCGGTATAAATGCAAAGGTCGTCTGCATACTGTAATAGTGTAGCTTCTCCTTGGGTTATCAGATGCAAGTCAGCCGTGTAAATATTGAACAGAAACGGGGCCAGGATCGAACCTTGGGGCAGACCTTTATTGACACATCGAGGACCCAAAATTTTTCCATTTTTCTTGACAATTAGCCACCTATTCCGCAGCAGTGTGTACAATTGCGTCACGAATCTTCGGGGAACCCCGATTTTTATCATCTTCTTCACTAGTATCGGCAATACTACGTTGTCATACGCGTTTTTTAAGTCCATGAACACCGCAACCATGTATTTGTTTCTACTAAGAGATAGCTGAGTGTCGACCAGCAAGTGGGCGAGTGTTTCTGTAGTTCCTGTGCCTTTCCTGAACCCCAACTGAAGACGTGGTAGGAGCGAGTGATTTTCAAACCACCATTCAAGCCGTGATTTAATCAGTTTTTCTAGACATTTGTACACACACGATAGTAATGTGATTGGTCTATAGGATGTTGGTTTGTCGGGACTCAAGGATGGTTTCTTTACGGCAACTATTCTTGCTGTCTTCATTTCTGTTATTTCTATGCTCTTTAACCAGACTTGGTTAAGTATCTCTAAGAGCAACAGTTTGGGAGTGAGAGGTAGATTGCCAAGCATTGGATAGGCAATGTTATCTGGACCGGGGGCTGTTCCTTTACCTCCAGATAATGCCCGGTTAAGTTCTTCAACGACGAATGGTTGCATAAGAAATTTGCAGTGGCTGTTATCGTTGTTGTCCCTTGGTGAAACAGACCGCTCCACCCATGGAGGCGCTAACGACATTAGGATTTCTTCCAGAACGGCTTCCGTTGGTTCTACCTCGGGTTCGGATGTCTGCTGAGATCTTTTAAATGTTCTAATTTTCTCCCATAGTCTTCTTAGGGGCATGTCTTTATTTAGAGTGGAGCATAATTCTTTCCAGGCCATTCTCTTTTTTTCTTTGAAAAGACGTTTGGCTTTTGCTTGGATCTTATTTAGGGCGAGGAAGTTACTATCTGTTGCCGACCTCCGATATTTGCGTAATGCTTCCTTTCTTTCTTCCAACATCTGCTGACAATCGTCGTCCCACCACACGGTGTTTGTATTGTTTCCGTGTAGTGAAGGGGCGCGTAACTGGAATGGCGAAAGAAGCCGCGTTTTCAATTTTTTCTACAAAGTTGTGATAGTCCCTCTCTACATCACCGCTCATTTCAAAATCTGCAAATTCTTGTGTTGCTGCTTCTCTATACCGCTGCCAGTTTGCTTTTCTTATATTCCATTTATAGTTTGGATATCTCATCGATTGCTGTTGTTTTGAGTTTGGGAAGGACAGCAATAGTGGCAAGTGGTCTGAGCCAAGGGGATGTTGAATTACAGACCAGTCTGTGCCCAAGGCGATGTTTGGTGACGCAAGGGTGATATCCACCGCGGAAGGAGATTCTGTTGGTCTGCTGATTCTTGTTGGTGATCCGTCATTAAGTAGTATTAAATTACTGTCTTCCATTAATTGTACTATATCCCTACCCAGTCTATCTTCTGTAGAGCAGCCCCATATTGGGTGGTGGGCGTTTAGATCTCCGGTGACAATTAACGGATTATTAATCTGTCTGAAAATGTATTGAAGGTCTTCTTTAGATAGCGGTGTACCAGGAGACTTGTACATGACCAGAACTGTACAACGCTGGCCTCTGAAAGAGGTTTCAATTGCACAACATTCTATATTGATTCCTCGTAAATCCAATGGACTTTGGTGAAGTGTCTATTGGAATGTACTAGGATGGCTACGCCACCGAACCCGTCCTCTCGGTCGTGGCGAATAATATTATAGCCTGGAAATGTGAATCTCTCCTCGGGTTTTAGCCATGTTTCCGTCACAGTGCAGATGGGGATAGCATTTTCTTGCAAAAACTGCATAAGGCTTTCCTTGTTGGACCTAATAGACCGTGCGTTCCACTGCAAAATCTTCTCCATTATCCTGAGAGGTTAACACTCTTTCTTCCTCTGTACCGTGCAGGTTGCTTGTGGATTCTATAATCCTACTAATATTATCCCTTATTGCGTCGATTGGGAGTGTCCCTCCTCCAGATTGTATCTGCTGTAGCAGCATGGTAATGAAATTAAGCATTATTTCTATTAGGCGATGCCTGTCTGATGTGGCTGGAGGATCCTCCATGTTATTGACGGTGCTGGTTAAATTACTCTGTAAGGGCACCGTTGGTCTTTGGCTTAGGAATGTGATATTGCTGGTAATCTTTCCAGTTATTTGTATTGCTATGTGTCGTGATCTGTTGAGGTCGGACGACTTTTGAATTAATTCCCGGAGGTACCATGTTGTCTCGTCTGAGTGGGACTGGGTTTGTCCCATGCAGTGGCTTGGACTGATTATTCTGCGGGGTTGTCCTCAGAGGGAACAGCGACATGTTCTGTTGTCTAGACAGTACCGGAGATTGGGAGACAATCTGTGGAGGGGTTGCTGCCGCCCTTGTGTATGGCCTATTATCAAATGAGGCTAGCTGGTAGGTTGGTTGTTGGTAGTTGTTGACAGGAAAAGAGTGCATGACCGGCAGAGGCGGAAATTCAGTTGGACTATTGTACTGCAAGTTGATGTTGGCTGCAGCTTGAGCGTAGGGTCTATTCTCATGTATAGCTGTGGCCTCGCTATAGCTGACATTATTCAACGCCATATATTGCTTTATGGCTCTCGTCTTCTGATATACGGGACACAGTCGATCTGTGGCTAAGTGTTGGCCAGAGCACAGAGCACACTTAGGTTGGGACGTTTTAGGACATGACTCAATGCTATGATCGGATGCACAAAAACCACAGCGCGTTTGGCTTCGGCACTGATTGCTCCCATGACCGAAACGCAAGCATTTGTAACACTGGGTAACTGATGGGATATAAACCTCAACATTACAGCGAACCCCGTGGATGTAGACAAATTTAGGCAGCAGCTGAGATTTAAATGTTAATACACATACGGGAAGTGGTGTAAGTTCCTGTTTACCTTGTTTTACAACTTTTTTATTGAACCGTCGGATACCTACTACTTGGGCCTCACATTCTATCACTGATAGTATTTCTATGTCGCTAAGGGAGATGTCCACGTTCCTAATTACACCCTGTTTGTGTACCATAAACTTTGGGATGTAAGCCACCATATTGTTTCTAGCGAAGACTTCCGATGTTACGAGGCTATTTGCCGCCGCACTACTGTTTGTTTCAATTTTTATTCTATTACGACCAGAACTCGTGATGTTCAAAAGATGATTTGATCTTAGGATACCTTGCTCACGTAGTAGCTTTCCTATAACCATTGGATGTAACCGGCCTATGTTCTTCTCCTTCCCCTCTACAAAAACTATAAATGGGCCGTTATCGCTTGCGTCGTACCTGTAGCTTGATGTATTCTGCTGCTGGTCCTGTAGACTGCTGCCGGAAATGGTGAGTGCAGTTGCCGCTTGTGTTGCTGTTGTTGCTGGTACTACTGGTGCTACTGGAGTTGCTGACGTTGTTGGTGTCGTGTTGACAGTAGACATCGGCTGCTGAGCTGCTGAATGTATCGCTGAGAGCCGTGCGACTTTCTCTGCTGCATGGGTTGATTTTCTTACATCTTCTTCTGTTGGTACCTGGCGTTTAGCAGGCTTGTTACTTATGCTTTGGCTACCAAGCATGGGATCGTCTGGTACCACACTGTACTGATAATTCACAGTCTCGGTTGGAATGGCTTCATCAGTTTGTTGGTTGCTGACTGTGTTCAACGCGGCTGCAATTACCGACCCGGTTGGCGTGCCACTATGATTTTCAAGTTCTGATGTGTGGTCCTGAAGGCCACAAGTTCCACCTTCGCCGTACATCCCACCGAACATTGTGGGTGACGGTCACACGAACTCGTATATTAGATGAGCACGATTACTAATCGATTATTTTCACCTAGAACAACGTAGATTGTATTTCTTGGTAAACTATTACGTCTACCCACACACACTACTTGTTTACCGCGACCGTTTAGCTAGCTTCGGTTATTACTTCACCAGGAAACGTAAACTGTCTCACACAGTTAACAGACGAATGAATTATGCAGGAGCAGAACCGTATATCCTCGAGGAACAAGGGCTTTCTGAACTTTTTTAAATTTCTTAAAAATGGTTAATGCATAAAAAAGAAGAACTGATGTGCAGTTTTCGGATGTGAAATTTTAATTCCAAAATACTGTAAAATAAAAATTTGAAATATACAGAAGTTATTTTTTATTTTTTTTTGAATTGTAAGGTATTTGACGCATATATGAAAGGCATGGTTTTCAATCGTCGTTCATGAAAACACATATTAGTATGTTATTATTACAGCGATATCTAAAATCTTATTTCGGATATTTTTAAAAATATTATCATTTATTAGGCGGGATTAGGGCTAAACGCCTCGTTACTGTCGAGGTAAATAAATATAGGAGAGAACTGTGAACAAAGAACACGAAAAAAGTTGATCAATGCCTTCCAGAAAAATCATCCTGGTATTAATCCGCAAAGGTTTTGAGAAAACATGGAAAAACGAAATCTGATAGCCGACCGGAATTTGAACCGGCGCAATAATTTTTCTCACATGCAAGAATGGTCTTGGATAAATACCGCTGTCAGTCTTACGGTTAATGACGTTGGATAATTCCATATGCGGTGGAGCTTTTAAAATTCTTATGCCTGCATTCTAAAGGAAAAGGATGATTGCTTTCAAGATGGAATAAGCTAGATTTCTAAAAGGAAAATAATGTTATCTTCCAAAAACTAATTGAAAGGTTACATATATGGTTATAAAAGGGTGTATTATGGTTCTTTCCGGGTTCATGAGAAACGATGTGATTAAGATCTGACATCTTTAGTTGATCTAATATATTTTCGTCTACTACTAGGCTGCAAAAATAAATATATTAAAAAGATTCATGGCTGAGTCAGTCTGTAATTATTGTTCCTATATATCTAAATGTTACGGTCAATTAAAAAAACTGAGCGTAGTGAACGAGCGATAATGTTCTGGCCTCACATTCGAGAGGATGCGGGTTCAAATCCTCTTCTGGCCATCCAGATTTGGATTTTCTACGGTTTTTCCAAATCACTGCAAGCGAACTTCGGTACAGTTCCATCAAAATGCCCATATCCTCGTCTCCAATTACCTCGAAGTCGTGAAGTCAAGCTGCAAACAAATTAAAAAAAGTTCAGAATCCCCTGGTTCCTCGTGGATAAACGGTTCTACTCCCGTATAATTCTTTCGTCTGTTAACTGTGTGAGACAACAGTCTCAGGTAGCAATATAATATAGTTGAACGAGGAAGAGGAAAATCGCATGCCTGAAATGTCTGATAATTTCCTTGTTCTGTGGGCCAATGGAATTGTCTTCCGTGTTAGCAATCCACGACCGCAGAAACATTCACAAATTCCTTCGCTAGAGTCCCAACCAAGATACTTAAGCTGGCGCTAGCAGTGTAGGGGCTAGAACACTGTCATCGCATTGTAAAGGCCTCTTGCCATATCCCGTATATCCCTTCCAAACCATTACCCTTTGGATAGGTGCAATGCTCCCTCCGCCACACACCTTTAGTGAATCGCGGAGTAATAATAATAATAAGAAGAAGAAAGGTCACCGATTCAAGTCCTTCCTCGCAGATGGTTGCTTTTGAATGAGTGTAGTGTTCGTCTTGTGTTGACTTCACAATAGTGCCACACTACCTCAACAAAGGCTGACACAATAGTCAGCATGTTAAATGGTCAAAGGCACCGAAGGTCATAAAATATTTAGATCAGCAGATGGAGGAAGGTCCATTTCCAGGTGTTTTTTTTATTTTTTTAATAGCTCCATTATTACGGAATATTGATTTGTAATATTGTAATCTAATATGCAAGTAGAACATTACAAGATACAATGAGGGTGCTGAAGTCAAAATCCTGTTACTTTCGGCAAATGACTGTCACATTATTTGTAGGTGTTCGTAATTCGAAAATGGGCATATTTCGAGTATGGATAGTCATATTCGCAAATCTTATTAGAGCTAATTCTATTAGCCTTGTCGCGGGTGTCATCAACTTCCCGACCGTCGTGTAGTAGAACTGGCGTATTGTTGTCACTACCACTAACTCTTTTTACATACGACCTGGAAAGTGAGTTGCAACGAAATTCATTAAAGGCCCCACGCATCGCAGTCTCGACCTGTCCTCTTGTCTCAGCTAACTTTTCAAAATCACTCCTATACATCGTCCTTCTTGAGCGTGCATGTATTTTCATTTGCTTTTTAAGTAACCTTTAAACTTCACGTGTATACCACGGGGGATCGTTCCAGTTCCCGATAGTCCGTTTCGGTATATGTAAGTCCATACCTTCCCTGACTATATTCATGAATCGAAGCCACATCTCTTCAACAGAGCCTCTTCCTTCTATCAAGGTAATGTAATTATCCCTCAAAACGTTCTTAAACTCTCCTTTAGGGCCTTTTCGAACCTGTTAACGATCCTTCCTTTTTTCCTTTTGTGCGCGGCTGTTAATTTTACTGTAGCAATTACAGCTTTATGATCACTTATTCCCGTGGTGGTAGAAATGGCCGTGAATAATTCAGACCTATTTGTAACGGGAATATCTAAAATGTTTTTGTTATCGTTGTGGTACCACGCTGGTTCAGTGACGAGCTGCTCAAGATTAAGATCTGAGAAAAGGTCAATAATAATCTCACAGGACATTTTATCCCTGCCACCAGAAACGTAGGCGTAATTAGTCCAGTCGATATACGGAAAGTTGAAGTTACCTCTTAGTATTATTCCATGATACGGAAATTGGTGAGCTTAATTACTTACTTTATGTTTTAAGAACTCAGAAACAGCTACATCTGCATCTGGTGGACGATAGAAAGACCCTATTACAAATTTTGCCCTAGCTACTTTTTAGTCTAATCCATAGGATTTCACAGACCGTATTGATATTTATTTTATTACACGACAGGTGTTTGCTAACAGCTATAAATACACCTCCTCAATTTTAATGTAACCCATATTTACGGAAAACATTATTGCAATTGTTAAAAATTTCTGATTAACTTATATCCGGTTTTCACCACCTTTCAGTACCTAATACAATATCTGCTTCTGTGCTACTAATAATGCTTTCAAACTCAGGCTGCTTATTACAAACACTTTTAGTTAATAACGAGTACTTTTAACGTTCGAGATTGATTTACGCCTCTCGTAACATATGGTGCCAAATTTAATTGGGCTGCCCGTAACTGTAATCCCAGTTTGTACTATCCGCAGCAATTCAGAAGTAGGTTGGCCAGTTCCTTTTCTTCATGTGTCTGGTGTAACTGTACATACATACGTGTGCATATGGACTTGGACACAAGGCGAGAAAAGAGCAATACGTTATTCATCATGACTATGAGCTTGTCGTAAGGAAGATATTGAAAGCTACTGCCTGGCATTCAGGCCTGCTATATTGGAAAACAGCGTAGGCCAACAGGTTTACCATTCCAGTTCGGCGGACATGTTTCCAACAGACATAAACCCTCACTCCAACTGCAAAGTGATTTAGGATTCAAACCAGAACTTTCTGCGAATCTATGGTTGCCGGTTCGAGTTCGGCCAATAGCATGTATGTTTAAGTGCTGTTTCCCCCCAATACTTAATGGGAACAATTCACTGTAGAAAGTGAAATACTTGAAAAATATTTGTAATAATCAAACTTGAGCTGGCTGCTTAGCTGTAAAGCCTTTGGATAAAAACAATAACTTTCCTACACAATGAATGAAGTTATTAAAATATCTGCAACAGTACCTGTGCTACCCTCCTATTTGCTATTAATATTATTATTATTACTATCAACTACCAAATATAATGTAATAAAATACAACATATGATTCAAATAAGTATATCCAGTGATTCAAGCCACCTTGTGACAGCCGGCCTAGCTGGTGAGCAGACCTCCGTGAAGTCATCTTACTTGGTGGTCCATCACAAGGTGATTAGTCGTTTGGATATCTTCACAGTCACACAGTACATCTTCACGGAACCCCCACTTGTGTGTTTTGCGTTACACACTCCGTGCCCCTGGGAACTTATTCACTTGGCACCAGTCGGCTTGGCAGGTCACACCCCGTTACAGAGTTCACCGGATCTGTTACCACGTCGCAATTGTGTGAGTTGTTGATTTTCCTCTCTTTTCTTTACATGTAACTCAAAGTTGTTATTTCTAAGCTTGGAAACCTCCATGTATGTGAGTCTCCTTGATTTTAACCGTTTTTTTTTTTTTTTTTTTTTTTTTTTTTTTTTTTTTTTTTTACTTATGGCTTTACGCCTCGTCCACATTGAGGTCATTAGAGGCGGGACTGGGAACATGGAACGGGAAGGAATTCGACCATGACGTTTTGAATGAAGCATTCCGGCATTCACCTGGAGTGATTTGGGGAAACCATGGAAAACACAAATCTGGATGCCTGGACGGGAATTCGAACCGGCATCCTCCCGAATGCGACGCCAGAACGTTAACCGTTTGCCCACCACTCTCGGTATTTTAACTGTGCGCGAGGCAGGTGGAGAAGGTCGCATTTGACAGGTATCTTTGTGTTCTCATCCTCTCTTTCCAACTCCTTAAACAGCAAGGTGTCGTGGAGGAACCTTGGAAAGCACAGGCAGTCAGAATACTGGGTAAATTAACGGCACCACTTACGGTTCTATCGCGGCGTTGTCCTGGATGTTAATTTTTGCCATAAGAGCACTAACAAGCAAGGTAAAGGAACAGAAATCTGCTGTTTTGAATGTCAGGCCAAGGACTTCTTCCCGAAGAACTTGTGCAACTGCGTACAAGCCAGTTTCTTTGCAAGGTTCACACGAGTCTTGACTTTCTCTGCAGTGTTAGATACATTCTGACGAAATATCAGCGCTCGATCCAAGGTAACTACCAAATATTTATAGTGGTCTGTATATTCTACACTTCCAAGGGAACCGAAGTTTGGTATTATTCTGATATATGTAATCTAGTTTGAGAGGTGGAAGCAGCGAGTCTCTACTTTGTCAGGGTGGGTTTCAGTCTCCACTTAGAAAAGAATGTGTAGCGTATGTTAAGACTTTAGAATAGTCTATATTCACAAATCCTGGAGTTTTTAGGCTGGTAAGTAACTGTCAGATCACTGGCATGCTGAATTTACTCGGAATTTATTCGAGGTGTGTCCGCAATATAAAAATTAAAAAGCATCGGTGCCAGCATCGAAACCTGCGGCAGTCCGTTGTTGCGGACACGCCACGCCACGCCACCCTTGGAATTTGCGATTACTCAGCGGGTTGTACAAGAGATCACTTTTTCTTTTATATGTCTATGGGTTGAAGAACTCAGCTCCTGTCTTCAGTTTCCTCTGGAACACTGTCTCAATGTGGAGAGTCAGAACCTGCTCAGAACTGGTAGGCTTTGGCCTCCATCCAGCATGCTCAGGGGAACGACCTTATTAATGGCATCAACAATTCGAGCCAGCACTGTCCTCTCAAGCAGTTTATAAGCTGTGCTGATAGGACAAATTGGTATAAAGTGTTCTGGTTCAGTTCCTTGCTTACCCAGTTTTAGGATAGCATTAACTTTAACTTTTTTTTTTTCTTTGAAAAGTGTAAGCAATTATATTCTTGCTATAGGGCCTGTATTAACGAGTAATTCCTGGTACAGGCTAGCGGCTATGGTGAGTTTAATATATTTTAGTGCAGCATCCTGTTCGGATAAAGTGAAGGGACTTATTCTAGATTAGGTTGAATGAACTTCTTGACTTAACGCAGTTCACTTTTGATACACCTAGTGGTTTCCCTGTTGCCGGAAAACTTGGAGGTTCTTAGCATTACATGACGTCCCCCGTCTAGTTGACTCCTGCTTGTAATCGGCACTCAGTTTTATGTTAAATACCTAGCCTTTCTGCTCGAGTGTGTTAAGTCAACGTACTCACTTGTTTCCTGAAAAAGTTGTTTCTGACGCTGTTTTAGGGATTCCAGTAACCTAGTCGCTAAGGTATGGTCTCTCTTTCGAACTCCTTGAGTAAATGGGTGCACTCGTGATCCCAGCCAGGGATTTAGTAGGACCTCTAGTCCATAGGTGTGTTATGCGTTGCTGCTATCTCTACAGCTCTCATAAATTTCTTGTAAGATGTTTCAGCACTCGGGACGTTTTCGAGGAATCTATCCAATACTTTGGTAGATTATCCCCACTTCGCATTTTAAAATTCCAGCAAAAACTGAGGCAGATCTTGTGACAATTATGTACGTAGATACCATTGGTCTTTGTTGATTGTGTAGAAGATGCAACATGTTGAGCTGACTCCTATTACAGGATGCTGAAGAAGGTTTGGAAATTCTAACCACTGGTTTCACAGGCCGCAATGTAACGGTACGACAACCTCATTTACACAAAGCAGTCACTCTGTCACATTCGAACTAACTCCCGTGCTGATTTACACCATCTGACGTCAAACACGCTTACGGACCCATAGTTCTTAACCGACTGAGCTTGATGTAACACTGACCTGAACGGTCACGCGCGAAACATGGCGCTGCTACGTCTACGTGCTCCCCATCTCTTGTAATGTTAATTACTTATTATTCTTTGACTGTTCGACACATCCTCCGATTTGGGAGTGGAGTGATTCAGACCATTCCTTCTTGAAATCTGCAAATCCTGTAGGGTAGATGTATGATTTTTTTTATTATTATTTTTTTAAATCAACAGGGGTGACTAATTTAAGTTCGACAGTGTGAACTGAGCTTCAAACAGAAACTGACAGAACCTTTCACAATAATAAGGTTTTTACATATTCTACGGTGCGATGCTAGGCAACTAAAATTTACATGTGGTGTTGGTATGAACATCATATGTAGGAGCATCTGGCTAAGTAAGTAATAACATAGGCAGGTAGCGATATCCATAACTTGCTAAGTACCTTTCGTTAGGGCGGCAGATAATGAAGAGGGATACATTTTCACCCACCTGTTTAGGGGGTTGCTTCCATTTGGGCCTAGCTCCTTCTGTCAACTTTTCTCTCGATCTCCATTGATATTTTTTTATTCTCATTGTAATTTGAGGTTATGGAAATGTTGTTGTCTTCAGGGACATGATATGTCCCCTTTAGGAGCATGCCTAATACAGAGTGCCGACTTCAATATCAAAGGGGAAAGATCCCGTTTTTGAATTAATAATGTTTTCACTTACAGTTCACCAGCGGCGGTTACATATAACAGAGATATTAAATATGCATAAATTACTTAAGAGTGTATAGTTATTGTATAGCAGGGTCAGAGGATTGTAAAAGGGGAAAAAACTAATCTGTTGACTATTGGTGAGCTTACCTTAACTTGTCATCGGTATTTATTTTGATTACGTAATTGTTATTTCTAATACTTTCTTAAATGTGCCTCGCTATAATACAAAAATGAGCAAAAATTTGTGTAATGTTTATAACAAACGCAACACTCTAGAACAGCAGTACAAACACAAAAATACGAGAATCTAACGTACTGGATAATGTTGTGTAGTATCTGTGAGAAGTACGGTACACTCTCTAGCATCGCGCAGATTCCCAGTATTAAATTGAGGTGGACGCAAACATCTTGAGTCGCCGGTGACAGACAATACTCACGTGTAAACATTCAAGAATGCTGATTTCTATTCGAATTTAAAACTTCTCGTCTTTTCATAGCTACGCAGACGGAGAACAAAAAGTGCTTGTTATGAAGAGATTTGTGTAAAATATTTGTCAGGTTTGCAATTCAGACATTTTGAAAACTGAATGTTCCTTGACAATCACTTACCAGATCAACGCATAATGAACTCGACATTTACAGATTTATTGTTGATGTTCCCCGGGCTGATTGGCATTCATATGCTGGTTCATCACCTACTTGTTTAAACACCCGTTCTCGTATTCAGTTTCGCCATTTCTCATTCACTATTTGGGTGCAGAGAGTCGACATCTATCCTGTAAGAAATTTGTTGTAAATGGTAATCGAAAAGGTAACAAACTACCTAGTACAGGGCAATGGAACTATCGACTCCGGGCAGTAATTCTATCTGTATGCAGTGCAGCAGGAGATGCGGGGACCTACAGCATCGAGTCCCGGGGCAGAGCTTTAAAACGTCCGAGAGAAGAGGAAAGGCAGGCCTTGGAGAGTACAACACAAGCAGTGACAACCCACCTTTCCGTTTTTGAGTACTGGTACCATATACAAATTAAAGATAACGTTTGTCAATTGCAAGTTCTCTTTTATATTATTTCATGGAACTGAACAACGTTGTGAGAAGTGGTGTGATTTTCCCTTCATATCAAAGTGGTGCGTGAGATCCCTCTGGTACTCTCACTATAACGTTATCATACTCTTCAGCACCGTAATTCAAAATTCCGTACAGCTTAAGACATCACAGCAAAGATGAAACGTATCATTTTTATTTATTTGTTATTTCTATTCCTTTAACGATCAAATTGCATTATTCTGCGAGGGTGAGTCAAATGAAAACCTTAAATTTGTAATACAAAAATCGAAATTTTGGGTCGTTATTCTGTAAGTTGGTAAGCGTGCTACAAGCAGCGTGCAGAATGGCCTGTAGGTAGCAGTATAGTGCTGATGCACAAATGCCGTCGCAGTATCAGTATAAAGATGGTTGCCCCACTTGAGTTTGCACCAGGGAAGAACAGCGTTCTGTTATTCGGTTTTTGAGTAGTGAAGGTGTGAAACCTATTGAAATTCATCGAAGAATGAAGGTTCAGTACGGTGATGCAAGTTTGTCACAGCAGCAAGTTTACGAAAGGAGTAGGAATGTTCGCATATGGTGTGACTTCAGTGGAAGATGCTCCTCGTCCAGGTCAGGCACAACGATTTGTGACTCTACAGAACATTGCAGCAGTTGAAGCCATAGTGATGGAAAACCTACAAGTGACACTGAATGACATTGCAGCATGTTTAAACATTAGTCATGGTTAAGCACACCACATAGTGCGTGATGTGCTCCAGTTTCACAAAGTGTCTGCAAGATGGGTGCCACGGCAGCTGACTCCTGAAATGAGAGAACGACGTGTTGATGCTTGTGAAGAACTTCTTCGACGCTTTGAACTAGAAGATGATGGCTTCCTTGTAAGAATCCTCGTTACTGTTGCAACAATCACAGACCTGCATTTTGAGTGTATTCCTCATCCACCATACTCACCAGACCTTTCCCCAAGTGATTTCCATATGTTTGGACCACTCAAAGAAGCAATGGGAGTAAAGAAGTTCCGTTCTGATGAAGAGGTACGCCACGAGGTGCATGAGTGGTTGCGCGGACTACCAAAATAATTTTTTCTAAAGGAATTTATGCACTTTGTAAGCGCTGGAGGATTTGCATTGAGCGTGGGGGACATTATGTTGAAAAGTGATACAGCTTTGCTGCACAATAAATAATGTTTAAAAAAATATTTAAGATTTTCATTTGACTCACCCTCGTAGTAAAGCAATTCAATTGAATTTTTTTATTCTTACTTACGCAGCGACAATTTTGGTGATATGGGACACCTCATCGTGTTACTTATCCTTAGGCTCGTAGGAATGGTAATGTTTGATCTATATCTCTGTATTAGGGTTCAAAAACTGTGCACGAATGCCTCGTTCGGTCCGATTTATTTACCGAGATGATTCGAGAATGCATTGACTACCGCTTGAGTCCAGATGGGAGGTAAAGCTACGGGTATTATGTATGTTTTAACTGTAGGAAACTTCATCTGCTTCAGTTATGAGTAAATCCACTACTACTAAACTGCAAACATCGAATAGTAAATTAATAAATTAAAGGTAAACCTTTTGTGAAGTATTATTAACCTTTAACCTGACGATGTCAAATTACAGCCCCAATCCCAGTTCATCCTTCCACAAAAGAAAATGAATTTGATGTTAAACGCATCGTGTCAAATTATTTTACAACTCACCAGAAAATACCTGATCTTTAGTTTTAAAAATGAGTTCATCATTGTATGCCTCATGTTAATGAATGCTCGATTACTTACTAAACCGACTTAAATTACTTAGTTTCAAATACATATTTCTGTAACAAATTCCTGAAGCGTTTATACTTTGTTTCTAGCGAAAGTCAGTAATATTGATATCAACTTTTTTGGGAATTCCACTAGCGCAGAATTTTTAACTTAGTATCTATCCTCTTCTATGCATATCAGACGCATATTAAGCACGCATTCCTGTTGTGCTTTTTATTTCTTTACCCTTAAACAACTATCAAGTACTGAATGTTTTTGTAACTTTATCCTGTATACAAAATAGAACAATATAAGTGAAGGGAAATAAAGTCTAATGTCTTGATTTTGAAAGACAATATTTATTACCTTTTCCCGATGTGATTATTTTAACAATAAATCTATGATGCACTTGCTTTGTATCATGAATAACAGTCAACTACTCGAAATACTCCAGTGGCACAGAGCCATTTCTGTAAATTCCACCGATGAACTCGCAGAAGCCTTGGCTGTCCTGGTTCTCTCTGTACTATTAAAGTCCACCTGATACAAACCCAGCTTGGCTCTGAATCATACAAACAGATTAAACAGAAACAAATTTCTATCGAAACTGATAGTATTATTACTTTGCTTTCATTTTTTGTGGTTTGAAATCTTGTAAGAGTCTATATGTTTATGTATAAGGCAGGAAATACAATTCAAAGTTAAAACAGTAATGTGAACAGAGAAAATGCACTTAAATATTGGCAATTTTATTTGTTCTCTGCATTTTGATTGTGATATATATTGTACTATCATACCCTTATATTATTATGATTATTGATAATACAATCTAGGCACTGCTATTTCGTGCTTAACATTTTCAGTTTTAAGTATGTTGAGAAGAAAAATCCTTTTCTTTACATTCGATATTTACTGGAAAGTCTAATACGGTAACCAAGCGTTATCGCTTACATCTATTCCTTTCTTTTGGTGCGAGTGAAATGATCCGCAGTCTAAACACTGACCAAATAACCGAAGTAAAGTCTCATTATATACAAATATAACAATAAAAAATTTGGAAAAAAAGGAATCTGCCATTTTGGTGTAAAGAAGCGATAATCTGAGAATTGTGTGGTATACGAAGTGGCAAAGTGCAGGTTAACATTACCGTTAGTGACAGAAATCTCAATACATTTGGACGTGCTTTACGTACATTTCAGCAAGGGATATGGTACATGGGAAAATATTAACTTGTTTGAAGCTTATGCAAATGAAAGCTGTCAAAGATATTTTAAAGGTTGGCGGTGGATGACAAAGGCAGTGTTAGTTCAGACTCCACGTACGAGAAAACTGTTGCATCGAAAAATATTAAGTTTCAAAATACAATATTTCGGGACACTGTGCCATTGAGAGAGAAGAATTTGTGTGTGGACGGACAAAGTACGAATTGAATGAGTTTTGGAATTGATGGGTGGGGAAAGTAGTTTGTGGATGAAGCTTACAGAAAGAAGAGACAGACTGGTAGGTCATGTTTTGAAACATGATAGATTGGTTAATTTGTTAGTGGAGGGAACAGTCGAAGGTAAGAACTGTAGAGGAAGACGGAGATTAGAATATGTAAAGCAGATAATTGAGGATGTGGGTTGTAAGGGATATGTAGAGATGAAGAGGTTGGCACAAGATGGGAAGGGATGGAGGATTGCATCAAACAAGTCAAAAGACTGATGGCAATAATAATAATAATAATTTAGTCTACCACTTAAGAGAGTATGCGGTTTGCAGCTAGCTGTTGCGTTCTGTCACTTTGCTCAGCCGCGCCACAAACCATGTGCCCTGGACATAGCAATGTAAGAGAATCATCTTTTTCCGTTCCGACCGTTGGAGAATTCATTGGTCGCGCTGTTATGACGGCGCACTACAGTAGACTTGATGACTGCGCCGGGTCTTCAAAGGTGTAGCCAGGTTCCGAGAACTCAGATGGTTACCCCAAAGTGTCACCACAGCCATCAACACACGGAGCACGCTGTCATTCATCACTTTTGCAGTAAAATTGTTGCCAGTGAACTCTATCTACTGATGACAAAACGAACCATAATTTCCCCGTTGCTGGACTATGCTGCCGTAATTAAATTCTCAGTTTGTGACTAGGCCAGAACCATTTGTTTGACTTATACGTTAATAACTGGTTGTTTTGATTTGTTTAAATTGACACTTGGTAAATCCCTGAGAGCAGCCATTTCAATAAGAGTAACTTAATCTTTTATTGTTATCATTCCAACAAAATTATAAATTTTATCATAAGAACGCAAAATTCTGTTTGTAATCTTGGTATTAACATTAACATTAAATTCATAACAGTCACGTGACTGGTAAATTTCAATGCTTTCCAAACGCTTTGATTAATAAATAACACTTTCGTTCAGCGAATTATAGCATAGCACGATACTCAAACTACTTCAGTGAAACGTATAATCAATAATACATAGGAGAACGACATAAAAACCCAAAATTTCTTAACCAATATCCAGTAAATGAATGGATTCATTGGCTAAGGGTATATGAATAGCGAAATACCTCGATAATCCACAATTAAAACAATTATATATTTTTCAGAAATTTTAACCAAGTTATATAATTGGGGGCTTACAGGATGATTTTCTGAAAAAAACGTTAGAAGGGAAAAAGTTACACCAGAATCACGTATCACTGGATGTGTATTCAAATGAAAAACTTGTTTATGTTTATGTTATACTTGAAAACGTCATATAACTTCATCCTCCCTTGTGACTTTTATGGGATTGCTAAGGGAGATACACACATCTAAACCAAATAAATTAACAAATGAATTCTTGATGGTACGATGATATACTGATAAGCAATTCAAAGAAGTCACTGATTTCATAGCCACAGGGAACAAACTGTTTTATAAGCTTTCTTCTTAGTATGTACGCATGTTCATTCGGTTCAATTAGAATCACGCTAAGCTTTCGTTTGGATTGAATTTACTTTGGATGTATACACATTTGTGTTACAACTAGGATAATTAGCCCCAGAGGAGACCTAAAGTTTTACTTGGAATCCGAGCCACGGAAGCGTTCTGTCATACTTCACATTACACAGCCAGTTGCGCCAGAGGAGAAGGTCCCGACTGACGCAGGGATGCGAACCGGGTACCTTTCGATATCCAGTCAGAC
The DNA here is from genome assembly GCA_031002005.1 of Vandiemenella viatica. Lineage (NCBI taxonomy): Eukaryota > Metazoa > Arthropoda > Insecta > Orthoptera > Morabidae > Vandiemenella > Vandiemenella viatica. The sequence continues at coordinate 26,941,265 of JARYHS010012519.1, read as the reverse complement.
GCGCTAAGCACTGAGCCACAAGGCCACTTTTCTACTTAGTAATCAAATCAAAAACTATTTTTTTAAATCAGTGGGTGAAAAATTTATCAGGAAACACTTTAATTGTGTAGGATGGTAGTCGTATGTGATTCAAAATAAGTGCATTATTTTATTTTTCTTACATCATGCCAAGCTTAACAAGTTGACATCCTGCTATTATTAGAGTTTCGATAAACGCTGTAGTGATTTAACACATCAAGAAGTAAGTTTTGGAGAGACGACAAAGTACTGAACATAAAAGTCATTCGACATTTCCAACGATTATTTACCACCTATGCCAACTTCACATTCGTGGTGCATCCTATTTGGAGATGCATTGTTAGTATCTTTTACTCGAGCGGTCTTGTATCCAAATGTTTAAGACGCCTGCTCTCAAAATTTGGGGTACCCGTTTTAACGTCTCGTGAGACCAGCTGCTTTTGTGAAATATTCAAGGCAATCCGTGTTTTGATTCCACGTTAAATTATAGGTCCATTGAGAGGCAGAATTCGTACAAAATAGAAAGATCACTTGAATCGATATTTTGATGTCAAATTTTATTTCATTCATCATCTACGGCTTATTTTTATGAATTCCATTTCTCGATGGTAATTAATGAGAAATTCTGATTCATAATGTGTGATCAACTATTATGTCAGTTGTTTTATGTTACTACTAGCTGAGTTCCCGGCGTTGCCCGGTTTAGTTTTTGTTGATTTACCCATACACTGTTTATATTCATGCAATGAGTAACATGTTCAAAGTTTCATACAATTTGGGCCATCAATTTCCGGAATTAAAGCATACCTAGATTCATCCCCACCTTACCAAGAAAGAAGTGGGTTTAATTTGATTTATCCGTACACTATTTTTATTCGTCTGAACAGATTCATGCTTACCACGTTTCACTGATTTTGTACCGCCCATTTCCGGTACTAAACTAACCGGTGATTTAACAACACGCTTCCAAGAACGGGGTGGCTTGGGTGCTTTGATATGGAATGTCAGTTAATTTTAGTTCAGGTTACATTTCAACCTAATTACCTTTGCCAATGTTGCTGCTCAAAAATCGAAACATTAAGCACATTATTCTAAAATCGAAACATTACGTTCATTATTACATACTACATACATAAAAATGTATCCGTTTATTCTGGCATTACGCAAAAAATATTCAGAATTTGAAAGTTTGGGTTCAAAATTAAAATTTTACGTATATCTTAAGCCGTTTCGACACATTTACTTTAAGAATAATCAAGCATTATCTGAAAACTGCTGAATCGATTTTGAACGAGTTTTCGTAGCTTCAAACATTAGATGTGTCTGATTGTGCTGGCTCATGTGCCGCTGGAGTTAAAAAAATTTCTCATTATGTTACTACATCTTGCATTGTAGCTCAAAATTAAATTCTATTTCGTACCTGTATAGTTGAATATCAGGTATTCCAGTAGTATTCAGAAATAAGCGGGAAATAAAAAAAAAAAAAAAAATTCTTTACTTTTGATTTATTTCGGGGATTTACAGACTATGGCACCATGTCTATCATAGAAACTGCATTACGAAACAACGCAATAAATTATAAAATGCAGAAAAGCTGCTTTGTTGTCCTAAACTGTTTTTATTTGCAACACTAAAGGCTTAATACAACGTTCTATTTCTATTAAAAGCCATCAGCCTACGCATTAATTATTATAAACACAATGATTCTACTTTTAGCTCCAACGCTAGATATTTTTGTCTGACATTCGATATATCGAGAACTTAAATAGATTATAATACGACTGAAAGCTAGATTATGTCCGAAAGTAAGGAAAAATTTAATGTTGAGCTCCGGGCCCAAGAGGTATGAGTCACATCCTGAGTATTTTGCTTGTGAAACCATGTAAAATCAAAAATGGATGAGCGGACGGGGATTTGAATACAGGTGATCTCGAGTTCAAGGCTTCAGCGCTACCGTTCAACCATCAAGCTCGCTTTATAGTTTAATTTAATTGCGATAGAGCCCACGCCCCTGTAGCAATTTCTCCACTCACCCTTTTTCGCCTAACAGAGTATTTTTTCCGTTTGAGTTAAGTTTTTGTATCTCAGAAATGTTGCATTTAAGCTTTCTTCATAAGGAAACAAAATTCCATGTTGATTTAGTACTATAACAGTATTCGTCCAACCAGAAACATGTGAATACTCTATTATGAAAAATCTTTCAACTGTCGCGTTGCAATTTGGTGATGTATTCTTATGTAACACCACAAGACAAATCAAAACTGAAGATTTTATATATATCGTTTACACTTCTCGTTAAACCAGATGATGGATTATTATCTGACTTGACGAGACACATTGAAAGTGAAATGTAAAATATTGTTTTGTCCTTGGGATATTATATCTCTAAATTGAGGTTGACAGTTTGAAACGCAACCTGGACCAGAAAAATCCCAAAGTCGTAACGTACTACACGCTGGACACGTACAATAACGGTTTTGTTTTCTTTCTAGCGCTTGAAAATCGTTGTCAAAAGGACAAGAATCTATACCTATCAATAATTTTTTACTTTCGATAACTCGAGAGCTAAGCGAGACGTGTATTTTTTTTTTCTTTCTATCTGTCTCATTGAGTTATATAAGAATTCATCATCAAATTGCGGCGCAACAGTTGACGTAAAAACCGCATTAGTAAACAATTTAATAAATTTTGAAATTAATAAAAGCTGTTAAAATCCATTGCATTACTAAACAACGCTATAAAATATAAAATCAATAAAAGCTAGATTACATCAGAAACACGCGCGAATAGCGCAGAATAGCAGCTTAATATAAAAAAACTTATCAGCATAAATACCAAATAAATTTCAGTTGTCCTAAGCCGATATTATTCTCAACACTACAGATTTAATACATACTTCTAATGATATAAAACCACTAGCGTACGTATTAATTACAACGTTGTAATTCCGTTAAGATTCCCATGTAATACCACAAGACAAATAAAAATTTAAGAATTTTTTTTTATGTCTCGATTACATGGTTAGATTGAAATGCGGCTTGGAAGTGAAAAAAAAAATCGAATAAGCCAAATCAACGATGTATTCTTATCTAACCTGACGAGACATTGAAAGAGAGTAGTAAAATATTGGGTTATCTTGCTTTGTTCTGGAGATACTGAATCTCTAAACTTAGGTGGATAGTTTGAAACGCAACCTGGACCAGAAAAAAGTTCGACAGAGTCACAAGGCACTACACGCTGGATAAGTACAAAGGGTGTTTTGATTTCTTTCTAGTGGTTGTGGTCAAGTTGAAACGTAGTTTGAAGCAAAAGAAAATCGTCATGAAAAGAAAAAAAAAAACTATACTTATAAATAATTTTTGACATTCGATATCTCGAGAACTAAGCGAGATACTTAATTTTTTTTTACTATCTGTCTCACTCAGTTATATAAGAATTCATCATGAAATTACGCCGTCACAGAGGACGTAGAAACTGCTATACTGAACAATGCAATACATTATAATACGAATCAAAGCTAGATTATGTAAGAAACTCAAGTGTTTAGCGCTAAAGGTTGAATACAAACTTCAAATGATAAAAAAAACAAACATCAACGTACGAATTAATTACTGCGCCTGAAATTTTAGCTATACAGATTCAGTCTTTTATGCAAATATAGAAAATCCAATACTGAAAAAACACAATCAATAGTAAAAAAAAAAAATAGTTAAACGTTGGTTAATGTGAATAACTGAATCCAAACTAAACGCCAGAGATATTTTAGTATTAGTTTTACTGTATAATTCAACGTAATTTATCCAGAAATTATCGTAAATAATTGCTTTTATTATTAACACTAATATCATTGATATCAGAGACATATACTAAAGCTGATGGTCAAAGACATTGACAGACATCGGGGGTAAAGAAAATCTCTACTGATTTTTCGTTCTTAATTCCTCGCATTGAATACGTCGATGGCGTTTAAAAATTAAACACCCCGTATTAAAGGAAATAATATTTAAACTTTTGTTCATTGTGGAGTATGAAAAAATTGTTATTATTGTAAATTGCTCATTAAAGGCTATGGTCAGAGATATTGTATTGTAGTTGTGAGTTTAGTGCGACGTATGCGGCATCTAGTGATTCCTCCTGTGGTATTCCTCACCATACGTTCAGAATTTCATTTAATGCTCCTACATTATTTAACGTTGAAACATAAGACATGCCAGACAAGTGAAGTAAGATTCTAAGCTTTAAAACGGTGAAAACCCCATCGAAATCTGCTCTGTAGTTTCCGAGTTTTTATACTTCAAATATATCCGTTTTTTGTTTTATAGATTTATCTGCGACTGTGTATGAATTTGAGTATGTTAGTGTTTTGAACCAAGTACATTACAAACAACTGAAGTACACTTACGAATATCCGTATGTCCATTCCAGGTTGTCTATGATACTCCACGCCATGTATCCAAACACGTCAATTCCGTCCAGATTAACAGCTTCCAGCATGCTGGCCAAATATTGCTGGAAAAATATATATTTCTTGTATCTGTAAAACTTATGAATGTTAAGTAGAAGATATTTGATTGTAATTAAATAAATTTTAAAAAAGTTGCTATTCATGGACGTTTTTGTACATATTACATTAATTCATTTGGCTTCATGGCTACACTTAAGAGATTTAAATCAACCAGGAATGGTTTTTGTCTCAATAGTAAACAAGATTTTTACTATCTGCAGATAATATGCCTTTCTGACTGTTCCCGATTGTAGTACTCACACTTTTAGAATAAAAAAATATACTCTTCGTGATATTTGTCACGCATTTATGTGTCGTGTTGAACATGTTACCATCCATTGTGGTAAATGACGATGGTCGAATAGAAGAAAGACTGAACATCGGTAATTATTGTCTTACAATAACACTATGTCTCAATTTCTCATAAACAGTCTTTTCTGGCCATAAGAAAATTATACTATCAAAAAATTCACCAACACATGCATTTGCAAGGAAAGAATATATACAATGCGAATGATGCAGAAATAAAACTATTCCCTTGAAGACAATTTCTAATATCTTTTCAAAGTTATCATTTTGGAAACCTTGCTTCTCAAGTGAAATTCATCCTTTGCCAAATTGATGGCAAAGTCTCAAATCCCAATGAAGCCGCTAAATTTTGATACCAGATCAGTACGTCAGAAACATGCCCCCATACCAGTCATCCACATTTAAATGGGAATCGTGGCAGAAACTCACCAGAAAGTGTAGAAGCCACACCACACCATTCTCGTTCTCAGCTATTGAAAGAAAAGATTCTGTACCACAATCGGGAACAGTCGGGAAGACATATAATATGCAGGTAGTGAAAATCTTTGTTTACCTTTAAGGAGACAAAAGCCAATACCGGGTCATTCAAGTATCACAAATGTAGCCGTGACGAAGCTAAATCAATTTGTTCCAGGCATACCTCAATATCCTTAATGACCTCCAGTGATATTATCTTTCAATTCAACTTTACTCGGTCTTCGATTTCGAAAACATTTTTGAAGGGTGGAATCAATCAACTCTCCTTGTAACATTAATCGTAAGATTCATGAAGCTGTTGATGTCACTGCACCTTTTAAGATGTAGCTTAAGGTGTGAAGTATAAAGTCGGAGACCAAATACTCACTCCGTAGTAGCTGATCCTGTCGGAGTCAGTCTAGTTCTCCATTGTCAGCGTATCCGTTCTCGGTGATGATGATGCGGTAGCCTGGATAGTTGGTGGCCACCCAGTTCAGCATCCGTCGAAAGCCCCAAGGTGTCACCTGCACAGCAGTGAATGCTTAAAACCCGCATCGCTATGCTGCATAGCAAGTGGAAAAAGTTTTAAGCTACGTCTTTCCGATACTTGAGAGCGAGTTAGAAAATGTGCAGAAACAAATATGCGTATTGTTAATAGATGTAAGGCTCTGATTTATAATAGCGCTGAGTTGACTATATCACCACTGATAACTGCAGTGAAAGTCAGTCAGAAGGAAATCCTCAGGCTGACCTCCATATTACAATCACATAATTGTGGTACCGATCCGTTGTCAATTCCACAGTGATGACTTAGTGGACGGATTAGCTAAAATCCTTCAAGGATTAAATTCACTCGCTTGCTCTCAGTTTCACTATTTCTCTAAAGACACAAAGATGTGGTGTCTTCGTCTAACTGTTAGCCAGACATGAACATCGAGTAATAGCTTGAAAATTTTTAGAGGTACTCAGTTTTGTTTGATTTGGTTCTGTTAGGTTGCTTTAATTAGTAGTTAAAACAGAGTAAGCTTATTCTTTAACTCTAATATTTCTGTACCATCACAAAAAAAAAAAAAAAAAAATCTTACAGGGTTGTATCTATTTGTTTTATTTCGCACACTTTCATTGGGTGTTCACAATTTGAAAGCTTGGGGTCTGGCTTAATATTTGAGTGGTATTTGACCACGACCTAAACTGGCATAAAATTAATACCAGATCGAAACAGCAACAAAGAAATAAGCCTTAGCGGCTATCGCAACCTAGCAGTTTACTGTATAAGTAGCGAATAAGCAACCATTATATCCAACATATGGCCGTGGTTTAGGGAAGCAACCGAGTTTGTTAGTTACATATAACTCTTCACAAATTCTCGAAAGAGAACTATTCGTTGTGCATACGGTTATTTGTGAAAATAACGGCAAGTTATTCGAAGAGGAAATCAGTAGTGAAAATATGGAGGTAATTTTTTTATGTATAGCTGAATCGGCAACACCAAACGAGGAAACGGATAACGTAGTCACTGCTTCCGGTATCAGTTGATGTATTTAATCATGCGGCAATGTAAACTACGAATAATTTATGCCACAGTACAGATTTGTTGCTCCCGAAAACGTTTCAATTTAAAACTAGAATATGAAAACATTAACGAAAAGACTTTTGTTACTCTTTCAATTATAATTAGTTACACTGAGTCACCAACCCGCCTTGTCCTAGCGGATCAAAGTGGTGGAAAAACTCTAATCTGTTAATAAATAATCTCTTATCAAGAAGCATTTTACTTTTTCATCGAATTTTCTCGGATATCAAATGATTCAGTATGTAACAGTTATAAATTTATTTCTTGTCTGATGTGTAATGAGCTTCTTGAAACAAGCTCAAGTTAGCAGTACAGTATAACAGCAATCAATTCTTCCGTTTCGATTGCAATATATTCTAATATTATAAATACGATAGTAGATTTGTTTTTGATCGTATAAGCCATGCCAGGACGGTCAGTTTTTCAGATTCCATATTAAACTGTAGATATTTCAAATTTAGGGGTGAATTGCTTGGCAAATCGTACACGGTCTAACAATGCTGTAGGTGTACACTGTAGTGATCACTCAGCCGTTGTTTCACTCGCAGTCAGTGAGTGTGTGTGTGTGGGTGTGATCTGCACTAATCTATACTAATATTATAAATGCGAAAGTAACTCTGTCTCTTTGTCACTCTATTTGTTACGTTTCTTGGGCTACGCGGTTAATCTGATTGTGATGAAATTTTTACGATGGGAGATGCGATTTGGTATTAGAATGGACATAGGATACTTTTTCTGCATCAATAATACTTACTGTCATATAATTTCGAAAAATTACCGAAACGAACATAGACCGACGCTTGGGATCTGTAAAACTCTGTAGCACCTTACAGTGTCACGGGTTGGTAGCTCAGTGGTTAATGCGCTTGGTTACTAATGTTTGGGTCGTAGTGTCCGGTTCAAATCCCCATAGAGAAAAATATTTTTAAGAATTGTTTTTGATCGTATGAGCCATGCCTGGACGGTCAGTTTTTCAGATACCATATTAAACTGCCGATATCAGAAATTTAGGGATGAAATGATTGCCAAATCGTTCGCGGTCTAACAATGCTGTAGGTGTACACTTTTTACCCTGTGTTTATCACTCAGCCGTTGTTTCCTCGCAGGCAGTGTGTGTGTGTGTGTGTGTGTGTGTGTGCAGTGGCGTAGCTAGGTCAACAAGGGCCCCGGTGCAAAAAAATTATTTTGGGCCCTCAGGCCAGACGGGCGACCTTTTTTTTGTTTTGTGTTGCTGGTAAGGGCCCCCTGAGCTGAGGCTGGGGGCCCCTGAGTTGTGCTTAGGGCCCCCTGAGCAGTGAGAGGGCCCTTAGTGAGAGGCTTCCTGTGTCTCCGGGGCACCCTTACAAGACTGGAGAACTTTAAAAAAAAAGGTATGCTTGGGGTCCCCTTGAGCGTTGGGGCCCCCTGAGCGTAGGGGCCCCGGTGCACTGCACCGCCTAGCCCCATAGTAGTTACGCCCCTGTGTGTGTGGATCTGCACTAATTGTATTATATATGCGAAAGTAAGTGTCTGTATTTTCGTTACTTTTTGTCGTTTAAATGGAATTTGACAAGGAAATACTTTATAACTGTAGGAAGGACACACGATATTTTTTTCGGTATGAATAACAGTTTTAATCGCGATGTTTTAAGAACTTAAAATAGTGACAGACGTTATCATTCGTGTGTTAGTCTGTAATATTACGTCTGTTGCTCAAGTTGTGTTTCTCGCACAGTCTGTAAGTGTATGATTTGTTGCTAAATTTCGTTTAAAGACAAAACGTGTTTTAGTACAGATGTCGATTTGCTCTGCATTTTACCATTACTTTGTGTTTGCATAAATGGTTCTGGCACCAGTTTATTTTGTCATCTTTTTTGACATGCCTTGCGGGCGTAAACCTGGCCTAAGTGGTTGCTCTAGCAGAGCACGAGCAGCTAAAGTTATTTGAAAATCCAAGAATCGGATGCTCATGCTGAAGATGCAAAGACCAAGAAGAAATAAAGCTATCCTTAGCTAATCCCTGCACCCTCCTACCTCCTCCCCCCCCCTCAAACCCCCCCCCACCTTCGTTTTTTTTTCTGTTTGTGAATATGTTGGAAACTGATTCTCTTTATGAGACAGGTTCGACAGTAGAATGATATAATGATGCCTTTTCCGTCATATTATGCCGACTCCGTGTTGTTTGGGGCCAGTCCTAAATTACGGCTTTCCATATCCAATTCTGGCAATGAAATTCTAAGTCCACGGTTACGAAGTCGCGGGTATCGGCTAGTATAGTATATTTGACTGAAGCTTTGTGAAATCTTGTAAAGGGTTGTACATATATACATTTAGCCGATTTGTGTCTAAAAACATATAACGCGAAGTATTAATGTGGACACTTTTGTGATTGGAGATTTTAAACAATTGCTCAAATGTGAATCATCGTTCATTTTACTTTAATTCTGTGACAAAAAATCAACCTTTCATTACTCTGTCAGGTATGCTTTCGGCTCTCAGGTTACCTCAAATGTGCTTACCTCGAAGTCACTATTGAGGTGCGACTGGGATTGGGGGCAAGGAACGACAATGAATTCGATCATGGTTTTTTTTTTTTTAATGAACCATTCCAGATTTGTCTTTAGTAATTTGGTGAAACCATGGATACCGAAACCTGGAGGGAGATTTGAACTGACATCTTTACGAATGGCAGACCCGAGAGTTAGCGCTCACGATCCAGGCTCAGTTCAGATTAGCTGCTTGCGTTTGGACTTAACTTTTCTGCTGAAGGTAAAAATAATGGATACATGGACACTTTAATAACGCTTAATCTGACTTTTCCTTTGATATAGTAAGCATCAAGTATGCAATGAACAATTTTGAGCATTTACTTCGTAATGGCCTCATTTATACTGAGTAGCTTACGGTTTTAAAATTATTTAAACAGGATAAGTCAGTTGATAAAAATTAGAGTTCAGTATTTTGTCTCCAGTTATTTTACAATAAACATGTGTAGTAACTTATGGATATAAAATCTTACGAAGATGTTAACTACTTTGTTTTTTAAGCACAAGTTTTTCTGTATGGTTTTCTTTTATTTTATTCAATTTTTTTTTTAAATGAAGTTATAACACGTCTGTGATAAAACTTGTATTTTTTAACATCATAGTGCCTGTAAAGAAACGAAAAGTTCTAAAACTTGCTGTATTGGCCTAAAACTTTGTAACATACCAGTTTTAATAGCGTTATATACGTTAGCACATATCTTAACCTGCTACTGTATGTAATTTCTTTAAGTTCCGTTAGTTATTTTGCGTGTAACGGAGACAAAAAGACAGATATGCATTATGTGTCTATTGTGTAATAAGTTAATCTATAAGAGAGCTTTTAGACATTATTGGGAACGTACATATATGGGTAACACACGAATTCCTTAAATTGGAACTTGTGTCTGTGCACCCATGACGTAAAAACTAGTGGATAATTCCAATAAAAGTAAAGCATATATGTAAATTCTTCCCTATTGTTTTCGAAGCTACGATGATAAAAAGGTTAAAATCATAAAGTTTGTTATTTTTGTATTTCTGCGAATCCATGACAATAAATTAAAACAAAAACAAAAAATCAGTTGATTTGCACTAAACTACATTTAGTTGCAGATTATGTCATCGGTTAGTATGCAAAATATTTTTTATCTGGTAAGTTAATAGGTAAAAAAAAAGTTAGTTATTTAGCAAAAAATAAATCCATATTTTTTACTCGCAACCAGTAGTAAGTTTCGTATTATTCTAGTAATGTTGAAAACGAAAGGTATCGTCTCCGGCAATAATCACTAGAAGGGATGAGTAATGTTGTTTCAAGCAGGAACAGTAATATTGTATATAGTGCTACTGTGTCTCGTGCGGTTTTTGCGATGCAAAAGGAGTATATATCATACCTTACCAAAGCTTAAGAATAATCTTTCCTATACTATCATAACTAGTAATAAATGGGACAAAATATTCCTCTCGATCGATTATTTGAATTCCCCCCCCCCCCCAAAAAAATGAATACCTTGAAGAATAAAAGGAGGAGAAACTTCTTTAAAATGAAATCAGTTACAGCTTGGTTATAGATTACCTAGTTTCAGGATAACATTCTCAGCAAGTGTGTTCTCTTGAAATGAACGACCACCCGACATTTGTAGTATATAGAGAGGTATTAACACAGTGTAAATATTGAGAATGTGTTATTGTATTACTTGTCCCAGTATATTATCGAAGGGAAGTGAATTCTGTGACAGGGTGACCATTGTCACTGCGTGCATTCAGAGTGCCCACAGCCTTCATTACAGACATCAAAGGAACCGCACGGAGAATTATCTGTCGGCAGTTATCTCTAGAGTGAAGGGACTCCGGGCGGAAGGCTTTTGTGGAAATACGGCGCGTAGTTGTTTGTCTCCTGTTGTCATGCGCACGTGTAAACCCTCACTGGGATAAACTGTTCCACTGGTGTGGTGGGGATACCAGGATGAATCATCATTGGTTGGATAGAAGAAAATTTGAAAATCTGCTGCGTTAAAACAAAACACTTGAAGAGCAAGATTTTCCTAGAATGGCAATCAAACTTCCAATAAGACTTTCCTGAGCTTCCAGGTACAAGCAGTCTACCCTGTTTTATTGGATATACTCGTACACGATTCCTGAGGTGGCCAACAAATAATACTTCTCCCGGCATATTGATTAACTTCTGAAATGTTTAATATGTAATGATACATTTAACCTTCTTTTAAAATTGTTGTAAATTCCATGCAGGAATACTTACAAGAGGAATAGTTAAAGGAAAGAACAAACAGCAAGTACCCTGACATGAACAGGGAATTCTATAAGTGTACTGGAACGTTGGCAATACGACATCAAAAGTTCACTAACTAAACAGGATTCAGAAGTATACGAAAAATCACAATTCGCTAACAGCAGAAATAAACAGCTACCGGTAAAATGATGAGCCACTTAATACGGTAATTACGTTTATTCTTTTGTACTATCCCAAATTTTAAATTCACAGTACTACTTTTCAATAAAGATAAAGAGAGGAAACTAATACCAGTGGCATAGCTCTTACAATCTGGAAGAATATGTAGACATAAACTTTAATAATTTTACAGTTGTTGGAATTTTCCCTACCAGATTTTATTCGAATGCTCAGAATAAACATGGAGTGAACTTCGGTAATATAAGTCTGATCTTACCGCACAGGCCTCATGAAACAGTGCTACGCACTTGTTCGTTCTAACGCACTTTTCGGATCGTATGGCAACAGCGCCCGCTAGACCAGCAAATGAGTTTTCGGTTGTCATGAAAGTACTTCAGACTAGCCAACAATAGTGTGACGTCGAACGAGCCCGCGACCTATGGTAGATCGCGGGGTCCTTGAATCTCTAGTACTTAAATTAATCAACTATTCCAGTAAATGCTGGTCTTTTAAACTTAGCCATACCATATATTCAGTTTTTCCTGCGCCCATTTGAGATAATTATCGAATGAAATTTACTATTTCGTCAAGCAATTCGTCTACATTAACATCATATTCATTTTCAATGTGTATCGAATAAGCTGTCTTTCTCTTTGACTCCACTAGGTGGGTGTGCGGTTAATACTTAAGCCTGCCTGACTTTCCCGTGGAAGCAATTTAAATTGTAACTCTTTTAAAGTTAAAGTAAAGAAAGTGACAGCAGAATCCGACGAATGAAGGTAGAATTGGAGTAAATATCACTGAAACAGCAGAATGATATCGGTCATACTGACTAAACGAGAAAACGGAACCACAGCAACCCATTTTGAGCCACGATATACACAAGGGCGTCTATGAGCGACAAACAGAGGCGGCGTTAGAGGGGGTAAGCGGGTCAAAAGTACCCGGGCCCGCCGGCTGATGAGGGGCCCCGATCACCGGCTGTAGGGGCCCCCAGGCATTGGAACCGAGAATACGCCCATTGTCACCCGGCCGGTTTATAGAGCAAAAAAAAAGTCCCCGATTTTACCCCTGGCCCGAAATTCCTAGCGCCGGCCCTGGCGACAAATAAGCACACGTTGAATATTCTTAGGGAGCTCCTATATCACTGACTTGGGGCAAAATAATTTGAAGCCGAATGAAATGCTCTACAGCGGACAATTTAAGACCACTTAGAGATTGCTAAAAATAAATTTAGAAAAATTGTGATACTTTGAAAGTAGATATATAAAAGTACGTGGTACAAAATATTAAAAAGCGCCGGTGATATACCGATATTTCACAGAGCTTAAGAGAATAGCTGAGACTGAGGTTAGTAAGAGCTGAGTTGAGGTGAGATTTGTTTGGTATTATTCGAGCAATGAGTCGCTCTTACCCTCATCCATTCGACGGCGGCTGCCGGCCAAGATTCGTTAAACGAAGTGATTACTCCCATGTCACGGGTTATGGACGGAGAAATCCCAGTTTCTCCATTTTGCGCCAACATCGCCGTGTAGAAGTTGAGGGCGAAGAAATCAGCAGAACCTGAGGAAAATAAACAGAAATTCTGTAATAATTACAATTCAGAGGATAATACAAACAGGATTATTAATTACACCTGGTTGAGATCATTATAGCCCGGAGAAGATTGGCGGAAATGAACAGAAACGAAGAGGTATACAGAAATTTTATCACAACCTCTTAGAATTTAGATTTTTGCATTAAGTTATCTTTATATAACGTTTAATAATCATTGATTTAACCTATTTCTTAACTCCTTACATATGAGTGCTGGTATTAATAAATGGGTTCAAATGAAAGAAGGTATGAAAATCAATTTAAAACACGAATTAAAAAAAAAATTAGAAAAACTTATAAATAAAATGAAATTGAATTTTAGTTTGATTCCTTGATTATTGTTCTGGTGATCTCATGCGACAGAGGAAGGGTTGAGTCCTTAATTCGACATTAGAAATAAGTGTAATAAGTATCAAGAGAAATTTGATGATATGGGTAATATTTGCAGAAATATAGCGAAACGGTATACAAGACTTGGCTATGTTTAGATTTCTGCTGTCAGTCCTAAAATAATTATTGATAATTAATCTGTCAATACGTGCTAAGGGCATATGTT
>JARYHS010012519.1:26895598-26926342 GCA_031002005.1 Vandiemenella viatica | reverse complement strand
CACTTTTTCAAAACGGGCAATGCATATTACATTACAGACCAAACAAAAAATTGTAGGCACCTTATTTGTTGACATAAGTGTCTGTAGTAGAACAACTGCATAAACCGTGACGTGCACAAAAGAGACACAACTGTACAGTCATGACAATAAAGAGTTTTTGATTTGTAATGTCAGGTCTTGCCATCTCATGATGTAGGTGATACGAAGTTCACCGGGTCAGCTAGTCTGTTAATAAATAATCTCTTACCAAGAAGCATTTTACTTTTTCATCGAATTTTCTCGGATATCAAATGATTCAGTATGTAACAGTTATAAATGTATTTCTTGTCTGAAGTGTAATGAGCTTCTTGAAACAAGCTCAAGTTAGCAGAACAGTATAACAGCAATCAATTCTTTCGTTTCAATTGCAATATATTCTAATATTATAAATACGATAGTATATTTTTTTTTTGGATCGTATAAGCCATGCCAGGACGGTCAGTTTTTCAGATTCCATATTAAACTGTAGATATCTCAAATTTAGTGGTGAATTGCTTGGCAAATCGTACGCGGTCTGACAATGCTGTAAGTGTACGCTGTATTGATCACTCATCCGTTGTTTCTCTCGCAGTCAGTGTATGTGTGTGTGTGTGTGTGTGTGTGATCTGCACTAATCTATACTAATATTATAAATGCGAAAGTAACTCTGTCTCTTTTTCTGTCTATTTGTTAGGTTTCTTGGGCTAAGCGGTTAATCTGATCGTGATGGAATTTGACGAGGGAGATGCGATTTGGCATTAGAATGGACATAGGATACTTTTTCTGCATCAACAGTATTTATTGTCACATAATTTCGAAAAATTACCGAATCGAACGTAGACCGACGCGTGGGATCTGTAAAACTCTGTAGCACCTTACAGTGTCGCGGGTTGGTAGCTCAGTGGTTAATGCGCTTGGTTACTAATGTTTGGGTCGTAGTGTCCGGTTCAAATCCCCATAGAGACAAATATTTTTAAGAATTGTTTTTGATCGTATGAGCCATGCCTGGAAGGTCAGTTTTTCAGATACCATATTAAACTGCCGATATCAGAAATTTAGGGATGAAATGATTGCCAAATCTTTCGCGGTCTAACCATGCTGTTACGTCTGTTGCTCAAGTTGTGTTTCTCACGAAGTCTGTTAGTGTATGATTTGTTGGTAAATTTCGTTTACAGACAAAACGTATTTTAGTACAGATGTCGATTTGCTCTGCATTGTAACATTACTTTGTGTCGTCCTAAAAGTTTCTGGCACCAGGTTATTTGGTCTTCTTTTTTGACATGCCTTGCGGGCGTAAACCTGGCCTAAGTGGTTGCTCTAGCAGAGCACGAGCAACTAAAGTTATTTGAAAATCCAAGAATCGGGATGCTCATGCTGAAGATGTAAAGACCAAGCTGAGATAAAGCTGTCTTTAGCTAATCCCAGGACCCGACCCCCCCCCCCCTCCCCAATCCCGCACATTCATTTGTTTTTCTGTTTGTGAATATGTTGGAAACTGATTCTCTTTATGAGACAGGTTCGACGGTAGAATGATATAGTGATGGCTTTCCTGTCATATTATGCCAACTCCGTGTTGTTTGGACCAATCCTAAGTTACGGCTTTCCATATTCAATTCTGGCAATGAAATTCTGAGTCCACGGTTACGAAGTCGCGGGTATCGGCTAGTATAGTATACTTGACTGAAGCTTTAGCGAAATCATGTAACGTGTTGTACATATATACATTTAGCCGATTTGTGTCTAAAAACTTATAACGCGAAGTATTAATGTGACCACTTTTGTACTTGGAGATTTTAAGCAATTGCTCAAATGTGAATCATCGTTCATTTTACTTTAATTCTGTGACAAAAAATCAACCTTTCATTACTCTGTCAGGTATGTTTCCGGCACTCAGGTTACCTCAAATGAGCTTACCTCGAAGTCACTATTGAGGTGCGACTGGGATTGGGGGCAAGGAACGACAATGAATTCGATCATGGGCTTTTTTAATGAACCATTCCCGGTTTGTCTTTAGTAATTTGGTGAAACCATGGATACCGAAACCTGGAGGGGGATTTGAACTGACATCTTTACGAATGGCAGACCCGAGAGTTAGCGCTCACCATCCAGGCTCAGTTCAGATTAGCCGCTTGCGTTTGGACTTTACCTTTCAGCTGAAGGTAAAAATAATGGATACATGGACACTTTAACAATGCTTAATCTGACTTTTCCTTTGATATAGGAAGCATCAAGTATACAATGAACAATTTTGAGCATTTACTTCGTAATGGCCTCATTTATATTGAGTAGCTTACAGTTTTAAAATAATTTAAACAGGATAAGTCAGTTGATAAAAATTAGAGTTCAATATTTGTCTCCAGTTATTTTACAATAAAAATGTGTAGTAACTTATGGATATAAAATCTTACGAAGATGTTAACTACTTTGTTTTTTAAGCACAAGTTTTTCTGTATGTTAAAAAGAAAAGAAAGAAAGAAAGAAGTTATTTACACGTCTGCGATAAAATTTGTATTCCTTAACATCATAGTGCCTGTGAAAGAAACGAAAAGTTCTAAAATTTTCTCTATTGGCCTAAAACTATGTAACATACCAGGATTAATAGCGTTATATACGTTAACACATATCTTAACCTGCTACTGTATGTAATTTCGTTTAGTTCCGTTAGTTATTTTGCGTGTAACAGTGACAAACAGACAGACATTATCGCTTTATAAACGGCACCGCAATATGCATTATGTGTCTATTGTGTAATAAGTTAATCAATAAGAGAGCTTTTAAACATTATTGGGAACGTACATATATGTCTAACACACGAATTCCTTAAATTGGAACTTGTGTCTGTGCACCCATGACGAAAAAACTAGTGGATAATTCCAATAAAAGTAAAGTGATAGCATATAGGTAAATTCGTCCCTATTGTTTTCGAAGCTACGATGATAAGAGGTTGAAATCATAAAGTTTGGAATTTTTGTCTTTCTGCGAATCCATGACGAAAAATAAAAACAAAACAAAACAAAAAAATCAGTTGATTTGCACTAAACTACATTTAGTTTCAGATTATGTCATCAGTTAATATACAAAATATTTTTTATCTGGTAAGTTAATTGGTATAACAAATGTTAGTTATTTAACAAAAAATAAATCCATATTTTTTACTCGCAACCAGTAGTAAGTTTCTTATTAATCTAGTAATGTTGAAAACGAAAGGTATCGTCTCCGGCAATAATCACTAAAAGGGATGAGTAATGTTGTTTCAAGTAGGAACAGTAATATTGTATATAGTGCTACTGTGTCTCGTGCAGTTTATTACGATGCAAAAAGAGTCTATATCATACATTACCAAAGCTTAAGAATAATCTTTCCTACACTATCACCACTAGTAATAAATGGGACAAAATATTCCTCTCGATCGATTATTTGAATCCCAAAAAAATGAATACCTTGAAGAATAAAAGGAGGAGAAACTTCATTAAAATGAAATCAGTTACAGCTTGGTAATAGATTACCTAGTTTCAGGATAACATTCTCAGCAACTGTGTTCTCTTGAAATGAACAACCACCCGACATTTGTAGTATTTAGAGAGGTATTAACACAGTGTAAATATTGAGCATGTGTTATTGTATTACTTGTTCCAGTATATTATCGAAGGAAAGTGAATTCTGTGACAGGGTGACCATTGTCACTGCGTGCATTCAGAGTGCCCACAGCCTTCATTACAGACATCAAAGGAACCGCACGGAGAATTATCTGTCGGCAGTTATCTCTAGAGTGAAGGGACTCCAGGCGGAAGGCTTTTGTGGAAATACGGCGCGTAGTTGTTTGTCTCCTGTTGTCATGCGCACGTGTAAACCCTCACTGGGATAAACTGTTCCACTGGTGTGGTGGGGATACCAGGATGAATCATCATTGGTTGGATAAAAGAAAATTTGAAAATCTGCTGCGCTAAAACAAAACACTTGAAGAGCAAGATTTTCCTAGAATGGCAATCAAACTTCTAATAAGACTTTCCTGAGCTTCCAGGTACAAGCAATCTGCCCTGTTTTATTGGATATGTTCGTACACGATTCCTGTGGTGGCCAACAAATAATATTTCTCCCGGCATATTGATTAACTTGTGAAATGTTTAATATGTAATGATACATTTAATCTTATTTTAAATTTGTTGTAAATTCCATGCACGAAGACTTAGAAGAGGAATAGTTAAAGGAAAGAACAAACAGCAAATACCCTGACATGAACAGGGAATTCTATAAGTGTACTGGAACGTTGGCAATACGACATCAAAAGTGCACTAACTAAACACGATGCAGAAATATACGAAAAATCACAATTCGCTAACAGCAGAAATAAACAGCTACCGGTAAAATGATGAGCCACTTAATATGGTAATTACGTTTATTCTTTTTTACTGTCCCAAATTGTAAATTCACAGTAGTACTTTTCAATAAAGATAAAGAGAGGAAACTAATACCAGTGGCATAGCATTTACAATCTGGAAGAATATGTAGATAATTTTACAGTTCGTTAGAATTTTTCCAAAAAGATTTTATTCGAATGCTCAGAATAAACCTGGAGTGAACTTCTGTAATATAAGTCTGATCTTACCGCACAGGCCTCATGAAACAGTGTTACGTACTTGATCGTTCTAACGCACTTTACGGATCGTATCGCAAAAGCGCCCGCTAGACCAGCAAATGAGTTTCCGGCTGTCATGAAAGTACGTCAGACCAGCTGACAGTAGTGTGACGTCGTAGATACCTGCGATCTATGATAGGTCGCGGGATCCTTGAATCTCTAGTACTTAAATTAATCAACTATTCCAGTCAATGCTGGTCTTTTAAACTTAGCCCTACCATATATTCAGTTTTTCCTGCGCCCATTTGAGATAATTATCGAATGAAATTTACTATTTCATCAAGCAATTCGTCTACATTAACATCATAAAGTACCTTTATTTTCAGTGTGTATCGAATAAGCTGTCTTTCTATTTGACCCCACTAGGAGGGTGTGCGGTTAACACTTAAGCCTGCCTGGCTTTCCCGAAGAAGCAATTCAGATTTCGGGTTTCTAAAGAAATTTCTTTTGTTTATATGAATATGTCTTCCAAGTTTGGCATCCCACAATTGTGAGCAACATAATAACTGTCCATACTGCAGCAGCTGGTACTCTAACAACAAGGGATAAAGATAGTTTGAAAGAGACAAGCGTTAATGCTTTCATCTCCCCCATCTTCCACAGGACACTGGTAAGAGACACGATTGCACGGGTCACCAAACGGCGATTCTGTGCACGAAGAGACAACAATCCTCTCGTTTGTCACGCTGATTGCGTGAAAATAATATAATTTTATTTGAAATACACTATGGTGGACAGGACCATTTGAAAGTAAACTAAATTTCGATATATTGTAACACTTTTAAAGTGAAATGAGATCCCAACGAATGAAGGTGGAGTTGGAGTAAATATCACTGAAACAGCAGAATGATATCGGTCATACTGACTAAACGAGAAAACAGAACCATAGAAACCCATTTTGATACACGGGCGTCTATATGAGCGACAAATAAGCACACGTTGAATATTCTTAGAGAGCTCCTATATCTCCGACTTGAGACAAAATAATTTGATGCCGTATGAAATTCTCTACAGCCGTCAATTTAAGACCACTTAGAGATTACCAAAAATAAATTTAGAAGAATTGTGATACTTCGAAAGTCGATATATAAAATTACGTGGTACAAAATATTAAAAACTCTGGTGATATACCGATTCAGCTGAAAGCAAAAGAAATAACATAATTGCAATAATGCTTAGACCCGAGCGACTATAACCCCACATTTTGGACATTTAGAGAATGGCAAGGCCGTTAACTTAGATCCTGAGGTAATACAACATTCATATTATGGAAGATATGGTTACAGATACTTCACAGAGCTTGAGAGAATTTGTTTCGTATTGTTTTTATTTTTCGAGCAATGAGTCGCTCTTACCCTCATCCATTCGACGGCGGCTGCCGGCCAAGATTCGTTAAACGAAGTGATGACTCCAATGTCGCGGGTTATGGACGGAGAAATCCCAGTTTCTCCATTTTGCGCCAACATCGCCGTGTAGAAGTTGAGGGCGAAGAAATCAGCAGAACCTGAGGAAAATAAACAGAAATTCTGTAATAATTACAATACAGAGGATAATACAAACAGGATTATTAATTACACCTGGTTGAGATCATTATAGCCCGGAGAAGATTGGCGGAAATGAACAGAAACAAAGAGGTATACAGAAATTTTATCACAACCTATTAAAAGTTTGATTTTTTCATTATGTTATCTTTATATAACGCTTAATAATCATTGATTTAACGTATTTCTTAACTCCTTGCATATAACTGCTGGTATTAATAAATTGGTTCAAATGAAAGAAGGTAAGAAAAGCAATTTAAATCACGAATACCTAAAAATGTAGAAAAACAAATAAAGAAAACTAAATTGAATTTTAGTTTGATTCCTTGACTGTTGTTCTGGTGATCCCATGTGACAGAGGAAGGGATGAGTCCTTATTTCGACATTATAAAAAAGTGTAATACGAGAAATTTGATGATATGGGTAACATTTGCAGAAATATGGCGACACGGTATACAAGACCTGGCTATGTTTAGATTTCTGCTGTCAGTCCTAAAATAATTATTGATAATTAATCTGTCAATACGTGTTAAGGGCATATGTTATCAATCGCCTCTAATCATTCATTAACTAAACAGTAACTACTTTAATTAAAACTGAAGCGTTGTATTTGCATTATTCTACATCCTTTTGAGCCCAAAACTGAGTTACGTTGACTTTTTCACCGCAATTGAAGTAAGTTTGACTACTTGTCGGATGTAACAGCTATGAAACCTAACATCACCCTCTTCCCTTAATCTCTCTGCACCTCTTTCTACAGTATCCAATCGCTGAAATGTTTCTTTGTGATGAACGTTCAGATGCTCTGCATAGCTTACTAAAGCTCATTGTTTACGCAAAATGTCAACCTCCATCACATTTTTAAGTGAGCGCATTTTGATTAATATCCTTAGTATCACAATAAGTTGGTCAAACGAATATTTTCCATTTTTTATAATTAATATTATTCTAAATGAAACGTCTACTTCCCATCGTGCCAAGTTATCTTTTCTATCCAAAATTTCCGCTGAATGTTAGTATGTGTAGGTCAGAAGGTATAATGGGTCTCAAACCGAAACCTTAAATGAAATTATATTTTATTAAATATTTGTAACAACCTGGGTGTTGAATAAATATGGTTTTGTATATTATTCTTGCAATTAATTGTGAATTTATGTAAATGGACTTTGTATTATGGAAAGAAACTGTTGGAGGACAATTTCCGACAGTATGGACTGATTTTTGTAGATAATTTTTAGTGTAAATAACTGTAATTTTCATTTATGTGCATTTCATAATGATTGTGAATGATTTTGTACTAATTCTGATTGTTTTTAAAGTAATTTCAATGGTTTAAGTATTGTCAGAATTCCAGAAACGTCTGTCGGAAGTCTTTGCATTATTTTGGAATTTTCTGTGAAGGTTATATAACTGATTGGCAAAGACGAATTTTAGTTTTCAGTATTCAGACCATTGTGAGAAGTAGTAGTTTGAATGTTATAATCGCTGGGACATTTGCACCTAGTATCTATTGAGTCTGATGTCTTAAAAGTAAATAAAGTTGAAATGAATCATCTTCGAATAATTATTTCACATTTATAAAACGAGATACCTATCAAGACGCACGCGACAGGACTGGAACAGCCAGAAAGAGTAATAAACGAGATAAATATGACCGGGATGTAAGAAAATACTGGCTAGAAATTCCAATTCTAGTGAAACATTTTTCTTTGTGATATTTTTACTGAAGTAACCAGTATGGTATCATAAATACTATGATACATGGACGGAAATGTGCATGTTGTATTTTTCCTGGGGTGTACTCACCTCTGATGTAGTTGATCTCCTCCTCAGTGAATGTTGGCAGCCTTGACCTGGGCCTTCCCTCCGCCGCGCTGTTAGCGTCCACCCTCTCTCTCACCACTGCGGGGTAGTCACCCTCCTCGGTGAATATGGGGTGAGCATAAATGCCAAGCTACGGAAAAATAATAATTTAAATTATACACAGTAGGGAGAGAGGGCCGGAGTGAGCCCAGTTTTTAATTGATGTTAATTGATTTTAATTGAATTTCGTGGGGTCCTTAATTGATTTTAATTAATGTTAATTGATTTTAATTAATGTTAATTGATTTTAATTAATGCTAATTGATTTTAATTGATTTTAATTAATTTTAATTAATTTTAATTGATTTTAATTGAGGCTAATTGATTTTTAATTAATTTTAATTGAGGCTAATTGATTTTAATTGATTTGCGGGGGAGCCCTAATTGATTTTAATTAAGGCTAATTGATTTGCGTGGGGGGAGCCCTAATTGATTTTAATTAAGGCTAATTGAATTGCGTGGGGTCCTAATTGAATTAAGGAGGGGAGCCGAGGAACTAGGGGAGTTTAATTGAATTAAGGAGGGGAGCCGCTGCAATCTCACATCTGTAACCTCAGTTGATCTTATTATTTCCTTATGGACCTGCGTCAGCTGCCAGTATTTTCCCCATGCATTCCTTATGGACCTGCGTCAGCTGCCAGTTTTTTCCCCCGCTGCAATCTCACATCTGTAACCTCAGATTGATCTTATTATTTCCTTATGGACAGCGGAGTGAGCCCACTTTTTCCCCCCTCCCCGCCGCGCACGTGCCGGTAACTAATTGTATGCGGGTTCGTAATTGAATGCGCACAGCTGCGCCACACCCTAATTATCGCTCCCCTCGCAGCTGCAGGATGCGGGTTCGTAATTGAATGCGCACAGCTGCACCACACCCGAATTATCGCTCCCCTCGCAGCTGCAGGATGCGGGTTCGTAATTGAATGCGCACAGCTGCACCACACCCGAATTATCGCTCCCCTCGCAGCTGAAGCCCCACCCGGCGTCAGTTTGCAGACATGTCTCGTCTAGTGATGTTGTTCTCCTCTGTCTACCAACTCAACGCTGGTGATACGAAACGTTTGACGATAGGGTTATCGTCCAAACACGAGTTTGAACCTGTTGTTGTTCTGGAAAAAGTGGGGCACAATAAAATTGTTTTAACATACGACGAATGGAACGTCCTGATCCAGGTATTGGACGTAGTGTCCGAGTTATTCAACGCCGGCACTGACAGCATCCCACTTGGTGAGCACACTGTCTCCTGCCGAACGATTGCCGTTTGTTTCCACCTCAATGACGTTCCTGCCAGCGGTGTCTTCTTCGGCCAGTCTACTTGGAGGAACTTCGTCGACGCGCAGCCGGCCGTGACCAACGCCTTGATCGTCAAGCAGAAGTGGGGCTACTTGGTGGCACGATATTATACTGAATTTGTGGACATTCTAGCTAATAAAGTGCTACGAGACTTCAATATGGCTACAGTGCAAAAACTGATTGACATGCATATTAATAATGTTCGTGTAGCTCAAGTGACATACAGTTCATCATTGGATTATGCGCAATTAAGACTTGAACTCATTGCATATAAAAATTTGTTAGTATCTGGTGATGTAAATAATATTGTAATTAAGAATTATGAACCTGGATATGATGTTTGTGGACCTTATTAACTAAAGTGTTTAAATCGCATCAGCATACTACAAGGTGTTTGTGAGTGAATTGGCTGACAAAGTGTTGAGTGACTACTACACATGTACTGCCTCAGTGTCGAAGTTAATGGATATGCACATCAACAACGTTCATCCTATTCATGTGTCTTACAGTTCTACAATTGACTTTGGGCAATTAAGGAATGAAATAGTTGCATACAAAAAATTTGATTGTACTTAATGATGTTTGCAGAATTGTAAACAGTAAAGAATAAAATCATTTTACCAGATTTTTCTTGTGTCATTTGACCTGTCCTAATTAAATAATAATAAGATAGTATATATTTTATTTAAATCTTTTATTTCACCCACCATTGGGCAATTAAAAATACATTTTCAACAGCGCATATAGCGTTAAAAAATAAATGTCCTTTACAAAGTTTTATCAAATTATTTTTCTTGAGTTCATGTAGAGGCGGGCATCCTAAATCTTCTATATTGTAGCAGACTAATCTTCTGAAACCAACGAGCCTTCGCCCGTCCTTTAACGTAAATAATGGAGTCATCTTCATTTGTGATTGCATGTAGAATAGTACATAGTTTGCTAAAGGTTAAGACGGGGATTCGAACCAGCGCCCTCCTGAATGCATGGTCAGAGCGTTACCACTCACCCACCACGCTCGGTACCTCCGCGAATGCTGCGTGAAACGGCAGGAGCTTTAGGGCGATTGTGAAAACATTTCTCCAGCCCAGTACACAAGGAAGTTGAAAACATCAATTACTTCATGCTATGCTATCGCTCATGTACATTTCATCTTAACATGAAAACCGCTGCTGACTATTAGGAAAATCTACGTTCTACTCATATCCGTCGACATCCGCATGTGGTAGTAACAAGTTCTAATATTTATATAATTTTAGTTCTTCTCTGTACTGTACTGTACTGTACTGGTAAGTTTTTCTTTGTTTTCTCATTGATGAAATATCACGCCATAAAATAGGCATATTCATAATTTAACTGTCCTTACAGCTACTTTAATGTGCAAAGTATACATTACATAACGTCTGTAAAACTGTTATTGACTGCTACGCCATGTTTATATCCCTTTCTAAGCATGAAGGTAGACAACTTTCCCACCTTCTACTAGTTATGCACTAACGTAATTGCTTTGAGGTTTAAAATTTTATTCCTGAATGCATCTTTTTGTTGAATAAAAGCTGCTGAATATCTCACTTCTGCCAGACAGAATTTTAGTAAATTTAACGTAGGTAACCACTTTTCGCTGGAAATGGCAGCAAAGATCAACAAAGCACTTACGAGTATGGGTGGCTCTTTGTCGCTGAATCGGCAATGCATGTAGGGCTACAATGTAACCGACTTCGGCCGATTATTCGCTCTGCCAGCACACTGCGACCGATTGTTATTTAGTTCTCAACAGATCGCGTTGCAAGATGGAAGAAATTGACGTTATTTAAATGTTGACAGAGAACTCTGTTCAGATTTAATATCATGTTTTGTTATGGAAAAAGTGAATGAGTAAACGACATTTGGTAACACAGCAATGACAAATACTACGAACTTACATTAACTCTATCCAAAGTATTTTCACAAGACGTTAACTCTCATTCAGAGGTCGCTTGTTCGTCGCCCGTCATGAAAGTGAAAAGTCCAGGATTCGAATCCCGGCTCAGCCTCGATTTTCAAAAGCCCTTAACATGACTTTCACATATGGCACAACTTGCGTTGTAATGTAGTTACACCATAACACTTCCGTTGTTCGGTTTTCCAGTTTAAACTGGCTTAGTCAACTTGTCAATATTTGCAAATTGTATGTATGGAGCAATGCAATTTATGATGACGCCGCATGGGGAATCTGAAAACAATTATTGTGAACTAGTGGCATGGTTTCGGTATTCACTTTGTGTGTGACAAATTACTACTATTTTAGGAAATTCGCGGAATACTAATTTCGGTTTTCCATAGTTTCCTCAATTAACTCCATTGAGACATTTGATTCGTGTGCAACCAATTGTGAAGTTGTGGCACTCATTCGCTGTACCCGCGCAAATATCTGTATTTCAAGAATTTTACAGTCACCCCTCAACAAGAATGAGAAGTGGTAACTTAGGAGGGTCTATGAATATACATCACTGACACAGGTATTCGAGCAGATAAACCTGTAGAACTCCCACCACATACATCGCGTTACCATCCCTGGCTACAGGAACAAACACCACTAAACGCGTTTTATTTTTATTTTTTTGTCATTGTCGGAATGTCCACAGTGACTCTTGGCGATAAACGGCTATTTGTATGTCTAAACTACAACAGATACTAATTAACATGCGGACCGGGAATCGAACCCACCATCTCCCACATGGCAGTCCCGAACGTTAACAAACCCACCCACCAGGAGGAAAAAAAAGTACCTCTGAAAGGAGGACGAATATATAGACCTGCAGTGAATTCACCTACCTGCCTATAAAGTTATATTGAATTGGATAAAAGCACATGCGATTCTTTTTTATGGTTCTACGCCTTTAGAGGCGGGGAAAGGACAGTGGACGAGGAACGGGAGGGAATTCTGCCATGGAAAATGATGAAATTATCCCCAGGCATTCGCCTCGCGTTATTTGGGGAAATCATGGAAAACCCAAATCTGGATGCCTGGACGGGGATTTGAAACCGCACCCTCCCAAATGCTAGGTCAGATCTTTACCGATCACGATGCGTGATAGGACTGGTGCAGGGAACGGGGTGGAATTCAGACATGGCCTTTTGAAGGAACCAACCCGATATTCAACTGAAGTACGGAGTAATGGCTAGTCTGGTCATTATGACCAGGGTTTTTATTGCCTGCGCATTCCGCACCTATCCTAGCCTACTTGAACTTAACAAGGTGTAGAGAACCTACAGTTTAAACTGGAAACCGAACAACGGAAGTGTTATGGTGTAACTACATTACAACGCAAGTTGTGCCATATGTGAAAGTCATGTTAAGGGCTTTTGAAAATCGAGGCTGAGCCGGGATTCGAATCCTGGACTTTTCACTTTCATGACGGGCGACGAACAAGCGACCTCTGAATGAGAGTTAACGTCTTGTGAAAATACTTTGGATAGAGTTAATGTAAGTTCGTAGTATTTGTCATTGCTGTGTTACCAAATGTCGTTTACTCATTCACTTTTTCCATAACAAAACA
Organism: Vandiemenella viatica; assembly: GCA_031002005.1. NCBI lineage: Eukaryota > Metazoa > Arthropoda > Insecta > Orthoptera > Morabidae > Vandiemenella > Vandiemenella viatica. The sequence goes on along the minus strand of JARYHS010012519.1, from coordinate 26,913,458 downwards.
TGATATTAAATCTGAACAGAGTTCTCAGTCAACATTTAAATAACGTCAATTTCTTCCATCTTGCAACGCGATCTGTTGAGAACTAAATAACAATCGGTCGCAGTGTGCTGGCAGAGCGAACAATCGGCCGAAGTCGGTTACAGTGTAGCCCTACATGCATTGCCGATTCAGCGACAAAGAGCCACCCATACTCGTAAGTGCTTTGTTGATCTTTGCTGCCATTTCCAGCGAAAAGTGGTTACCTACGTTAAATTTACTAAAATTCTGTCTGGCAGAAGTGAGATATTCAGCAGCTTTTATTCAACAAAAAGATGCATTCAGGAATAAAATTTTAAACCTCAAAGCAATTACGTTAGTGCATAACTAGTAGAAGGTGGGAAAGTTGTCTACCTTCATGCTTAGAAAGGGATATAAACATGGCGTAGCAGTCAATAACAGTTTTACAGACGTTATGTAATGTATACTTTGCACATTAAAGTAGCTGTAAGGACAGTTAAATTATGAATATGCCTATTTTATGGCGTGATATTTCAGCAATGAGAAAACAAAGAAAAACTTACCAGTACAGTACAGTACAGTACAGAGAAGAACTAAAATTATATAAATATTAGAACTTGTTACTACCACATGCGGATGTCGACGGATATGAGTAGAACGTAGATTTTCCTAATAGTCAGCAGCGGTTTTCATGTTAAGATGAAATGTACATGAGCGATAGCATAGCATGAAGTAATTGATGTTTTCAACTTCCTTGTGTACTGGGCTGGAGAAATGTTTTCACAATCGCCCTAAAGCTCCTGCCGTTTCACGCAGCATTCGCGGAGGTACCGAGCGTGGTGGGTGAGTGGTAACGCTCTGACCATGCATTCAGGAGGGCGCTGGTTCGAATCCCCGTCTTAACCTTTAGCAAACTATGTACTATTCTACATGCAATCACAAATGAAGATGACTCCATTATTTACGTTAAAGGACGGGCGAAGGCTCGTTGGTTTCAGAAGATTAGTCTGCTACAATATAGAAGATTTAGGATGCCCGCCTCTACATGAACTCAAGAAAAATAATTTGATAAAACTTTGTAAAGGACATTTATTTTGTAACGCTATATGCGCTGTTGAAAATGTATTTTTAATTGCCCAATGGTGGGTGAAATAAAAGATTTAAATAAAATATATACTATCTTATTATTTAATTAGGATAGGTGAAATGACACAAGAAAAATCTGGTAAAATGATTTTATTCTTTACTGTTTACAATTCTGCATACATCATTAAGTACAATCAAATTTTTTGTATGCAACTATTTCATTCCTTAATTGCCCAAAGTCAATTGTAGAACTGTAAGACACATGAATAGGATGAACGTTGTTGATGTGCATATCCATTAACTTCGACACTGAGGCAGTACATGTGTAGTAGTCACTCAACACTTTGTCAGCCAATTCACTCACAAACACCTTGTAGTATGCTGATGCGATTTAAACACTTTAGTTAATAAGGTCCACAAACATCATATCCAGGTTCATAATTCTTAATTACAATATTATTTACATCATCAGATACTAACAAATTTTTATATGCAATGAGTTCAAGTCTTAATTGCGCATAATCCAATGATGAACTGTATGTCACTTGAGCTACACGAACATTATTAATATGCATGTCAATCAGTTTTTGCACTGTAGCCATATTGAAGTCTCGTAGCACTTTATTAGCTAGAATGTCCACAAATTCAGTATAATATCGTGCCACCAAGTAGCCCCACTTCTGCTTGACGGTCAAGGCGTTGGTCACGGCCGGCTGCGCGTCGACGAAGTTCCTCCAAGTAGACTGGCCGAAGAAGACGCCGCTGGCAGGATCGTCATTGAGGTGGAAACAAACAGTCTTCACCCCGGCAATCGTTCGGCAGGAGACAGTGTGCTCACCAAGTGGGATGCTGTCAGTGCCGGCGTTGAATAACTCGGACACTACGTCCAATACCTGGATCAGGACGTTCCATTCGTCGTATGTTAAAACAATTTTATTGTGTCCCACTTTTTCCAGAACAACAACAGGTTCAAACTCGTGTTTGGACGATAACCCTATCGTCAAACGTTTCGTATCACCAGCGTTGAGTTGGTAGACAGAGGAGAACAACATCACTAGACGAGACATGGCTGCAAACTGACGCCGGGTGGGGCTGCAGCTGCGAGGGGAGCGATAATTCGGGTGTGGTGCAGCTGTGCGCATTCAATTACGAACCCGCATCCTGCAGCTGCGAGGGGAGCGATAATTCGGGTGTGGTGCAGCTGTGCGCATTCAATTACGAACCCGCATCCTGCAGCTGCGAGGGGAGCGATAATTAGGGTGTGGCGCAGCTGTGCGCATTCAATTACGAACCCGCATCCTGCAGCTGCGAGGGAAGCGATAATTAGGGTGTGGCGCAGCTGTGCGCATTCAATTACGAACCCGCATACAATTAGTTACCGGCACGTGCGCGGCGGGGAGGGGGGAAAAAGTGGGCTCACTCCGCTGTCCATAAGGAAATAATAAGATCAATCTGAGGTTACAGATGTGAGATTGCAGCGGGGGAAAAAACTGGCAGCTGACGCAGGTCCATAAGGAATGCATGGGGAAAATACTGGCAGCTAATGCAGGTCCATAAGGAAATAATAAGATCAACTGAGGTTACAGATGTGAGATTGCAGCGGCTCCCCTCCTTAATTCAATTAAACTCCCCTAGTTCCTCGGCTCCCCTCCTTAATTCAATTAGGACCCCACGCAATTCAATTAGCCTTAATTAAAATCAATTAGGGCTCCCCCGCAAATCAATTAAAATCAATTAGCCTCAATTAAAATCAATTAAAATTAATTAAAAATCAATTAGCCTCAATTAAAATCAATTAAAATTAATTGAAATCAATTAAAATCAATTAGCATTAATTAAAATCAATTAACATTAATTAAAATCAATTAACATTAATTAAAATCAATTAACATTAATTAAAATCAATTAAGGACCCCACGCAATTCAATTAAAATCAATTAACATCAATTAAAAACTGGGCTCACTCCGGCCCTCTCTCCCTACTATACACCTATCACATCTTCCAATCACTACTGCCCTTTACGCCCGTATGACCTATTTTCTGAGCGTCTGTGATCATTCGAGGGTGAGTCAAATAAAACCCTTAAATTTGAAATAAAAAAATCGAAATTTCACGCCGTTATCCTGTAAGGTTTTTTTTTCCCTTGGCTGTTAGCCTTGGGCTAATTACGCCATAAACATAGGGTTGTTATTGTTAGGGTTTATGTTTATTTGACTTATATACAAATTTTGGTATTATCTACATATTTGCATATGGTATTGACAACTTTGGTGCAGGGAGTTGCTAAGTTGATCATTAGAGATATTATATCAGTAATTTTTAGCTGTTTTTCAATCAGCTCCTTTCTCATGTCTTTGTAAGTTTTGCATCTAAGTAAGACGTGATATATATCTTCCAGTTCACCACATCTATCACAATTTGGTGACTCTACAATGTTCATGATATGCTTCTTATCCTTTAAAAGGGAGTGTCCTGTACGTAACCTGTTGAATAATGTAATCTTCCTTCTGCTCAGTTCTTTGGTCTCGTACCATGGCGTTCTTTCGATTCTGTTGCAAATGACCCGATGCCACAATCCCTTGGAATCCTTGTTGATTTGCCATTTCATTTCCCATTCTTTCAGTGTTATGGTCCGCGCAGTGTGTCTAAGGTCAGTGAACGGTATTGCGACGTCCTCCTTTTGTGCTGCAACTAATTGTTCTTTGGCTGCCTTATCGGCTCTTTCATTTCCCTGTATACCTACGTGGCTTGGTACCCATTGTAATTGTAGGTCTATCCCTTTATCTATTGTCTTCGTTATTTCTCTAGCCACTTGATAGGCTATGTAGTTTTTTCCCTTGCCTTTAGGGATTGCTAAGATTGCCTGCAAGGCGCTTCTCGAGTCTGAACATATTACTGCTTTCTTTTTCTCTGTACTTTGAACATATTGTATTCCTTTGAGGATGGCGAAAAGTTCTGCAGAAAAGGTCGAGAATTGGTTCGGCAATCGAAACGCTTCTACGACGTCGCTTCTAGGTTCCTAATATGCAGCTGCACATGCCTCTTCCCCCGCCTTGGATCCGTCCGTGAAGATTTGACACCAGTCTTTCCACTTTGTATTGATTGTTTCAATCGTCCTTTGTTTCGCTTCTTCCTGATTCCAGAAATTTTCTTTCGAGCTGCTCTGATGTGATGTACAGGTACACATGTGAAGCTAAATCCACTTTTTGCCAAGGTTGCTTTTCCGAGTAAAGGTCGTTGTTTTCTGCCGTATGGATATTCCACTTACTAGTTAGCTGTCTGTATGTTACTAGTCTTGGCATTCTGTGAGGGTCTGGAGGTTTGCTTCGAATCTCATGGGCTAATATCTGTACTTTCCTCAACAGTGGGTGTTCTTTTTTGGAGCTTACCCTTAACCAGAAGTTCAACCCTATTTTCTTTCTGCGTATATGTAGCGGCGGGGTTATTGTCTCTGCTTCCATTGCCGCTATTGGAGTGGTCTTAATGAAGCCTCCTATTATCCTCAGTACCTCTGCCTGCAGTGAATCAAGTTTCGCCTGTAGGGTTTTGCAAGCATTATCGTACAGAAAGCTTCCATAGTCCAGTCTGCTTCTAACTACGCTGTAGTACATATTGCGCAATGGGCGAGGATCCGCTCCCCAGTTCATTGAAGCAACTACTTTCATTGTATTGATCCGCGTTAGAGATGACGCTCTCAGATCCATTATGTGTTTTCTCCACGTAAGCTTTGAGTCTAGCCATATTCCAAGAAATTTGATTTCCTTCACCAACTCCATCCCAATACCGTTTAGAGTTATTTTAAGCTCGTTTTCTTGATAATGTCTATGGGTAAATATACATATTTTACTTTTTTGTATTGTCATGTCTAATCCTTTCTCTCTCAGCTTTTCAAGGATTGCTGTAACTGCGGCTTGTAGTATTACTCTTGCCTTTTCTTTGTCGGATGGGAGACATATATCACAAAATCATCCGCATACTGAAGGAAGGTCACCATTCCTGGTAGCTCGGTGAACAGCTTAGCCGAGTATATATTGAAGAGGGTCGGACTCATTGGGTCGCCCTGTGGAATTCCCTGGTAGACGTGTCGTTCAATCTATTTCCTTCTGCTGTGTGTATTATATTTACTCTGTGACCCAGGTAATTGCAACACCAAGCTATGAGTTTATTATGTAGCTTCATCTCTTCCATGACTTCCTGTAATATATTGATCTGTATGTTATTGTATGCGTCTTTTATGTCCAGGAACGCAGCTAGGAGATAGTTGTTTCTAACAAAATTTAATTGGATGTCCGTACTAGTGTGCTAATGACATCCATTGTGCTGCACCCCTTCCGAAATCCCATGGTGCGGTGATCGAGGTTTCGATGGTGTTCTACATGCCATTCCATCCTGTTCTTTATCATTGTGCTCATTAATTTAGCCATGCACGGGATTAGTGATATAGGCCGATATGCCGATTGCATCATTCTTGTCCCTATTGGGTTTCGGGCACTGGGACAATTACTACAATTTCTCCATTGTTCCGGCACGTAAGATCTGTTTATCATTTCGTTGAATAGGTTCAGAACTTTATGTTTAGCATTTTGTGGCAAGTTGTCTATCATTGAATACAGTGATACTATCCATTCCTGGAGCTGTATCCCTCTTTTTAATGGCACTTTCAAGCTCAGACATGCTGAAGAATTCGTTATTTGAGATGTTGTAGTTTTTCTTTAGGGTGCTGCTGATCATTCCATACCGTATTCCCGGGAACAAATGCAGGTGCCGTTAATTCCTAAAAATTGTTCCGCCAGCTTGTCGTCTGTGTAGATGATGTTTTGGGAAGATCTCTTGCCGTTGAAACCATCGTAGCTTCTTCCACATTTCTTGCGTCGAAGTGCCATATTTGATGCTGGAGCAGAAGGTTTTCCATCCTTCTCTTTTTGTTTTTCTGATAGTGTCTCTGGCCTGTGCTGTTGTTTGTCTAAGTATCCTAAAATTCTGGAAGTCGAGTCTTTTCTATACATTTTGGTTGCAAGGCGTCGTCTCGCTACTGCTCTAGCGCATTCACTGGTCCACCAGGGTTTTCTATTAATCTTGCTTTCCTCGTTTACTTTATATTCCGGGATGCATTCTTCTGCCGTTTTAGTTATTATCTCTTCCAATTCATTGTATCGTTGTTGAAGGTTGCCTGTGTTTGTATCCTGTAAGTTGGTGAGCGTGCTACAAAGCAGCGTGCAGAATGGCCTATAGGTGGCAGCATATTCGCAGTATCAGTATAAAGATGGCTGCCCCACTTGAGACTTGCAACAGGGAAGAATAGCGTTCTGTTATTCGATTTTTGAGTAGTGAAGGTGTGAAACCTATTGAAATTCATCAAAGAATGAAGGTTCAGTACGGTGATGCATGTTTGTCACAGCAGCAAGTCTACGAATGGAGTAGGAAGTTCGCAAATGGTGTGACTTCAGTGGAAGATGCTCCTCGTCCAGGTCAGGCACAACGATTTGCGACTCCACAGAACATTGCAGCAGTTGAAGCCATAGTGATGGAAAACCGCCGAGTGACACTGAATGACATTGCAGCATGTTTAAAGAGGAACGAAGTTCCGATCTGATGAAGAGGTACGCCACGCGGTGCATGAGTGGTTGCGCGGACTACCAAAAGAATTTTTTTCTATAGGAATTTATGCACTTGTAAGCACTGGAGGACTTGCATTGTGCGTGGGGGAGATTATGTTGAAAAGTGATACAGCTTTGTACCACTTCTGCACAATAAATAATATCTAAATAAATATTTAAGGTTTTCGTTTGACTCATCCTCGTAATAACGGCCGGAACAAGTTATGTTATTGGCTTATGACAAATTAAATGAACAAACAGTGTAACAAGCTGTTTAATCGAGCAGCTTTCTTATAGAAGTTTATACATAGACATGCTGCATTGTTTTTGCAAATTGTTTGATTGCTTTCGTATTAGTCATTAATTAGAAATCAAAGTTATTTTCGATAATTTGTAAACAATAGAGAAGTTAAATAAGTTAAAATCAGATAACACCTCTACAGAGGTTAGATTTTTGTTCAGATAATATAAAACAATACCACAAATTAGTATTATTATAAAAAATCGAACAATTAATTTATATATTATTACATCTGAAAAGAGATAGCATTAATTATCACAATATGATTGCACTGTTCATGTTAACATCCGAAAGCTTGAAATTAAACTTCCTTAAATATTTTCATGAAAGTAAAATATTAGTAGATTTATTCATTAGTGTATGAATCTGTAGCATATAGACTTTGAGTAACTACTGGATGAGAGTCAGGGAAGTGTTGATCAAGTTTTTGAACTGTCCTAGTAACGTCTGAGGTCTGAACAGAACACTTCCCAGTAACTATGAGTTATTTTGTTCCAATATTTACTCCACCTTCAACCAAATATTTCAAAGTCGGATAAATTTCTAATAATGTAAATGAAGTTTTATGCCGTATACGGCCTCCAAAACGTAGGAGATCACCATGGAGAGCGCATCCCGGGAAAATTTTACTATAATAACCGAGGATGGTGGTGTAACGGTCAGCGTTCTAGCCTCGCATTCGGGAGGGCGGCGGTTCGAATCCCCGTCCGGGCATCCAGATTTAGGTTTCCCATGGTTTCCCAAATCACTCCGCGCAAATGCCAGGATGCTTCTTTCAAAAGGCCATGGCCGAATTCCTTACCATTCCTTGACCCCCATCCTTTCCCGTCTCTAATGACCTCGCTCTTAAGACACGTTAAGCAGTTAAAAAAAATTCACTGTAATAGTTTCCCAAAACCTTGTATACCATGTTTAGTGCACCCATCAAGTCAAGTCACTACCTACCCTTTTCTAGAAGCGATTCGGACCATTTTTGTACCTCATATCTAGTCTTATTGATGCTACTTGCTTCAAATCTTAGCAAACATACTAAATTTTGTTTCGCTCCTTTTCTTAGACTGGACGATATTCATACGCAGATTCCACCGATTTTGTTATACACTTGCTCACTCACTCACTGATGATCATCAAAACTCTAAGGTACATCTTACTTCCTGAAATCTGAAATTTGATACACAAATAAAATTTACCACAAGATTATAAGAAAAGTTTAAAACTTGTAAATTTCCATACATCTATCACTTATATACCCCCAAAACGTATTTTACCCACTTCATATGATTCAAAATTACATTATAGAAAGGACTTAGTAACTTAACTAATGCGTTAAATTTTACATGCTTCCTGTACTCACTTTGGTAGCAAGCGATTTTATTTTTTTTATTTTAATTTTTTTTTAAATTTTTATTTATTTTTAATTTTTTTTCCGACTACGATACCCCGAGATCCAAATTTCACCGTAATTCCTGTAGTTCTAGGAACAGGTAATACCTCCATCATGTAGAAGTGTAATATTGGTGATTTTCACTATATTTATTCAACAGCAGCCCAAAAAATTTGAAAAATTTTGGCACATATTTATGGTTAATTGCTTTGCTCCGAATGAGGCTATATACCTCAAGTTTCTTTTATGAATAAAAATCAGCAATTTTAACCAACGTTGTAAATTTTACTTTGTTTCTGTGCTTGGTTCGGAAGTGACTCGTACTTTACTTATGGTGACAGTTAAACCTGCAACAGTTGGCAGTGCTCTGCCATGATTTGCAGAGGACGTGGGCATTGGCAACGTATGTTAATGTCTTGATTTCTGAAATGTCCTCATTCATCGATTTTCAAATGGAATCGTTATATTTAAACGATCAACTTACAAAGTGATATGAGATCCCACAAAAACAATTCTTGTAAAAATAGGACAGTATCGTGCTTGCGTAGTGATAAAAAGTTTTAAGAACTTTCTGTGCCAATGTCTACGATTTACAGTGTGTTTTCACTACTTTTTATGAAGCCGAATTATTCCTGTCGTTGTTATAGATCGTTTATTTATAACTAGCTGATACCAGCGACTGAATGATTCTCGGTATAAGGAGTCACCCACTGCTTGCCAACGGCCTCTGCAAGGAGGGCGGAAGAGCGGGGAGCGGTGCAGGTCACCCTCTTGCCCTGGGGGTTGGAAACGGCCCCTAAAGGCGGATGAATCAGAAATGATCAACGTCTGGGGATGCAGAAGGCAACGGGAAACCACTGCATTAATGACCCAAAGGGTATCCCGAGGACATGCAATCCTCTCAAATTACTTATATCATAATGGCTTCTTCCTGGGTAAAATATTCCTGAGGTAAAATAGTCCCCCAATCGGATCTCCGGGTGGGGACTGCTCAGGGAGGAGTCATCAGAATGGATAGAAACATTCTACGAGTCGGAGTGTGGAATGTTAGAAGTCCTTGCCATTCCAAGCCCCCATCCTTTCGCGTCTCTAAAGACCTTGCTGTTAGAGAGACGTTAAGAAGATAAAAAAAAGACAGAGACTTACTTCCGCATTTATAGTATTATTACTGCAGATCACACACACACTGACTGTGAATCACCCCTGAGGAATCAATATAACATAAAAAAGTATACACCTACAGCATTGCAAGACTACCTACGATTTGCCTCGCATTGCACCCTTAAATTTGTGGTATATACAGTTTAACATTCATTCCGAATAACAGACGGTCCAGCTGTGTCCCTTACGATCAAAGACAATTTTTAAAAATCTTTGCCTCCTCGGAGATTTTAACCGGAGACCACGATAAAAACACGAGCAAGGAAGCGCTTTAACCACTGAGCCACCTGACTGCTGTATCAAAAGGATTTGCATAGACCTAGCCATCGAATGCCTCTGTATATCGCCGTTCAGTAATTTTTTCTAAATTGTAAGACAACATCTATTATTTATGCACATAATTTTCAGCCAAATTTAAACAGTACTTTTTTCCTTGTTTCAAAGGATAAGTGTGCAAAGTTTCATCGAGATCGGATGAAAACTGTGGATTTGCATAAAGAAAAAATTGACATACATACATTTATATATATATATATATATATCGTGAATTAAGAATTTCTTTTCCAGAATTGAATATAGAAAGTTATTGATAACGAAGGATTGGTCTCAAACAACACCAAGTCGGCATAATATGATAGGAAAGCCATCACTACCGTCGAAGCTGTCTCTTGAAGAGAACCAATTTCCAACACATTTAAAAGCAGAAAAACAAACGAAGTAGCTCGTGCTCAGCTAGAATCACAATTTATGCCAGTTTCCGTCCGCAAGGCGTGTCAAAAAAGAAGGAAAAATAAACTGGTGCCAGAAACATTTCAGCAGACACAAAGTAATAGGACAGAGAACATCGACATCTATACTAAATAATACGTTTTTATTCGTTGTACATTAACACAACGCGCTAGAAGCACAGTTTGAGCTACCGACGTAACATTACATCCGTCTGTCACCATTCGATAAGTACTCAAAATTTCGTGACTAGAACTGTTACTCATACCGAAAAAAAATTTCCTGTGCCCTCCCTACAGATTTTCTTGTCAAATTCCGTCAATAACGGGATAGACATTTAATCGTCAAAACGTAACAAAAATGCAGAGACTTACTTCCGAATTCAATCGGAATAACCGACGGTACAGGCGTGACTCGTACGATCAAAAGCAATTTAAAAAAATCTTTGTCTCCACGGAGATTTGAAACGGAGACCACGATCCAAACATCAGTAAGCAAGCGCTTTACCCACTGAGCTACATGAACGTTGTACACTAAGGCGGCACAGAGACCTACATATCCAATGTTCAGTAATTTTTCGAAATTATGAGACGTATTATTTATACAGATAATTTGTCAACCAAATGTAGACAGTATTTTTTTCATTTTTTCAAAGTGTGCAAAGTTTGATCGAGATCGGATGAAAACTGTGGATTTGTATGAAGAACAAACAATGAAACATACACACATTCAAATTTATATATATATAGATTACTGCAGATCACGTACACACTGACTGCGGATCACCCTTGAGGGATCAATATAACGTAAAAAAGTCTACACCCACAGTACTGCAATACTACCTACGATTTGCCTCGCATTGCACCCCCAAAATTTGTGATATCTATAGTTTAACTTTTAATGTGAGAAACCGACGGTCAAGGCGTGACTCTTATGATCAAAAGCAATTTAAAAAAATATTTTCCTCCACGGAGATTTGGACCGGAGACCACGATCAAAACAACAGTTAGCAAGCGTTTTAACCACTGAGCTACCTGACCGCTGTATCGAAAGGCAATACAGACCTAGACATCCAACGCGTCTGTCTATCGCGGTGCAGTAATTTTTCGAAATTATAAGATAACATGTATTAATTATACAGAAAATTTATCAACCAAATGTAGACAGTATTTTTCTCCTTGTTTCAAAGGATAAGTGTGAAAAGTTTCATCGAGATCGGATGAAAACTGTGGATTTGTGTGAGTATCAGACGAACAAACATCTTTATATATAGAGATAAAAATAATTCAGGTGACTTGGCCATTACGGATCTCATAATTGTTAGGGGAATGAAAGTTTATAATTTATATGATTTATTCCAAGATTTGTCAAACCGGAAAGACATGCGAATAAAATCTTGGTTTTTGTTTATTTGTAAGTTTTATAAATTAGATGTATTTATATCGGTTTACTAAAAGATGGCAGCCACAATGACCAAGTCAGATTATTATTATTATTTATTCCAAACAAACTATCTATAATACTAAGAGAAACCACACTGTTAAGTGTAGACTTTGTGACATTACATTGGGTCTGCAATCTTTGTTTAATGATTATCGGTATAAATATCGATTATCGATATGCCGCGAGAGTCTAACCTCTGTGGCAGAGCAGTAGTAATTCAAGTGTTAACGGTGGCGGGAACAGTGTGGCGGCGTGTACAAGTTTTTAGTACATTCGGGAAAACATTCTCGGGCACTTGGATACGGAAATCATGCGTCCGCGTCGGTAAATGTAATTTGGCAGGACGCCGATTCCGTGAAACCCGCCATACAGTGAAAAGTACACTTACAAGGATTTAGAGAACAGTAAAAGTGTTATAGTGGACTAGCAACTGTTATGTGAACATTCAATATGCTTCTTATTGATGAGGAGTAGTTCGTTAGTCAACTTTTCACTCAATAAGAATCTGTGGTCTTCGGATAAGTATTATTTAATGAATTCCAGTTGGTGGTCAGAGTACTAGTGTATGGCACAAACTATTGGAATAAAACGAGTGTTGTTATTGGTATTCCCGATGTGTGTGTGTATCATTTTATATTTCTAGTACTTTAGACTAACCTCTGGTGGCGACTGTGATTAAAGAATAAACTGCGAAGTACTGATACCTACATTAGACAGGTCAATTGATAATACTGTGAGCAGAACTTTCAGTATAATTTTAAAACCAGTAACTTTACATGGCTTCGCGACAGAACTGACTGTTAAATTAACCCAGTAAAAACCTTGTAGTTTTACAACTTGGCACGCAACAGATCTCATAACATTTTGATCTGCACAAGCACGAGAATTGTTTTATATGAGATTTATTGTTACTGTAACTATAGGCGGTTATAATTAGTTGTGATGAATACAGTTCATGCAGTTCATTATAGAAAGAGAATCGGCAAATTCAGGCGTTTTGCCTAACCAAATTCCAAGACAACTGCCAACTGTTTCGCCTGCATCAAAGGTAAGGGACACCATCAACAGCTTCGGGTACAATCATTCCATTCGTTTTGAGGAGGAGCATTGTGATTCAGCCGATGCACTCAGCACAGTCCGGTAATCAGGAATCGAACACTGCCGTTTCTTCTACTCTGTTGGCAGAGTACCGCATGCTAAACAAATCTTCCGGCATTGGGGTTTGAATCAGTTAACTCCGTCTCGAGAACCAGACTCCGTACAACGCCTTAGCGAGCTCAGTCAACGCAGCGTGTCAACTTAATTGCAATTAGTCACAAAATTTGGTTGTGATAGTTGGTAAACATACTATGCGTGATAAATTTTGACTAACAATATTTTTGATTGGTTACTAATTATTTTATTTCCAACTTCGCGCACTTTATCGAATAGAAATTTCAGGAAGCAACGTTGCTTTGCATACTGGGTATATAATTACCAACTTCTCGCTTTTTTCTTCGAAGGCAGATATTCAAATTTTGTATCATGAATTTAACCAAGTTTCTAAGAAGACGAGTCGATTATTCTCCGATATTAATCGTTGTAAGTGGTATAGTTAGAACAACTGTATGTCCTAAGATTTGCACACATAGCAACTTTAGTTTTGTGATGTGGGAGAAAGTGAAAAGACAGTTTTGGGGATAGTATGTCAAGGATAGTGTTTCTGTGCAAATAATGGATTCTTCCACCCATTATCCTACAGGTTTTAACTGCCGTAAACAATGCATTTCCAAGACATTGTAAGGCATTTGGTTTCATATTCTGGTTATAGTTTCCTCAGAAAAAAAAAACAAAGATAGTTTCTTGTTTGCAACTACATGTGTATTAGTATCAATACTATGTGAATGAATTGTTTTTACTTTTACGGGGCAAATTAACCTCTATAAAATCAGTATATATTCTGGAACTAAAGCCATATCTTATTTGCACAGCTTAAAATTAAGTGGGGTAACAACGTCAAAATCGGTATTCGTATGTTGTGTTACAGGGGCAGACAGAGAATTTATTCAATCTTCATGCCTTAGAAATGTCATGAATCACCTTATTTTTCACTTCCATATTCAAGAATGTTTGCTGTAAGGTGTAAATACCTTGAACTGAATGGCCCTTTCAGCAGCTTCCTGGGACTCCTCAGAATCGTCATACGGTTCGTACCACTCACAGGGAAGAGTGATTCCCACATTACCTGCAAAAATTTGTAACACTCTTATTAATAACTTCCAACATCAATGCGACATCAGATTACAATGTAAAATGATTAGTTATGTCTTAGGAGAAGACTGTTATGTGTGAATTGATGTAAACAAAATTAAAGTTCTAATATATATTGTGTTGGCATTTTGCTAGTCGAATGAATTCAAAGAAATGGGTTTAGTTTGTAATAATGATTTTGGTTGGGAAAATCTTATTATGGCAGTTGTTTATAAAAACTAGCAGTTTCTACGTCCGCTTCAAACTTCTTTATAGTGTAAGAATTTCTTTAATAATAATAATAGTAATAATTATTCCATACAATAATTTCTTTATTTACGTCCTATAATAAAAACACATTCATCATAATATTTACCATTAATAAATCAATAAATTTTGCTTTAAAATAGAAATTTACTTGTTAAAGTACAAATTAATTGTTCTTCACTGTGGTATTTGATTAATTTCATAGTCCTAGCTTTACTATATTTCACTGAAAGATTTGACTTACGTTTTCCACCACGACTTAAAATTAGTATTGTTATTTGTAAAGGACTTCATTTCCTTAGATATTGGTTTTGTTTTGTCGATATGTCACTTCAATTAACTGATGTCTGTGAAATATAAATTTTCATGTGTAGTATTAACTAATTGTTTCTTCACTACGATCTCAATCTGCCAAAAGAAATATGAAAAAAGAAACAGAGTGGCTCCAGGAATACTCTTCCGAGTTTATAAACACCTTCTGCTGGCCACCAAACTCCCCAGACATGAGCATTGAGCATATCTGGATGCTTAGCATATGCGTGAGAGATGCTCCACCCCCTCGTACTCTTACGGATTTATGGACAGTCCTGCAGGATGCATGGATGTCAATTACCCTCCAGCACTACTTCAGACATTAGTCGAGTCCATGCCACGTCGTGTTGCGGCACTTCTGCGTGCTCGCGTGGGCCCTACACGATATTAGGCAGGTGTACCAGTTTCTTTGGCTCTTCAGTGTATTTCTAGTGAGCTTTGTCACATAAAATCATCTTTGTTACTGTCTTTGATTCATTAATTATGTTTGAAAATTTTTAATGTCAAATAATAACTTCATAATTCTAGCCGAGTATTTTGTATGTCTGTAATTTTGTTTCCCGATATTCATTTGTAGCATATAAAAGGTTGTAGTATTTAATAGCCACTGCCATTAAAGTAACTTCATTCACCCTTGTGCAATGTTTATTGGAGTTCAGAAATTAAATTGCCAGGTTATGGAAATTTTAGATTTATTTATGCTGTTATGCGTTATGATTAACGAACCTTTTTCAATAAATTCAACATAATTAATTTTTTTCTACCTGAGATTATATGAATTAAATTCATATGCATAAATTATGGTACCCAGCAGTCCGTTTATACAGTGCCAAAACATATAACACCTCAATCTTCTGAATGGGATGGTGGTAGCTGCTATCATCCAAATGACGGTGTGTGTGTGACTAGAAATAACAAGTATCAGAAAATAAAAAAATCAGCTCCATGTATCGGGCTGGAATCCCATTATGTCACTATTCCATGTGAACTAGCGTTTGTTTAAATGTTTCATCCAGTTTCCTTCTCTCCTGAGCATGCGTCAAGGCATCGTTCGGCCATATAATCGTTTTTTAAAGATGTTGGTGGACATTTGGAAAATATTTTTAAAGGTAAAATGTTGTTTGCAGTTCTATCATATTTCGAAGCAATATTGGCACCTGATTTCAGGCACAAGGGCGTGGGAAGATTTTCTTTCGTAGGTAAGGGGGTCAGTTAATGAAATAAGTTACGAAGAGAAAATGATGAATAATTTACTAAAAACGTTGAAACAATTTTAAGCTGAAATTTGCAGATGGCAAACGTAGATAGGTACAGGAAAGGGAGAAAATGGGTGTTTAGGGAAATTGCCACCGGAGTATGCGCTTCCATCGCGATAAGATTAAATTAAATCAAATCATTTGTTGCTTTGCTCTTTTCTGAGCGCCGTGATCAGGAACGTGTTTGCGACTACCTTCACCATTAGGTACCACATTTGACGTTTTCGAAATTCGATAAAAGCATTTTGAAGAAGTAATGAATCATTTTCATGCATACAACTCTTCCTCGTAAATTTTTAGCCTCCACCTTCCTTTCCAAGGACAGTCTCCCTAAGCTTTAGCCATCTTTCCTCACTGTACATTAATAACGCAACTAAACAAAAAAAAATTGTCTTTGCCTTAAGATTTATTTTATGATTTTTCTATTTATTATGCTCCAGAATAATGGAAAAATACTCATATTCCTTAAAAGGTTTGTTTTTGTGGTAGTGATGATAATAATACTTTCTTTGAATAATCGTATTACATAAAAAAGTATTAAATTACCTCGAAAAAAGAAAGTGGTCGGAACTAGTCACACAGCGTCTACGGGTGTCACTTAAGTGATAAACAACAATTAACTCTTCTGTAGAAGACTCAGAGGTTGAAATGTTATCTAGAAAGTGTAAATATGATGCTGATGCATTTTGTTATATATGTGTCATCTTTATTACAGTACGAGATATAAAATTTTATTTAAATGTATGTGAAAAGCTTTGTGAAGCTCACGAAGCTTATTTCAACTGCCCTGTTTGGAATCTATACTAGACAAACCGTGGACTCAACATGTTGCTTGCAATATTTGCAAAATATGTTTAAAAGGTAAACAATTTTTTTTCAGTGAAGAATTTCCAAAATTACTTACTAGTGCTCAACAAAGAAGTTCGAATAGTTTTAAAGGAGTAGTTTCTGGATTTTTAGAGAATAATAAAGTTGAAAATTACGGAGAGGTAGGAGAACATTTTCATAAAGATATCATGGATTTTGAACAACGTTATCAGGGCCAATACAATGAATATATGAAGGGGGACTTCATTTGGTGGGTTAGTGAGAGAAAGTACTTTAAAAAATGAAAGAAAAAGTAATAAGTTTTACTTTCAAACTTTTTCTACTACTAATGAAATTTGAAATGATAGTAAAAGATGATAAAATGTATATATAAATATATTTGCTTTCGATTTATCAATAAATAAAAATTTTAACCATGGATTTTCTAAAATATTGATTGACCGTCTCCTGTATACAAAAGAAAACTTTATCAAGCCATATATTTTTTTCCATCTAACTATCGATAAATCTCTCAAATTTTCATACCCTCTTATCAAAGTTAAAATTCGTGTGCCGACCTGTGTAATACTAGCAGTTTATCTCTTTGATTAAGTTTCTGTATAATTAACGAATTAGTACTTCTTCCACAACAATATCCACGTAGCAATCAACAATAATAACACTGCACCTCATAAGCGTAGATAAGGCTGTATTCTCTTACCTTCACGGTTAATCGAGTATTTCAACTAGCGGAAGTTTCTGGCATTCGTTATTATCCTGCTCTGACCTATTTGTGTCCTTGTTCCTGGCAACTTTCCCCAGAGTGATCCATCTCCTAATTCTTTCCAAGAGCTGCCTGCATAAGAGGTACACAAAATCATTTTGTTTACAGAATTTATAGATCTTAAAAGATCGTAATACAGAACTATCGGCGCACTCTTTATGCACGCTGACACGCTCGTTGGCACGGCTTACAACTGGGCCACAGTTTTTAACATTTGCTGTTACAGAAGATATGCTAAGCTTAATGTCAGCAAGAAAATGTTTGGTCCCTAAAAAAAATTGTATTACTAATTTTAAAGACCTGGAAATAAAAATAATTTCGACTCTCTCTTCAATAAGTATTGTTTCGGTCTTTCAGTTAGAGAGTTTCTGGATTTTTGTACTCAATCTACCAGAAATTTCAGCAGCCATCTACGGCTATTCAAAGCCAAGAGGCTGGAACCACAGTCTATAAGTCTTTCTACTTGCAAGTGGAGTACCATTGCCAGAGAAACGCACATATTAGTAACG
>JARYHS010012519.1:26864660-26894598 GCA_031002005.1 Vandiemenella viatica | reverse complement strand
TCTTTTCATATTCTTCATTTAATCCATCGCCGCAAATAGAAGCAATGATTTTTAAGACAAAAAGCTGATTCACTTACGCGTGCTCTAGTACGAAGGGATCTTGTTTTAGATTTACTGTCTTGTTCCCCTTCGTGCTGTATTTTCACTGCTCTTCAGAGTGTACTTCTTACGACACTGCACATGAATGGTCACTGATTTTTTGTCTTTTAGGTAGTCAGTTTGGTAAAGAATATTAGCAATAACTACGTGTTTTCACTACGGGCGAACGTTCAAGACTAACGGTATTTTACTTGGACCTTCGAAAAAAGAGCAGATAGATGGGCACTCCCAAGTAGACTGAAGTAGACAATTTAACAGCAGACAGATATTGCTCAGGGCCAAATGGTCACATAAAATGTGGGACCAGGTTTCTTTTCAGCTCATATTCTCTGAATTATCATTCAATGTAAATGTATTAGTCACGCAGACTTATATTTATACTTATAGTATGCGTCCAATGATGTACATAGACAGCGTAGTCATGCATATTATGAAGAATACAACTAAAGTTAATTTTAGAATGACTTTTTCTCAGAAATGGTAAATCGTAGGTAAAAAAATATAAGAGCAATTTTTGTAGATAATTACATGATCCAAAATTATTGTCTGATCTATTTTAATCATAAAACTAACCGTTTCGCTAAAAAAATAAACATTTTTGCCAACTATTACCTTGTATAAATTTTTTTGCACACACGAGATCGATGCGGACTTTTCATAATTTCACTATAATGGTATTCCTAAAGTACATGGAAATTTTCAGCTTGTTGCGAATTTATGCAAGGGTACCCTATTTTTCAGGCTAATTTGACCTGACTACTACCTTAAGCAGACGGTATAAGTCTTTCAATTGAGATGAGTAGTTTTAATTGGCTCCAAGCAAAGACATTAGTCCATGTAGGATCAAAACTACTGGTACGATTATCACAGCATTATGTGGGTCGTGGCTTTTATAAATCAGTACATTATCTGGCAGTGGAGAGCTTTCGCAAAATATTTTTTCAGAAATAATAGAATTCAATTACAAAACATCCGTCTAATTGTTTCCCAGGACTTGATTATTAGTTGAGAAGCAAAATGGTAAAACTTTTGTTTTATAATTGTTTAGAACATTTCTGATTCCGTGCTTTGTACATCAAGCGTTTCCTTTTGATAATAGTGGGTATTGGAACCAAGAACTTTTTTATTCCCAGTCTGGTACGTTGATTACTGTTGCCAGCAAAGCCATACGCGGATAATTGACAGTGAAAAATAATTGTAGAAAAATCTCTTAGAAAGACTTATAAATAAGATGTCTCTTGATCTAAGACGTTCGAACTTGGTTTACGTGCTTGTGGAGGCAAGAACTGAATCTAAAAAACTCTAAAGAAACATAAAGTATTACTGAAGACGTATGTTATAATGGCAATGCTATATTTAAGAGAGTGGATCAATATATGACGAAACGAAGGAATCAGTCAAACAAGCACAGAGAATGGAAATAAATGTTGGAAGAACTTTCCTACAAGGAATACAGTGAGATTTAAAGTAGTAAAACATAAATAAAAATATGAAAATATAATAAACAGCATATAACAAGCTCAAAGTTACGTTCAAAAATCTAGGGCATGTGTCCGTACAAGTATCCAGCAGGAACAGAAAAATCATGGAATCTTCCTCAGAGATTGTTAAACCTAAAATATTCTTTCTTTGATTTGTTATGAACACAGCGCATTATACATTCAGGACCGTCTTCCTTGTTATAATACATGTGCTATATTATGTTTTATGATTCAGGAATTAGAGTTACTGATGATTATAAAGATTTTAATGTCTTAAAATCCCTTTCACGTACAAACAATTGATGTGGATTTTCCAGCATTAAATATTTGCGGTGCTCATTTCATTCCTTGCAAGGTTCTATGATTTTCTTCAGTAAAATGAGGAAGTTTCTTCTAAGATTTGTTTCCTCCCCTAATGTGGGACAACCACTTGTTTACTAGGGTGTGCCAAAGATTTATAGCCTCTAGTACAACCAGAGATATTGTTAATTTTATGTTACAACGCTAAATTAATTTGCAGAAGGTCGTAAGAAATTTAGATTTATTTCTAGAATGTGATGACTAAATATTAATTAAACTTCGTATCTCTTAATTTACTAATAGTTTCTCATTTTTATTATTCATCCAAGACTTGAAATTTCTGGCACTAAGGAAACACTTAAAGACTGCGTGTGCTTGCCCAGATGGAATAGGTTTCCAGCTACTCACCCCTATCTCTGTGAGTGCTCGCACGTCCTCCGGATACAGGTGGTACGAATCGCAAGCCACATCACCAGTATCTCCGTCGTGGGTGAACTCTGGATGCTCGTGCCACATGTAGTCCCATATGTTCTCACCCTTGCCTGCAAAACAATTAAAATACCAGTCAGTACTAATGATAAGTGAAAATAACATAAAAAGTTCAAAGTCAAGCCAATGCACCAACCGTTACACAAAAGATATTTGTTTTCGGCTTAAACAAAATTGAGCTTCTTGTATTTGCGGAGACATCATGGAGAAAGCACTGGCACGTTCCATAACAGAATAGCAGAAAAACCAACAGCTATTGTTACGTGAAAATATGTTCTCTTCTTAACCTTCAATCTAGCATCCTTTACACAAGTTCTTAATAGTGAAGTTTGAGGAAGGGGTACAGTACCAATGCTTCTACTTCTAGGGTGTGACACCGATGGAAGGTGTTTACGGGTTCTCATCAACACGTCGTCCTAGCAAGAGGCACAATTATACAAATTAATAACCCTTAATGTCCTGTTTAAATGTAAAATGGGTGAAACAAAACATTCTCGTATCGAGAAGCTAAGATCTTGAAACATCACATTCACACATAATTGGCATCTGGGTGGTTATCATGAAATTCACAGTACAGAAGATAACATGGTAAAGAATGAGAAATCTTTTGCAGTCTAAGGATTCCCCAGTAGCGTAAAACATAAATCCCCAAGAGTTGAACAGAAGAACAAAACACGGGCAAATGCAGTCGAGCTTGAAGCAATGTTTGCTCCGTATTATAATTGCGTGCAGAATTCTGGAGCCTCCAATAAGGAACAAATTCGTCTGGTGGTCGGGCAGTAACTTCTAACATCATTCAGCCACGTCATTTCAGAAAAGCCACTTTTTGTGAATTCAAGAAGATAACCAATAACTATTCATACAATTGTACAACAAAATGTGCACAGTGTCACTGCAAATGACTTACCATTTTTGTCAAATTAAGCCAAGAATGTTGAGAGCAAATAAGAAGCATAGGTGAAATTATTATTATTTTTAACCTATTACTGCGCGCACGTTTAATTTATTTTTTCAGAATAGTATGTTTCTTATACTGTCAGAGATCTCGAAAAATCTGCAGACGTTCGTGGCAGCCAGATAGAAAATTAATCGAGTGCTTTTAAACAAATAAAGAGTTTTTCCAGAAATCTCCTTTATATATAATCTGCAATGACACTGCAGCACGGTTTAAAATAATCTTGGACTAAGACAAAACACTGGCGGAAATTAAAATTTCAACATCCAGACGGAGCAGGGATAAATAAATGAAATTTGGCCTGAAGTATTCCCATGTAAAGAGTATTACATTATTAAAAATGGAAAGTTTTACATGTGATAGCATGAGAATTACGGAGCTATTTACTATGCAAAATCACTATGTTTTTTAGTGTAAATAATGTTGTGTAAAATGACGCTTTTTTTCCCACAAGTTCTTGTTGACCAGGTATACCAAGGCGAAGACTGACCACCGCCTACACCTAAATATCTAACTCTGAGATAGGTCTGAGAAGTGACGTGTTTGAAGTGGGTGTATTATATCGCGGAAACTCCCGAAGGATTAGCCATACTGTAATTCCAGTATACATACTTGTTTCACAGTGGGCGAAAGAAGGCTCTAATGCTCCTAGAGTAGGCACAGGTCCATACAGAAGGACAACAGTACCTGAAGACCGTCAAATTGTGTGGGTGGCTGTTGCTGGCCAACGGGTGACTGCAGGCCAGACCCATGCAGTGGTTACAGATGGAGTCACTCCCCGTACGATTGTGAAACAGTTGCTTGAAGCAGGATTACATTCTGTGACTTCTGTGCAATGTCGTCAATTAACCAGATCTCATTTCCAGCATCGTCTAACCTGGTGCCATACAAAACGCAAAATGGACACGTGAATTGCGTACCTTTGTGTTTATAAACGAAGTCTCGAGTCTGTTTGTGGCAAAGTAATAATCAACAATCTGTGGTTTCAGAACTTCACACTTCCAGCCACGGATATCATGGTTTGGGGGCAATCAGTTTGAACAGCAGGACTGAGTTGGTTGTTGTTGAAGGCACTATGACAGCTCACCACTACGTGTACAGGGTGCTACATACGCTTGTGATACTTCTCATGTTTACCACCCAAATTGCATCTTGCAATAAGATAATGCCCGTCCTCATACTGTGACTTCATAACGTAAGCCTTGCAAGGGGTTACTATCACAATGTGGACCGGATGTTCCCCAGATTTGTCCCCAATAGAGCATGTCTGGGATGCCGGGAGTACACACTTTAGATCATATGGTCACCCAACACAAACTGTACAGCAACTGACTGCACAAGATACGCAGACGTAGAGAGAGATACCCCAAGAAGACGTCCGAACATTATTGATTCGATGCCCGCAAGAATCCACGAATGTATAGGTGTTCAAAGTGGGCGCACTTCTTACTGACAAGTATGTCTAAAAGTCCACTTCCATCTGTTAACATTTCTTCCGGGTATGGCCATGGATATATCTACAAAGTTTCATAAGATTTCACCATTCCTGTCTGGCAGCTCCACTTTTAATTTCCGCCAGTGTAGTTCTGCAGGCAATTAATATATGAAAATTAGAATTTAGTAATTTCCAACGTGTGAAAAGTGTCTTAAGGGATGATGCAAATGTGTCCTTTTATTTTGGGGTATAATACCCGTCGGTAGTGTCAGCTTTCCTTTCAATTAGTGTGGACTAATTAGCTACCGACAGTTACCAGACAGCCATTGATGAATTATGTAAACTACTAGCATTTACGTAACCACGTGTTTTTGACGCGTCTCGAACACAGGTTAGATGAATTCTCAATTAATAATAGTTATTGACTTATATCCGCCCAAAATGAGAGATATAGTTGTTAATCATAAAATAATAAAGGTCAGACTAGCGCCATACGGTATTACAGACCGGGTGCCGAATATACAACATACTCAGTTGTTGTTGGCCACCTGAAACATCCTTACAATGCTAGCATTAAGCATACGTTACCGAAGGACTACAACTGTTA
Source organism: Vandiemenella viatica (assembly GCA_031002005.1). Classification (NCBI taxonomy): domain Eukaryota; kingdom Metazoa; phylum Arthropoda; class Insecta; order Orthoptera; family Morabidae; genus Vandiemenella; species Vandiemenella viatica. The sequence continues at coordinate 26,889,232 of JARYHS010012519.1, read as the reverse complement.
AAAAAAAAAAAAAAAAAAAAAAAAATACAAATATTTATAAAATTTTCCACAAACACTTATAATTAATCAAACATATATCATGTAATGTTAATAGTAATAATAGTACAGATGACAATAACAGTAATAATAAAAATGATTGGATGGTTGTGAGAATAGTACAAGGGGCTCAATGCGATTTTCTATTTAGAGTTAGGTATCTGACATAAAAAATAAATGGTAGCAAATATCACCCTTTTATAAGCTTAAGTTTGAAGTTTGACGATGCTACAGTGTCTGAAAAAATTAATTATTATTATGTGACCCAATAAATTCGTTTAAAACGCCTTTGTTTAAACAATATCAAAGCGGAGATAGATTCTACTCTGGGTGTAAACGAGGCCGTTCGAACCGCCAAGACGAATATTACAGTGGTCGACCAAACGTGGTGAACACTCCAGAAGTAGCAATAAATAAATAAATAAATAAAAATAAAAAATATTCGTATTTACAGAGCTGTAGCTCGCAAGCAGGGTAGGTTTCAAATTTAAAATTTACACATTAATGTGTTAGGCTGACTCTCAACCGAATATCGTAGTTAAAATATTAATGACATTATTTATTATTATTTGCGGATAAGCCAATTAGAACTCCGAAAAGTATTAGAAGCGACTGTTTGCTTTCCTTTTCGACAACATTTCTCTGGTGCGCTTGCGTTGTATTCTATGAGTGAACCACGCATATAAATTTTGATTATTTTTCTTATCATTCCAGTGAATACTGGTTAGTTCATGGTACTGGACCTGTACAGATCCACTCACCGTCCTCGTTCCATGCTCCCTCTATCTGATAGGCTGCCGTGGCCGCCCCGTACAAGAAGTCTGCGGGGAAGACATTGACCTGGGCCGCAGAGAGGCCAAAGAAGGTGACCAAAACCAGCAGGGTGAGTCGAGCCATGACTACTGCCACTCAGTCTGCTCGAAACAGCATTTATCCACTGCTCGATATCTCACCTCGAACAATGTGCCCAAATTCAACCTTGAAAAAATGCTTCTCTGATAACAATATCGCCTCGTCATAGGTCTCTATCTGAGAGTTAACGTCAATTTCCGTCGTATGTTATCATTGGTTGAAAAATTTTAAATACAATTTAACATGGACATTAGGAATTTGAAAATGATTCAGAAGTAAATTTCTAGTTAATTACACATAGACGTATAGAAGGTGTCCTTAGTTTCTTTTAATAGTCACATATTACTTATTTCTATTGTCAATTCTTTCAGCTCTAAAGCGTTACGTCAAATTTCTTGAAATAAAAGTTATTTCTTCAAAGAGCTTCACGTTATGTTTTTTCCTCTCTTTCTCTTTGAAATACTAGTTTCGTTGTTTAATAAATTCACGTGTATTATCGTGGTGGAGTCAAGGTAATTTGGTTTTCCTGTCGGCTACGTTTAGATTGATATCCTCAACATTTCTGGTTTCGAAGGAACTTTTTATAACCCATGACTATGTTCCCCCTTCGTTGCTGAACTGTGATCCAAACAAGATGTTTCCTAACGAATAGTATTTATTTTCAGAGCTTATTATCTGATCAAAAGAAGTTCTTTCAAGCAACGCAGTTTGCTTCTGTTCTTTTGAAGGTATGAGGAATAAACCCTGTGCAGACCTGCTTTTTCTTATTTTTCTGATTAGTATTCCAAAAAGTGTTTTCTTAAGGTATTGAAGTGTCACACTGATTGCGGCACCAGAAAAGATAATTAATTTTATTTGTTGGAATTTTATTATTTAATATTTAATGAGGAGATGGTAATGAATCAATGTTCAAGGCAACGTTAAAATTTACGTTTATAATGACAAGCAGAATTGATATTTACATTTATTCCACACAATTACAAAAGAATGGTGATTATTATTGAATATATTTGTGCCTAGGCTGAATTATGAGTCTCTTTCCCCAAGGTCGTGACGGGTTAACTAAATTGGCGCCGTGGTGAGAACACACGCAATAGTTTGTAGTAGTACTTGCCACGTTGTCCTTTGCACTGGTGATGGCTGATGACCCAGTGCAAGAATCAGCCTTTCATTCACGTTCAATGTGATGCTGGGATCGGCAGATCCGTCGGCGAGCGCTCCTCCAAAACTCGAACTGTAGATGGCGGTCAGAGGATGCGAACCCACGCTCCTCTGCGAAGATGGGATCAAACTGGAGTCGATCCTTCAAACACTGGTCGACGGTACCTCGCGCGCGACACAATGAACGGTTTTGCGAACGTTAACTCGCAGTTAACACATCCGCGAAAAATACTTGAACGTCTGCACTATATTCGATAGTCCGCTCTCCAGGCTCACTCACACCTTTGTGTCCACCACTCGAGCGAGTCCCCGCTCCCCTCACTTAACGGGTCCGCATTCTTTTGCGTGTCCTTGAGTACCTGCCACCTTCCGACTGCCACCTGTCGTCCCTCAAACACTTCGCAACCTTACGTGGTGGCGACTTAATGCAGCTTCAATTCAGTATATTCTATGCATTTTGTATTATGTCATAGAACACTTTAATTACGTCATCAGTAATCAAATTAATTCGACGTAACAGAACAAACTGTTGGGTACGGCAGTACTATTGTTTCCGATCGAAATGTTGTCTCAGTGGTTAACGCCGACTCAAGAGCCCACGTGTACTGCCTTCAGTATCCAGAACAAATAATATTTCTTCATTTACAGTAATGGATTCAGTTTTGAAAGTACACTTCTAAAGAAATTATTGCTACTATGCGATATCACTCATTAATATTTACAAAAAAAGAATGAAGTACCTATTTATCATCGTTATCTGGCAGTTATTTGAAAATTGACAAGTGCTTCTTACAATTACATTGGTATTGTTAACTACGTTGGAGCGTTTATGTTATTATTTTTGTGGCTTTAGGGCGCGTCGACAGCGAGGTCACTAGCGCTCTTTGAGCGTTTAAAGCACATACTCAGATGAGTTTAATGCCAATCGATGGTTACAATTACAATACATTATGTTCTGGAGAGGAACGACAGCCACATTACTGAACTATTTTTTACAACTCTCATTCAAGGTTATATATTTTGAAGTGTAACAAAGAGTCACATTAATTATCAGTGAACATTTGTATGTGTAGTGCAATTATTTGGCTTTTGTACTGCCTTAAATAATGTCAATTTCTGTCAGTTTAATTTGGTTACACTGTGGGAGTGGTTACGCGGGCGTGACAGAATTTGTGACTGCCGCGGGTAGTATGTAAATTGTACGGACTGCAGTGATGTACGTAAATGAATCTTGGATGCCTTTCTATAGAGACAAAGGAACTTCAGTAATGAATGTGAGTCAGTGCTCTGTGGAATTCGGACAAGAGGCGGAGAATGTGCCATGTGATGAAAGAAACTCGACGCAATGACTGTATTCGTCCTAGGCTCGGTTTTATTAGGTGTCATAAAGACGTAGGCAAAGCTTTCAATAGTGACAATTTTTTGGAGGAATCTGTGACGTAACATATCGTGGGCTATAGCAGGCAAAATATGGTCATTTGGGCAGGAGTTTGGTTTAAGTGTTAAAAAATGTTCATCGTGTGAAGTGCCTACGAACAAGAAGCGAGAAATCGTTTAGATTCTAGCAACGAACTGCACAGCTAGAGTCGCCTGTGGCGGTGGCAAACAGATCTCAATCAGATCTGTTCCCCCGTGACTATAAGTAACTGTGAATGTATGTTTTTACATGATTTCCTTGTGGAGAGTCGAGCTGGGACAGCTCGTATCGCAGCGGGGACTCCGTTACTGAATTCAGCCGAGGATCGGTGGGAACGAGCTACAGTCATCATTTTAGGTGACTACACGTGACAGACCAACTCACCAAACAATGACCTACTTGATGTAACAGACAGGGTCGGCGACCAGCTGATCGTAGGCGGTGGAATTTCTGGGATCAGCATGACACGGCGGCATCTACTGCAGACTACTCATCGCATCACTGCGGCAATTAATCAGCTCACAGTTGAGTTCAAGCTATCGTGGAAGACGGAACTTTAAGGAAACAGTGCCGTGTTTACACACTCGAGTGAGAGCGGAAACAAGTGGTCGGAGAGGGAGCGGCGTTACGGCCCACACAGGTCGAATTCTGTTATCGTGTAGTAACTAGTGTTGTCCGGGAACAACACTTAATAACAAGAACAAAGAAGTGAGCGTGTGATTGTGCATATACGGACTAAAGTGTAAAATTAACAACTGTTGGGCTTTAGATAACATCTGCGCCTACAAGCTAGAGGAGATGGCCGAAGCAGGAGGCGGAATGAATTCTCAAATAGAAGAAGATAACATTGAAACCTTTGTGTACGAAAATGAACAAGACATGGCGGAACCAGTAAAGAATAAAATAGAAGAACGAGTGACAGAGAATGAGGAAGAAGAAACGTACAACCTCAGGAGGAAACGTCGAGCGGTAGAGGAGAGACAAACACACAAAGTAAGCAAAGAATAACTAATCCTACTGGAGATGATTAGAAACAAGAATAAAGATCAGGGACATAAACAGAAGAATATGCTCCTGACATATTCAACATCACAACTCAAAGGAAAGGAGAAGGAATGCAGAGAACAGAAAGAAGACAGACCACAACTCCCGGAAATCAGGGAAGCGAGTAAAGTCAACAAGATTACGTTCACAGATCGCAACAGATTGTATAAAGCACACACAGAGGTTCCATTCATAGTGATTGTAGAACTAATGGGCGAGGGAAATATGCAACACTCAATATAACTAGGGAATGTATTCTTCAATAAAGTCCCCGGACTGAAAACAATAAACCAACAAGGAAAGAATAGAGTGGCCATGGAATTTACAGAAACAAAATGTGCCAACCAATTCATAGCTAACCGTATCATATTACAGTAAATGGGACAGAAGGCGTTCATATCAGCTAGTAGAGTAGAGTGTAAAGGAGTCATTAAATCAGTACCACTAGACTTATCGGAAGAAGAGAAAAAACTAAATTCCAAATCGATGGCGCTTCACCAAGAAAACACAACTGGATGGAAAGACAGTAACAACGCCACTAAAAACCTTACATTTTACGTTTGAGAGTCAGTATCTTCCAGAATACATCGAAATATACTACCTCAGATTAAAGGTGGAAATATATATATATATATATATATATCCAGTGACACAGTGCTATAAATGCCAGAGATTTGGACAGGTGGCAAACAACTGCAAAGGATAGGAAAGATGGACAAAATGTGGCGAAGAACATTAAACATCAGAATGTCAAGAGGAAACCCCCAAATGGGTTAACTGCAGCGGCGAGCACCCTGCCAATGACAGCCTCTGCCTAGTGAGAAAACAAGATTAGGAGAAAAAAGTGAAGCAAGCAATAGACAGCAAAAATGTAGGGACCACAGAATATGAGTACAGGCGCGGAGACTTCCCCACTCTGCAAGAGAAATCATTCAAGGTGGCAATATATATATATATCCAGTGATACAGTGCTATAAATGCAAGAGATTTGGACAGGTGGCAAACAACTGCAAAGGATAGGAAAGATGGACAAAATGTGGCGAAAAACATAAAACATCAGAATATCAAGAGGAAACCCCCAAATGGGTTAACTGGAACGGCGAGCACCCTGCCAATGAAGGGCTCTGCCTGGTGAGAAAACAAGAGGAGGAGAAAAAAGTGAAGGAAGCAACAGACAGCAAAAATGTAGGCACCACAGAATATGAGTACAGGCGCGGAGACTTCCTCACTCTGCAGGAGAAAACATTCAGAGACGTCACCATAGATACGGAACAACCTGACACTGTAGACTGACACCAAAAGACAAAAAATGTGGTATCACGGGAGAACCAGACCGAGGAAGTACCCAGTATAGAAAGCAACGAAGACGTGATCATCATCATAGTCAAAACAATAATGAAAATACTAGCCCAACATATAAAGTGTAAAATGACACTGAATGTACTACAAAAAGTACAAGACATTGCCACTAGAAGCATAATACAAGAAATCAAACAGATAGGCCCAACTATACAGAACTCAGAGAACTCCAGAGCAACAACTGAAAATGGCTAGGAGAAGACAAATAAACATACTACAATGGAATGCTAGAAGCTTGTACCATAAATGGAACGCCCTTCAAAGACTACTGGAGGAACACAAAGCATACGTGGTACTCATCACAGAAACTAAGCCAAGTACACACGCTCAAACATAGGCTATAAAACATCTACAGGAAGGACAGGGAAGACAGGTATGGTGGTTTGGTGATCATGATCAGAAATGGGATGAACAGCTCCATCAGAAACATGGTAATATCAACAACTGATATAGAAATTCTAGCAATAGACAGCACACAAGGAGGCACAATCAACACGGCTTGTATCATATACAAGCCACCAAGAGCAAGAAGAGCAATGGTCGGAAATACTCAACCAGCTCCCACCAAGAAGTATACTGGGAGGATACTTTAATGCCCATCACCCACTGTGGCATGACAGTCCAGCAGACCAGCAAGAGGAAAAAATCGCAGCCGCAATCACATGATCGAAATTTACCATGCTCAATAACGAACCTGGAACCAAAATAGGAACGCCTTACAAAAGAAGATCGTCGCCAGACATATCCATAGTATCTACGAACCTAAGGCACAAAACAACCTGGGAAATACTAAATGACACTCTGGGCAGCGACCACTTCGTTATAAAAATGACCATAGATGCACCGAGCAAACTCAACCATCAACCACAAAGAACCTTACGGAACTGCAAAAGAGCCAAATGGGAGCAACATCAAGAGAAGATAAACATCCTGCTGGAACAGGAGAGCGATGAGGATGCTCATATACAACAACGATACAATAACTTAGAGGAAATAATAACATCTGCAGCCAAAGAATACATACCCATGACCAAAAGCAAGAGGAAGACTTCCGTAGAAAGGAAACCGTGGTGGACAGCGGAATGCTCCAAAGCCATAGCTAGACGACGCTTAGCCATCAAGGCATATAGACAGTGTCCGACAGTGGATAATTTTGCTACGATCAGGAAGGCAATAGTGGAAGCCAGGCCTATCATAAGAAGGGCCAAAAGAAAAGGATGGGAAGAATTCTGCGACAACATCAAATATGGAATCACTCCTCGAGAGATGTGGAATAAACTAAGATGGTTGAAAGGAAGCAAAACTAACTCCAACTGGATCGCCAACAACAAAGAAGTAGCGGAACAATTTTTGGCCCTGACAGCGCCCTCTTACGTCCCGCTAGAACGGGGCGAGGACATCGCTACAATTGAGCCAAAGAGACCAGATCACAATAAGTTCGAAATGTCAGAGCTACAAGTGCATTAAAAAAGGAAGGTACGGCCCCCGGAATAGACAACATAAGAGACTCCATGTTGGTAAAACTTCCACATGTTGGTAAAGCTTCCACATGTTGGTAAAACATCCACCAAGAGCGAAACAGAAGTTACTGGACCTGTATAATGACATGCTGGCAACAGCTTACGTGCTGGAACAGTGGAGAAATTTTCTCATCATACCAGTACTAAAGGTGAACAAGGACACGACTAAAAGCGAATCAGACAGACCCAACTCGCTACTATCCTGTCTTGCAAAGATCACGAGTATAATGATCAATAACAGAATGCAGTGGTTCATCGAGCACTTCAAGAAACTCAACAGCAGAACAATGGGATTCCGGAAAGAGCATGGCACAATAGACAACATAACAACATTAGTGACGGACATACATTTAAGTTACATTACCTACGCGCTGCATACCTTGACATCAATGACTCATATAACAACGTTCAGATCAACATCCTCCAAGAAGCCATTGACAACATCGGCCTGCCAAGGGAAATCGTTAAATGGTGTACTACATACTTGGAGCATAGAGTTAATTACTGTATACAGCAGAAGGAGAGAGAATTACTCGTCATGTGTATGAGTGACTACCTCAAGGAGATCCCTCGAGTCCCACATTGTTTAACATACATACTACAAAAACGTTCAACCGGTTGAGAAGCCTAACAACATACGAACAATACGCGGATGACTTCGTAGTATATCTGAAACATCCAAACAAAGAGAAGGCTAGAACTTTACTCGAAGAACGGGTGAAAGAGACAAGAAACATCTTGAAGGAAAGAGGAATGGACCTATCCGTTCAGAAAATCAAAGTAGGAATCTTCATGCAAAGACAGTTCGCAAACGGAGATTTCAAAATCTGCATGGATGGAACGTACATGGAAGTAGTTAGGGAAATAAAGTTCTTCGTCATGTGGCTAAACACAAAGTTATCCTGGAGAAGACACATAGAAGAGACAAGTCAAGTGGCGCTACAAAGATTAAACATCTACAAAACACTGGCCACACCAAACAAAGGCACGGACCCACGACAGCTCCGGTAGATATATTACGTTTTAATAAGAAGCAAAATTGAATATGGTGGGTTCCTATACGTAAATTCATCCACGACTACATTTAAAAAATTGGATACCATACAATTCGCCGCCTGGAGGATAGCTGGCGACTTTCTAAGAACAACACCAGTTATGGCAATGGAAATGGAAACAGCAACGCCACCACTATCATTAAGTGGAAGAAATTGGGTCTAAAATTCTGGTCTAAAGTAAGGACCAACTCCAGGCATCCACTGGGAAGAAAAGTGCGCGCATTAGTGTACGAATATACAACGAAAACAAGAGAATCACATAAGAGCGCAAGTCTCATAAAATACTGTGAAATAAGCGCCCAATGGAACATAGCAAACACAGAGATCAACGAGATGTATAGAGAACGAGAACCGTGAAGATGGAATTGGACCAACATATATACATAGACCTTATAGCAGTAGTATCAAAGAAGGAACCAAATACTGAGATCATAAAGCAGCTGTCTCTGCAAGCTTTAAACACAAGGTGGAAAGGATGGAGACAAATATATACAGACGGATCAAGAGAGAGCGAGGAAGCCAGCACAGCAGCGTAAGTCAACATGGTGCAAGAAGAGCATGAGGCATATTGATTACAAATCCCAATTTCCATATTTTCAGCAGAGATTATAGCGATATTAAAAGCAATCGAGTATATAAAGGAAGAAGGTGTAGATCAGGTAGTCATTTGCTCTGATGCTAGAAACGCCCTGCAGGCCATAAAAGGAATCCCCAAAGGCATATGCAAAAATTACCTACCGTATGAGGCAGCCAGGCAAATAATCAAGGCAACAACGGAGGATCGAAGCATCAAGCTACAATGGATCCCGGGACGCGTCGGCGTAAGAGGAAATGAAGCGGCGGAGGCTATAGCACGGGGACAATTAAATGCAGCAACTACAGAGGAGATACCCATCCCCTACACCGACTACAACCACACAATTACCCAAATAGCGAAGAAGGAGTGGAACAGAAGATGGATAGGGAAAGAACCTAACAAAAGCCTCTGGTATAGAGCCATAGCAGGGAAATCGGATTACAAATTATGGTACGGCATAAAAAGAAGAGAGATAACAACAATAAGCGGACTGATAACAGGGCACGTACTCCTACGAGACAGAATGTACACCATGAAGATCGTGGACAACCCGAAGTGCCAAGAATGCGATGACGTGAAAGACATACTGTATACCACTTTCTACTGAGATGCAAACAGTAAAGAGACATAAGGAGAGAGAACTCAGAATCAAGGACATAACAGACCTGGTACAAACCTTATCAATACCAACGCCGAAAACAATAAAAGCAATACATAAATATATAACAAAGACTAAAAACAAAATATAAAAACCAAGGGGTACACAATACACGATGATGGCTGAAATAGTCGAACGGCTAAAGCCAAAAGCCATTTTTTAAAAATAATAATAATAATTAATCAGCTCACATAATCACTGACCACCTGTGACGGACAAGTTCCTGATTTCAGAAATAATTAACTTAAGGCTCCATTATCTCTGTTGAAACATTTAAGGAATTGTTTCCAACTAATAAAGTAAAATTTCCTTTTTTTAAAAGTGAGTAATGACAATAGATGGTTCGATCTATGCCATATATCACAGTCCTTTGGTTTATGTAAAAGATAATTCCGGTCAAGCTATTTTATTGATTAATTAAATATGCTTATAAAAATAATAAAACCAAGACGTTGTGGTGCAACGAGACAAATACATGTAATAATAATGCGAATAATTATAATTATGATGATTAAAATGTGGAATTAAAGAGGTAATAGGAGACTAATTAAGCATCTAAATTTCGCTGCAGCGAGAGTGAGTCACAAGGAATGTCTGTTATGAATTATAAGGAAGTTGCTAATGCGGCCATCGTGCGCCAGTAAGCGACACTCAAGGCTCACCCGCCAGCCTGTTGATGGGAAGAGCAGAGTTCCACTACACCAATCCCATGGACGTAAAAGTTTACTGGCTGGAGAAGTATTACATGTGCAATCCTGTATGTTCCGCCATAATGCAGAGAGGTTAAGAACAGCCGTAGAAATTAACGAAGTCAATGTTGACAGTGCTCCTCTCTCATAGATGCAAGACGAGCTTAGATACCGCTAACCGGATGATATTTTAGCCCCACACAAACAATAGGTGAGATGAGTGCTGATCTATGACCATGAATGTAACTATCGGAGACCTTCAGAACGCCATGGCTGAATTCCTTCCAGTTCCTTGGCCCCAGTCCTTTCCCGTCTCTAATGACCTAGACGTCTTCAAGCCGTAAGCCCATAACCAAAATAACATGACATGTTTAGTTGCTATGTATGATTATTTCGTACATATAAGTTTCTGAGGTTAAGAATTGCTGACCTGGAAGATTCATATAGACTTGTTTAATAGCTTACGTGTGATTATTACGTAGTGATAAGTTGCTGAGGTTAATAATTGCTGGCTTTGAAGATTCTTATGGACCTGTTTAATTGCTTACATGCGATCATTTCATCCAGATAAGTTGCTGATTTAATTTTATCCATAATTCTCTATATTGACGTGACTGTATTAATCACACAAAGGTAGAATGAGAAGCAGCCATCAGTCACTAGAACACAACTTTTATTATATTACACAATGCGTTTCGGATCATGTGGATCCATCTTCTTGTTACTATGTTATTTACATTTGGTTTTGAATTTTCCTTAAGGAAAATCCAAATGTAAATACCATAGTCACCTGAAGATGGATCCACAGGGTCCGAAATGCATTGTGTAATACAATAAAAGTTGTATTCTAGTGACTGATGGCTGTTTCTCATTCTACCTTTGTCTAAGTTGCTGATGTTAGGAAATTCTGGCTTGGAAGATTCATATGGACTTGTTTAACAACTTAAGTGTGATTATTACGTGTAGATAAGTTTCAGAAGTTACGAATCACTGACTTAGATGATTCATATGAACTTGTTTAACTGCATATATGCGATCATTTCATCCAGATATGTAGCTGAAATTAAGAATTAGTTGCTTGGGTGATTCACATGGACTTGTTTAATAGCTTACGTGTAATTATTATGTAGTGATAAGTTGCTGAGGTTAATAATTGCTGGCTTTGAAGATTCATATGGACCTGTTTAATTGCTTATGTGTGATTATTACATACAGATAAGTTTCTGAGGTTAAGAATTATTGGCTTGGAAGATTTATATGGACTTGTGTAATTGCTTACAAGCGATCATTTCATCCAGATAAATTGCTGATGTTAGGAAATGCTGGCTTGGAAGATTCATATGGAATTGTTTAACAGGCTAAGTGTGATTATTACGTGTGGATAAATTAATGAGGTTAAGAATCGCTGCTTCGATGATTCATATGAACTTGTTTAATTGCATACATGCGATCAATTCTTCCAGATAAGTTGCTGAGATTAAGAATTGCTTGCTTGGGTGATTCATATGGACTTCTTTAATAGCTTACGTGATATTATTAGGTAGTGATAAGTTGCTGAGGTTAAAAATTGCTGGCTTTGAAGATTCATATGGACTTTTTTAATAGCTTACGTGTAATTATTACGTAGTGATAAGTTGCTGAGGTTAAGAATTGCTGGCTTTGAAGATTTATATGGACTTGTTTAATTGCTTACATGCGATCATTTCATCCGGATAAGTGGCTGAGGTAAGGAAATGCTTGCTTGGGAGATTCATATGGACTTGTTTAGTAGGATAAGTGTGATTATTACGTGCAAATAAGTTTCTGAGGTTACCAATCGCTGGCTTGGATGATTCATTTGAGCTTTTTTAATTACTTACATGTGATTATTATGTACAGATAATTTGTTGATATTTAGATCTGTTGGTTGCTGAACAATTCTTGTGTAGTGCATAGTGTCACAGTTTACCTACAAAATTACTTCTCATAAAATTTCGAAATATGTGCTAAAAATGATGAAGATTATTGAAGAGAATATTTAATATTTTGTAGTGAATTTTTGTAGTACTTATGTTTGTATTGTTGAAATAGCCGTCCGCATACAGGGTGCTTCAAAAAAATGTATACACACTTTGAACTTCCATAGAAAATTAATTTACCGTTCTACAAAGTTAAATTTTAGGAAAATAGAAAGCTAAAAGTCCAATGTAAATCAAACATTAACAACAAATGTTAATACTGTTCAAATTGGTGACCTGCAGCATCAATACAATTCTGAGTACGAGTCACCACAGATTCTGTACATCGTATCAAAACGTCCAATGAGATTTCTCTACACACTGCTTGAATCTCATTCCAAAGAATGTCTAGGTTACGTGGTTTACGTTTGTACACCTCATCTTTTACTGTGCCCCACAAGAAGAAATCCAGTGGTGTAAGGTCTGGAGAGCGTGCTGGAAACTCGATTGGCCCCCTGCGTCCTATCCACCGGCCCGACAAATTTTTATCCAGGTAAGCTCGTACGTCCCTGTGATAGTGCGGCGGAGCACCATCTTGTTGAAAATAAAAATCATCATTACCGTATAATGCACGAATAGCAGGAAATATGGAATCAGCAAGCATTGTTAGGTAATTAATACCAGTTACAGTGCCTTCAAATCGAAAAGGTCCAATGAGTCCCCTTGAAGACAAACCGCACCACACATTTACACCTGGCAAATTTACAGCTTTTTCAATTGTAATGTGAGGATTTTCTTCACCCCAGTAAACACAATTGTGCCTATTGACAGTTCCATTAAGTTTGAATTGGGCTTCATCCGACCAAATGATGCTACCCATAAATCCCGGTTCACGTATCACCATCTCCTGAATCCATTCACAAAATTGCAACCTTCTATCTGGATCGTCGTCACTTAGCTGTTGCACCAGCCTTGGAATGTAAACACGATACTTGCCTCTCTTCAGAATGCGTAGCACACTGCTAGCACTTACATCACTTTCACGTGCCCCTTGCCTTGAAGATTTGTTAGGAGAGTGTTGAAACAGTTCCAAGACTGCCATTGATGACTCATCACTTGTAGCTGTTCGAGGCCGACCTGAATGACCTTTATGCACATCACACACTGTTCCATGAACTTCGAACTTGTCTCGTATGCGTGTAATTGTTAATCTTGAAGGTGGTTCTGTATCATACTCCCTTCTCCACTGTCTTTGAACTTCATTTACATTCTCAAACTTCCAGTACCACTTAATAACCTGCTTACGTTCTTCAAAACTCAAACGTACGTCCCCCATGTTGATATTACAAATTCCAACTGATAATATAACATAGAGGGACGATTATGCTGGCACCTGGCGAAGAAATACAGTATAACACTAGCCTTGTAGAGCGGGAAAACAACAATAGTTTAAAGTGTGTATACATTTTTTTGAAGCACCCGGTATTTAATTATTTTTAATAAGTGAAAGGAAAGAGCGGTCTGGTAGCTCAGTGGTTAAGGCGCTTTCTTTTAAAACGTTCGCTGCTCCGGTCCCGGGTTTGAATCCCGGCAGGCGCAGAAATTTTGAGAGTTGTGTTTGATCATATGAGCTACGCCAGGCCACTCCGTGGTTCGGATTCCACGTTAAACTGTAGGTCCCAGAGGAAAGGAACTGGCCGTCCTACCTCTGACACAATGGCTTAGTATGCTTCCTTCGGTAGGATCCAACCAACCTTCGGGTTGTGAACTAAGTTGAGTTTTTTTAAGTGAAAGAAGGTAATCAAAAATCTAAGGGTGTGGAAATAACCTTTACAAGCGATGCATAAACATTCAACAAAATAAGATTTTTTCGCACAATCTTTTGTGTTATTCAGTATTAGAGTGATGCAGTTTGGAAATTAGACATTACAAAATTGTTTATTTTATATTCTTAGGGTTAAGCGCGTAGGGAGAGCAGTAACGCTCGGGCCCCGCATTTTGGAGATTTTGTGTACGAATCCACGTCATGGCATCAAGATTTAAGTTTCCACGGTTTCCCCAAAACGCTCAATGAGAATGCCATGATGGTTCCATTAAAAGGTCATGGCTGATTTACTTCCAGTTCCTTACCGCCAGTCCTTTCCTGCCACTCATGACCTCAACGTTTCGTAGCGTATAGCCAGAAGCAAAAAACCAAAAATATATTCTCAGATAAGCTGTACCTAACATTAAAAAATGTGGAGGTAATTACTTTCCAAGCAAGCACAATGTTTTACATGTTGCAGATACTTAAATTAAAAAAAAAAACACTTAATTACTGAAATACATACGAATCGAAAGAAGTTTGCTCCTCTCCAAAATTAAAGAAGCAGGAACTCAATTCATCTAATTAAATTAAAACAGTTTTCACTGTAATCTGTCGTTTCATATTGATCTTAAACACTTAACAATTGATTAAAATTAGATTATCTACTTTCTGTATTTAATAAAACCCTATTTTGTTTAAATTTTTCGCATTGATCTTCTGTCAAACATCTTCCCATGCATACTACTGTTCATACATAATTTCTGATGCGGTTCATAACTAGTACATCGTTACGTTGCAAAGGTGCGCGTCAGACCTACTGACAGACACTTTTCAGTCTTGGGACAAGGCGCCCTTCATTGATGGAAACACCGTCAAAACCGGACGAGAATTTTTTGAATGAAACGCATTCAGCAAAAATTGAAATTTGGTAAATTTCTCAGTTTTTTCCGACATAACGTCAAACAGTTTTTGAGCGAATCGCTTTCAACGAAGAATTATCTTAAATTTATCAATGCCACAGTGAATTGAAACCCATCGCACCTAAGTCTATACATTAGGCCTATCGAAACTCTATCATAATACAACCAGTAATTCTTACGTAAATCGCGTTTCTGATTTTTTCCTCTTCACAACAAAATGAATCATAACGCCATGTTACCCGCATACCCATGCAGTGTACATTAATCTAAACTATATTAAAGTCTGATAAGTAGTCTTTGAGTGCGTCACGCTGAATGACACCATGTCTTTATTATTTCCCTCTTTTTTGCATTACATCAAACCATGGGCTGCACTTTAAACGAAATCAATCGAAATTCGATCAGTAGTTGTTCCGTTATCGCATTAAACAAAAAGACTGGCCATATTTTTTAAGATTTCATCGGTATTCAACTTCATATAAATATTAAAAATACTCCATTTTACCGGCGAGACCATGAGCTGAGTTAAACCAAACCCCTTCAAAACCCACCAGTAGTTTCTGCGTTAGTGCCGATCCTTGCAACATGCAAACAGACAGATACAAATTTAAAAAGGAAAACAACTACTAATTCGGCCTCTGTAGCGTATTAATAGAGCTACCAGTTTATTTCTGAAAAAAAAATCAAATGTATAGACTTTTTCCTGGTTACAGTTTTATTACCAGTATATATTTTAGAGAAAAACTAAAAAAAAAAAAAATATCGGTTTAACTACGTCATCAAAATGAAGTAATTAAGATTCACTTTGAATAATCATTTAAGATAATTTCATTTCGAAGACTAACACAAGTGTATTTGAGATCAACTTTCCGTGCAATTAAAAGTGTTCCATTAAGTCAGTTTATTCATCATATGAAATTATATCGAAAGATATTGATTACCAGTCAAGCACAGAAAGAATCTACAGATTGGTAGATTCAAGATCACCTTGGCACCGCTGTGAATCAGAAGGTTTGTTCTTGTTTGTATTATCGAAATACGCACACCAAATGTCATAAACATTTTAAAGTGAGATAATTAGAGGACACGCATTATTTTAGTAGAATAAACTTAAACATTAATTTTTATCACAACTTTTTCAATGTTTGAGTGACATTTTGTATACAGGAAAGGAATTTAGCACACGTATACCTCGCGTCAGTCAGAAGAATGAATGGATACATCACCTACAAGATTGCAATAAAACCTTCACGTGTGTACCGCCAGAAATGATGTTTTTGTTTTACGTTCCGAAGATTTCACTGCAGCTATAAAGGAAAATATTTATTATATTAACTATAATGTTCAAGGGAATAACAATAAAATAGAATTTCCATCGTATCAAATAAACTGAAATCACGTTAGGTTTTTTTTTTCTATTTTTATGTCAAGGAATACAAAAGATAAAGTGAATAATGTTGATACAGAAGTATGACTATTGGTATGCAGTAAAAAAGGTACCGGAAGTGAATAAGATACAAGAAGATTAATACTTATTTTTCAAACTCTTTGCCTTCATTCTGCCCAATTAGACACCAGAGTGGAACAGTTCGTAACACAAACTTTGTCATCACTTCTAGGAGAACGTTTCTAACCACGATACTAATCTTTAAGGGATACATTGCACAATGTTTACAACCCCTCAAACGTTCTGATGTACCTGTAACCTGATTATGGCTGGCATTAACATTTTTTTTTTCAAACTTATCTATACTAATTTAACCTTGATAACGTCATGGATCAATTTTGTAATGAAATAGTATTTTTAATATGGCACCAAATGTAAGTGACACGCGGTAAGTGGATCTTTTTTTTTTTTTTTTTTTTTTTTTTTTTTTTTTTTTAACCAGCTTAGCTTGAACAGTGGGGTATAACGTGCATCCCTTGCATTTATGTTTCATACAAGATCCGTGAGACAGATTTGAATGTTATATTCTTTTAAACTCGTCAATTCTTGGATTCTTCTTCATAATGGATCATGTAAGTTTCTTGTCTAAAATATATTATTTTATTTAAAAACAAAAACAAAACAAATAACGATACGGCCTTTCACTTTGCTTTACCTGCTATATTCCATCGTTTTGGTAACTATAAAACTTCTTTTGAACTAAATGTTTAGATGAACCTTTTTTCAGTTCGTTTCATAAAATAAAGAAAACCGTAAGATTACAGAGAGTAAGCTGACATTTTGAAGTCATAATAGAATGTGGAGTTTGTATTATATGCAATGCAAATAATATGGAAAACTGATATGTACCATTTTATATTTGTATAAATTTTTTGTTTAAAAAAAATATTTTTCTGAATAGTATAGTTTATGGTTCCACGATTAAATTTTCTTCGTCAGTAGCTTTGCGAACACAAAAATGAATCTTGTTTTGAATTAAATATTGTAAACTGTCATTAGATTCACGTTTTCGATTAATGATAATGATTTGTTGGAATCGTTTTTAATCTTGTCATGCGAGCCTCCCAGTATTTATCTGATTGGCTGTCTTCTTGTGTGTATTAATCGCTTCTATGCAGTATAATACTCTTGTTATACGTAAGTATAAAATATTAATTTAGAAAAAGGATTGTAATTAACTTGGTTTCTTATATTCTGAAACTGGTAAATAAAACAAAAACAATTTGGCATAATACGGTTTGTTTTCGGATGGGTATTGCTTCATATCCTCATCACATTTTCCACTACAAGAATCGATATCACACAAAACAAATTAAAAATTAATCAGAAAGTTAAATATCTAACTGAGATTACCAAACATCACTTTCTATAAGATATGCTGACATACTAAAATAATGGTGTTCAACTCAGTCACTTAATTTTCTATTATTGTACCCGTATTGATTATAATGAGTTAATATAGAGACGTAGAGGTTTTTGCAAACAGCTGACCTTTAATCGACTCCCAATGTCTTCGCTAGGAGAAAACAATATATCAGGTATGCGAGTGGAACTGGCAATCTTGCAGGACGTAGACAAAAGGAGCAGCTTTTTTTTTTTAAATTGCTTTACGCCTCGTCGACGTCATGGTCATTAAAGGCGGAATAGGAATATGGTCTAGAAACAGGAAGGAATTCGGTAATGGTCTTTTGAAGAAAGCATCCCTGCATTCACCTGGAGTGATTTGCAGAAACCATGGAAAACCCAAATCTGGATGCCCGGACGGGGATTCAAACCTGCGAGTGCCAGGCTATAGCGTTAACCGTTTACCCACCACGCTCGGTGATAGAGGCTTAAGAAGCGCCTTATAAATTTTAAATATTAATAGAATCAACAAGTATGCATTATGTTGCAGATGTTTTAATTTCTTGACGGTGGTTTGTCGAGTAGAGGGAAGAGGATAGTCAATATCATTACGAGACGGGGAAACTGCGAAACTCCTTGCTTTGGTGTTTTTACGGAAGTATTGTGGACACCTTCACTGCTAAGGTAATTTTATTTTGTAGCGCTATATATGCTTCACACATGAACTGTGGTGATTAAGGTGGAGGCATCCAGTTGCTGCATCAACGGAATGGACCCTTTTGGTAATGTATCATTGTAATGACATCATTACTATTTGCGTGTCAATCAGATAGTCGATTTATGGAATGGCAGAGTTTCACCTAACAGACTTGAATTTTAATTTATATATAAATAAATTTGATTTAGATTTACGTAGTTTTACATTGCACTGCCATAGTGAATTCCACCTAGTTCGTCCCTGAGGCAGTGAAAATTGTAAAACTAGATGTCAACGCATCAGTGAACCAGCTATGTGATATCGGATGGGAGACAAACAGTTTAATTTCAATGTACTGTAGATGAACAAAATTGCCTTTCTGACTTGCACTAGAGTTGCACAACTCCTTATTGGTAGATTTAGCATCTTGTGTTTAGATTTGTTTATCATTTGTTTTGTGAGTGTTTTATGTTATGTGATTCTTTCATTGGGTCTAATAATTGTCAGTGTTAATTAAATCTTTCTGCATTCAATAAAAGTTGTTGTTGCAAATGAAATTTATTTACTTATTAATTGTAAGCCAAGTCTGTTAGGTAAAACTCTGTCATCCCAAATATCGATTATTTAATTGATACGTAAATACGCAATAATTCCATTGTTGCTGTAATTACTTTTCCTTTTATATTTCATGTCAGGACGCCATAATATCCTGATGTCCTGTGGTGAAACGACCGGCCGTCGGTGGTTTAAATTCCAATAACGTTCCGCAGGGTGTGCCCGATTGTTCTTGTAAACTTGTATTTACAAGAAGAGCCAGAGATATTTTACTAACAGTAACTTTCCGCCAAAGTCCTATAAAAATACGATAGATTGTCTTAACTGGATCAAAAGAAAATTTTGACCTGTTTTCAAGTCAATTATAAATACGAAATACCAAAATTACTAAGAAATGAACTCTAATTAAGTAAACAAGTAAGAAATGAAATAGGACACATTTGCAATAGAATAAAGTAGTTTAAAACAAGTACCACAATATAATATCACTACGAAGCAGCAAAGGTGGATCAAAATGTGAAGTATAAAATCAAATAATGTATTTTAAACAGGAAATTTCTGTGTTAGGATTATGGATTTAAATTTCTCTCTATCTTGTTAAATCTGCGCCTGGTGCGTTTCATTTTCATATTGGTATTCGTGACGAGAATTATTCATTAAATACAGTGTTGTCCTGTAATGACCAGTCCAGCGGAAAGTTTGCTAAATGAAATAAACCCAACAATTATTATGAAGTGGGTCTGTCTTCTCTTAATTACCAAATTCATATCTTTTAATATCTGAAAGTGTTACTGCCAGTAAGAAAACAATCTCCAGATTAGAGATAAAGTTTATTGATTTCTGATTGTAATACCAATTCAAGATATATATTGATTGACAGTATGATTTTTCCTTCGAAAATTAAAAACTTGATGAAAGAAATAATCCTTGGAAAGTCAACTTAATCTTATCTCAGGCTCAACACCACGACATACACTGAAGTGGCAAAAATCATGGAACAGAAAGATACAAATATGTAGATGCCGGTAGCACCATGGAAGAAACATGCAATGTTTGGAGTAGTATGGTAACTAGGATTTGTATTCTCGTAAGTCTTGTGAAAGGTGACGCGAATTAAGACTTTGAACGCTGAATCTTATATGTTTAAATGAACAATTTTTGTATGTATTTAGTATCTCGGAAATGGCTCTAACAATTCGGATGGAATTTCATACGTAGATAACATATTGCTTTTCAAGTTTATCTAAACAGATATCTATCCTGAAAAAAAAAAACGGGATTTTACGAAAAAGGAGCAATTCCTGAATTTGGTATCTCGGTAACGGCTCTAACGCCATCTCGTAAAAGTTTCAACATAATCGTCAGGTAGATATCAAATATATTGAATGTATAAATTCTTATATATAGGTGAAATTAATTTATTTCTAACTTCTCTGACGATTTTGACGAAATCATGCATGTTAAAGAGAAATCGAAAGACGCATAGCAAAGCTCGATCATCCAGGTACTGTAAGTTATAACTAATCAGAAGACATATTGAAAGCAATCCTTGACACCACTCAGTACTAATATCAGCATCAATAATTACAGAGGAGATGGACTACGGCAGTACTGGATTGGATACCAAGGAACCTGAAAAGAGTAAGAGGAAGACCACCGGATCGTTGAGATAAAGACATACTTCGCGTTACAGACGTAAACTGGAAGAGGGTTGCACAAGATCGATCAGCATGGAGAGAACTGCAACTAAACTAGTTAGAATTGAATTGTATTATACAGCTCATTTGCTTAAAGAGGCTGCATCCTGTAATAGGGATTGATAAAGCTATAATAATAAATAAACAATAATAAATTAAAGAGGCCAGTCATACGTTAATACCGGCAATGTTAATGGATGCTCCGAGGATTTCATTATAATTTTGAATTTCTGGGGAACTGAAATTTTATAATAACATTTAATGTGATTTCTTCACAAATTTCTTTGTATATATATATATGTTATATGCATCTTCCTGAATTAGGGAATCAAGACATTTGAAGGACTTCATATATCCTGTAAGTACCTTACCTGTCTGCATTGTTTTAACGTCTATATAAACTGCACATAAAAATAAATTACTCTCTATTTCTGAGATCTCTGTTTTTCACTGGACGGTATGTGTAGGGAGTGTGGTTCCTGTGTGTAGACTCGCTGGCTGAGATGACTGATCTACGCACTCGGCTTGCAACTTTGTTAATGCT
The DNA here is from genome assembly GCA_031002005.1 of Vandiemenella viatica. Classification (NCBI taxonomy): domain Eukaryota; kingdom Metazoa; phylum Arthropoda; class Insecta; order Orthoptera; family Morabidae; genus Vandiemenella; species Vandiemenella viatica. Next base: position 26,867,916 of record JARYHS010012519.1, on the reverse strand, counting down.
GCAGATGTGATATGGACGACGTTACTGTAGCTAAGCTGCACACAGAATTTGCCCTATCAAACATTACACCTGACACCCAGACTGAGAGGATGGATTCCGTGCGACGGACACCTGTCTGTAACTGGCGTGTGGGGTGATGTAGCAAGCTTAAAAGCCAAGGAGGTGAGCTCGCACCTTTGTCCAACCGATCTGACGCATTGCCGGAGACTGACTCAATCCCGCAATCGTAACCTGAGTACTGGTCGCCCCCAGCCTGCTAGGCCGGACCAATCACAGAAACCTGGTTAGCGATAGCTCCAACGTTAGACGGTGTATTCAGACTCTTGGAGAAAATTCGGATTGTTCGGGGAAGAAATCCAGTGTTTGTATATTCCGGGTGGCCTGATCGGAGATATGGAACAGTCCGTCTCGGACGCCATAAGGTACACGGGTTTCAGTCAACTGCGGATTATGGCGCATTTCAGCCCCAACAACTTGAGCTGTATTTTATCCTCTTTTCCTTCCGGTGGCCAGTGGAGTCAAGATTTAGTCAGAGATAACCGTCTACGGCATCCTCGACAGAATTGGTTGTGGACCTCTGGTTTCAGAGCCGCTTACGTGGTAGATTCAAAGACCACTTCTATGATTCTATAGTTTCTGCGATCCGCGGCATAGGGTTTAATAGTTAAAGCGTGCACTACACATATTATTTGGCAACAAGGATGGCTGGGGCCATGTAAAGATCACTGAAACGTTTTTACACTGAGGGAGGAAGACCCGGGACTTAAGATAGTGTAACGGACAACCCAAATGGTACCAGCAGCTTAGAGACGGAATGTTAAAAATTCTAGTAGCCTGTATACCGGCAGTGCAACAGACAACCCGCTTTATAAGGCATTATTACTATTACAGAAGTGGATACCTTAATTGGATAAAAATGATTACTAAAACAGTGTCGCAGAAAATTTCGATAGTGGCATGATAGTTTTTTTGGAAGGAAAGATTGCATTGCCACAGACGTGACATATTTATTGCTGCCACTAATACATCCCGCCTCATGAACTAAACTTTAATACCGTCTCGAACTGATATGGGTTAAAATGAATATAGCGAGGTCAAAAATTGTCATAGGCGCCTTTGCAGTTTACCTGATGCTAACATAATAGTCATGAGGCGTTAAAATATAATCTAAATAACATCGCTGTTCGACTTACAAATCATTCTATAAAACAAGAAGGTGATTTTAACCTGCCTTATATCGAATAGAGTAGTTATGTTCATGTTAGAAGGATAAAACAGTTCTACAAATCATTTTCGACCTGTTTTCAGATCATCATTATGAACAGTTGTTTGTCGAAACAGCGTGGATTAATAACCCTAACAAAGACATCTTAGATCTTATGGGTACCAATAGGTGAGAAATGAACATACATTTGAATGAAAATAGAAATAAAGGATCACAGACCGGTAACTGAGACCGTTATATCAATAAAACGCAAATAGTAAGGATTGTTTACAATTCTGAAATGGTCTCATGGATGTGTTTGTTAACACCTCTTTACAGTAACAAGGGACCAGGTTGAAGATATGTGGCATTGATTTATACGCATAGTTAATGAAGTTATGGATATACATATACCGAACTGGACAATCAAGGAAGCGAGATAAGTTAAAAAATTACACAAAAAGGAAAGGAGGAAACATGCACGCTCAAGGACAGCGTACCGTAGTTAAATAGAAAATTTAGTTGATTTAAAAAGATGTGTTAAAAAGACAATGCGTCACTCCTTTAATAATTTCGCTTTATCAGAACCTTATAGAAAATCCAGTTGTTGTGAAAACAACATGGCAGTACTGATTTACGGCGGATATGAGATACACAACAAGCCTAACCTGTTCAGCACTGAATTAAAAAATTCATTCAGTGATGAAAATATCCAGTTTTCAACATTTTGTGTTGTTAGAGATTGACTCGTTATCAATAGGTACTACAGATATTGTAAAGTAATTAGAGCTAATTTCAAACTGCGATTAATATGTATGTACAATTTCCAGAAATTTTGATGAGAAAACAAAGAACATAGCTTACAAAACCCTAGTACGTCCACATTTGGGCTATTGTTGTGCCGTTTGGGATACATATAGCAAGGTACTGATTGCCATAGTACTTACGAATGCGTCACAGAATTGATACATAGATTAGGCTGGCATTGTGTGGCAGGTCTAGATTGAATTTATTTGCAATTATGCAAATAACCCCTTTCATTTCTGAATGCCATGAAATATTTCGTCCACCAACGTACCTGGGTTGAAATGAGGGGAGAGATAAGATTAGAGAAATAAGGTGCCGCACCGAGGCTTGTATGAATATTTTCTTATGGATTAGAATGCACAGCTTAGAAAAAGGTTTTAGTTCAAAGCATACTCTGCCAACCACAATTTTGTCAGTTGTAAAGTATACATGCAGAGGTGGGTATACACCGAGCGTGGTGGTGTAACGGATAGCGTTCTGGCCTCGCATTCGGGAGGACGGCAGTTCGAATCCCCGTCCGGGCATTCAGATTTGGGTTTTCCATGGTTTCCCCAAATCACTCCAGGTGAATGCCGGGATGCTTCCTTCAAAAGGCCATGGCCGAATTCCTTCCCATTCCTTGCCCCCATCCTTTCCCGTCTCTAAAGACCTAGTTGTTATAGGAGACGTTAAGCAGTTTAAAAAAAAAAAAAAAAAAGTGGGTATACAGTATAAATTGCTTGGAATGCATATGATAATGAGATAGGGAGTTCGCACCTACTCTTCGGTTACAAGGATAGCTACGAAACAATGTTTTATATAATCCCTAAAATCTCACTGATCAATTGTACTGCAAGAGCCAAGCTCGTTAAACAACATAAAACACCTGTCCTACACAGTTGTTGATCATTTGTTTCAAGGATGACACAGTTCAGCTATACTTCATATCAGAAGAATGGGAACACATCTTCATTTTGTCTAACGCAAAGAGTGCCTAGAAATTTCTTCAGCAGTGGCTGTTAGTATTGAAAAGTTGATGCTTGAGTCAAGGAGTACTTTGAAAAGAAATAAGGATTGGAAGAATATACGGAGGAGAGATATTCCATGTAATATTGACGCATTAAATGAAATAACTGGGTTATGTGAACATGAATGAATTAATCTTATTTGTTGATATTGAAAGCAGCAACCAGTCAAAAATGTTTATTATTAATATTTTTATTTAACCATTACCGGTTTCGAACAAAATTCTCATCATCAGCTGGT
>JARYHS010012519.1:26842669-26863660 GCA_031002005.1 Vandiemenella viatica | reverse complement strand
TTTCACCGTTTTAAAGCTTAGAATCTCAATTGAGTTGTTTGGTATTTCTGATGTTTAAAAATTACATAACGCAGGAGCATTAAAGGATATTTTGAACGTATAATGACAAATGCCAAAATTGGAACGAGTAGATGTTGCATAATTCGCAGTAAACCCACAGCTACAATGTCTGTGACCATAGCCTTTAATGAAAGCAATAAAAGTGATTTACAATAATAACTATTTTTTGCATATTTCACAGTAAACAAAACTTTAAATATTTTTTCCGTTAATAGCGGATGTTCAGTTTTTAAACGACATCGATAGACGTATTGAATGCCAGAAATTAATAACGAAAAAACAACAGAGACTTTCTCTGTAAACACAACTTCAATGTCTTTGGCTATCATTTACGGTTTACGAAAACTGAACGTTTTCATATTACATTCTGCATTATACACGTGAGTTTCTCACTGAATCTTGGTTTTAATCGTATTATAATCCATTTAAGTTCTCGAGATATGGAATGTCAGCCAAAATATCTGGCGTTTGGAGCTGAATGTAGATTCAGTCTGTTCACAGTAATTAATGCGTAGGCTGATGGTATTTAGTATAAATAGAATTTTTTTTTTTTTTTTTTTTAAACAGTTTAACGTCCCTTTTTATCAACGTGGTCTTTATAGACGGGAAAGGATGGGGGCAAGGAATGGGAAGGAATTCGGCCATGGCCTTTTTTGAAGGAAGCATCCCTATAAATAGAACGTTGTATTAAGCCTTTAGTGTTGCAAATAAAAACAGTTTAGGACAATATACCAGCTTTTCTGATTTTATAATTTATTTCGTTGTTTAGTAATGCTGCAATGCAGTTTCTACGATAACCACTGTGCCACGGTTTGTAAGTCTCGGAAATTAAAGAATTTATTTTTTCATATCCTACATAGTTCTGAATTGTTGATATACAACTCTGAATACCTGCTATTCAACTGTACAGGTGCGGAATATTCGTAAAATAAATGTATCGTGATGTCTTAAGACATACGTTAAATTTTAATTTTGATCCCAGGCTTCCAAATTCTGAAAAGCAATTAAAAATATGTATATTATGCGTGATCATGAATTAAACAGACACATTCCAGATACATTGTTATGTATGTGCTAGTCCTATGCATTAATGCGCGTACGGTTAATGTGTCGATTTACGAGCAGCAACATTAGCAAATGTGATTAGGATGAAATGTTACCTGGACTAAAATGAAAACTGAAATTCCGTATCAAAGCATTCAAACTACTAGATTATTAGAACTATGCTGCTAAATTACCGTTTAATTCATTACTTGAAACGGCCGGTACGAAATCAATGAAGCTTGGTACGCATGAATCTTTTCAGGCGAATAAAAATAGTGTACAGTTGAATCAACTTCAGCCCACATCTTTCGTGGTAAGGTGTCGGTGAATGTACGTTTGCTTTAATTCCGGATGGTGCGAATTGTATGCAATTTAGTACACGTTTATCATTGCGTAAATAAAAACATTGTATGGGTAAATCAATGCCAACTCCACCGGGCAACTCCGGGAACTCTGCTAGTATTAAAATGAATATATATCTTGCATACGTTTCCTACGTTAATTGAATAAACAGAGACTATAAACTCTTTGGGATACTTTGAAAGTAAATATAACAATATCGATTTTTTGTTTTTTTTTGTTTTAACTGCTTTACGTCTCTTTTTAACATCGAGGTCTTTAGAGACGGGAAAGGATGGGGGGCAAGGATGGAGGCAAGGAATAGGAAGGAATTCGGCCATGGCCTTTTGAAGGAAGCATCCCGGCATTTGCCTGGAGTGATTTGGGGAAACCATGGAAAACCCAAATCTGGATGCCCGGAAGGGGATTCGAACCGCCGTCCTCCCGAATGCGAGGCGATAAATATCGAAAATAAAAGAAACACCTGTGCAGGAGATATTTTTTTTTCTTATTGTTTTACTCCTCGTCGACGTCGAGGTCATTAGAGGCGGGAAAAGACTGGGTGCAAAGAACGGGAAGAAATTCCACTAAGGCCTTTTGAAGAAAGCATCCCGGCATTTTCCTTGAGTGATTTGGGGAAACCATGGAAAACCCAAAACTGAATGCCCTGACGGAGATTGGAACCCGCGTCCTCCCGAAAGCAAGGCCAGAGTGTTACCGCTCACCCTCCACTCTCGGTCAAATGCTTTGCGATAACTTTCTAGTAAACAATCGAAGTCCACGAGAGTAATAATGCTTGGAGTGAATAAGTATACCTTCCCAGTCTGCTCTGAGCCGTCGAACAGTGCGGATCGTTTCCTTGTTTACACGCGAGCCGTTCTAAGTGGTGCGAGCAAGCTATCGGACTTCGTGTCTACACAGTGGTTAGTGTTTCTTCGAGCTTAAGTTACCGCTGCTGTTCAACTACACAACAGGTGGAAGATAGTGGGTGAATAGTGCAAGAGGTGTAAGCCTAAGGGCTTACAGGATGCAGGAGGACACGGAAGGGAGCACAGCAGAGGAAACAGCAGATGCTATCGCCTCGGCCCTTCAAGTGTGCTATGCGCCGATCGAAGTTGACATCGTAAGTACGCCGCCCATTGCACTCCCAGATTCTGAAAAGACAGCAGTTATAAAGAAACGCAAGCTACGTGCGTATGCCGACATAGAACAGCCTGCATGCATAAGTACCAGATGTGAAAGAGCCCCAACTGGGGAAATTGACCTAAATATGAATATTAATAGTGTGCCATTTATACCTACTAACCCCGCAATTGCCGCAAGCGTTTCAGGAAGTGAAGAGATAGCCCAATCAGAAATACCAATAACAACTTATACTAGCAATAGCAGCCAAAACGCAATAGCTATGGGATCTAGGGATTTACCAACAGTCAATTCCGCAAATGTGCAAGCAGCTTCTACATTGGGAGAAGAGAAATTTAGGTATTCAGAACATGACACCGGTCCATTCATAGTCTATGCAGAACAGATAAATACAGAAGAGCACCCAAATAGGGGCGCCCTCGGACGTCTTCATCCCATGTCCGTTGGTAAATTTATCAGGAATTCCATCCCAGCAATGAACCATTCGATCCTTAACATATCAACCAAGGGGAGGAACCGTGTTCAGATTGAATTTAATAACTATAAGGCAGCAAACAACCTGGCATCAGTCACCAATCACCCTCAGAATATAAAATTTTTTATACCACGCTATTGTACTGTTAAAGAGGGGGTAATAAGAGGGGTAGATACTAGATTAACTGAAGAAGAAATACTAAATGTCATAGATTCCGATATTGAAGTGATAGCAGCCAGAAGACTAAAGCGTAAGATCACAATCGACGGAATACATCAGTGGATACCGCGGCAAATGGTATGCATTACATTCAAAGGACAGACCCTCCCACCACATGTCTTCATTCACTACACCAGATGTCAAGTCGAACCATATGTTCAAAGAGTAACTCAGTGTTATAAGTGTTTGAGATATGGTCATGTCAACAAGCACTGTCGCAGCAATGCTAGATGCGCTAAATGCGGAGAGGCCCATGAAACATCCGGGTGCAACAAAACTAACAACTTCCACTGTGCAATATGTAGGGGAGACCACATAGCAACATCAAGCTCCTGCCCAGAGTTTGTGAAACAAAAGCGCATCAAAACCCACATGGCCTATAACAACCTTACGTTAGAACAAGCCACAGCTCTAGAAAACCCAACTTCTTACGCTAAACAAGCTGCCAGGCTTCCCTTTACCCCAGACACCTCCAGCTTCCCCCCAATGCGCATACCTAAACCCGGAAGTCCAATATCCACCCCCATTCAAGCACGGGCAACAGCGAGGCCAACCCCTAACTTGCAAGAACGATTCAATAAGCAAGCCAGAACCGAGCCTCCTTCCAAGCAGCAGGCGACCAGAAGCCAAAACATAAAGATTCCATCAGACTTGTACTTTGACCATGGACCCACCACATCTGCCCCGATAAGCTACAACCCCTATAGGCCCCAGAACTTCGAAAGGGAAGAACCCCTCATAGATAAGGTGGTCTACATTGTTTCCTCGCTGCTGAAGATGGTTAATACAGGCGCTATGCCAGATATAAGAGAGTTCATCAGAAAATCCTTAGTGCTCAATAATAATGGCGAAGTGTAATAACTTCATGCAGTGGAACATTCGGTCAGTTCCGATCTAATAAGGAAAACCTATTATACCTCCTCCAAGAAAATTCCATTGCAGTTGCGGGATTAATGGAAACGTGGTTGAAACCTGACAACCACTTCTCTTGTACAGGATACAATGTGATTCGGTCGGATCGATCAGACGGTTACGGAGGAGTCGCTCTTTTGATCAAAAGTGGAATACAGTATGATGAAATTCAGCTCAACTCGCAGGGATCGAATTTACAAGTATGTGCAGCCAACGTAGAATATGACAGCAGGAACCACAGAAAAATAGCAGTTGCTTCAATTTATAGATCTCCCCAAACTCCAGTGTCCAAAAGAGAACTTCGTCAGGTAATAGAGCAATTATCCCCCCCAATGCTTATTATGACGGACCTTAACGCCCACCACCAACAGTGGGGAAGTGAATCCAGCTGCGCAGTAGGCAAAGTGGTAATAGATTTACTAGAAGAAATGAACTTAGTCTTACTGAACGATGGATCAGAAACAAGATACCACAGAGCAACAGAACGTAGATCGGCAGTCGATATCTCACTCATCTCGCCGGGATTGGCCATCGGACATAGAATGGAAGACCCTCCCAGACCCATCGGGATCTGACCATTTTCCCATCATAATGTCCCCACCTGACCAGAGATTCAAGACCACTCCTCCGTCTCCCACTTACAAGTGGAACACAAGGAGAGCTAACTGGCCACTATATAAACAGTTCATAACAGATAAACTAGAAAACTTTAGCACGTCAGATGACCCCAAAAATGACTACCTCTCCTTCACCACAATTATGGATCAAGCGGCCCAAGTATCCATCCCAGAAAATAAACAGAGAAAGACGCCACATAGACACAGCCCGAAATGGTGGGATGAAGAGTGCACTAAAGCGATAAAAGACAGAAAGAAGGCGTTAGCGCAATATAAAGGACAGGCAACGGACGAACAATACATATTCTTAAACAAGATACAAGCTTCCACGAAACGCCTTCTGAAGAAGAAGAAAAGAGAATACTGGCAAAATTTTTGTAAGTCTCTGAACAAAGATGTGCCAACTAAACTACTATGGAGACAGGTTAAAGGAATTCAGCGCAAGACAACGCAATCAATCAAACACATCTCCACTGCGACGGCCATGGACCTCCTTTGCTCTTTGGCTCCAGACTGGTGCCCAGAAAAGGAAGTCGACATTCAGAACCCGGAAGCAGACCACCCTTTGCTTCAACCTTTCACAATAGAGGAATTGGAAAGTGCACTCAAAAAATCTAGTAACACCGCTCCAGGAATGGACCAAATACAGTATTCGATGATAGATAACCTCCCCAGAGAAGGCAAAGACTTGTTCCTCAAAATTATGTACAGGGTCTGGATGGAGAGAGTCCACATTCCCCCACTAAAAGCAATAAGAGTGGTCCCAATCCACAAACCTCACAAAAACCCCAGTGACAGCGGATCATACCGGCCAATTTCACTCCTGTCATGCTCCTTGAAAATGTTAGAACGGATGATTAAACTCAGACTGGAGTGGTATGTAGAACATCATCACCTTCTACCAGAAACCCTGCTTGGCTTCAGAAAGGGGAAAGGCACAAATGAAATCATAGCACAACTAGTGACAGATATCCAAATCAGTAATGGAGAAAACTTTTACCTGATGGCCCTATTCACCGATATATCCAAAGCATACGACAACGTTGTTCTCCCTCTACTGGCGGAAAAACTTAGACAGTTGCCTCTCCCGGAAACTTTCGTGGCGAATCTAATAGCGCTGCTGGAAAATAGAGAGCTATTCATAATTGGAGGTGAAGTAGTCGGACCCAGGCTTACAAGTAAAGGACTGCCTCAGGGATCTATATTGTCCCCCCTTCTCTTCAATATCTACGTCAGTGACCTCCACTCAAAGATACCTCGGGAAGTAAAATTGTTACAATACGCGGACGATGTTTGCCTTTACATCAGCCAGCGGACATTACAAGCCTGTAAGACAAGGTTAGACATCGCAATGGACAAAATGAAGGCTTGGATGATACGCCATGGCTTCGTCCTTTCTACAGAAAAGTCCGTAGTCTGCATATTTACAAGACATAGGGTACCGCACATAACTGAAATCTCACTGGGAGCCCACTCTTTCCCTGTCAAGAAAACAGTCTCATACCTAGGCTTGAAAATGGACTCGAACCTTAAATGGTCCAATCATATAGCTTACATCCTCAAAAAAAGTGAAGCAGCCATGAATCTAATTAGAGCCATTACCGGCAAAACCTGGGGAGCGGAAAGAGTACTCAACATGAGACTTTATCGATCGCTCGTAAGACCACATTACGATTATGGCTGTATATGCTTTGGATCCGCATCGAAAGAGTTGTTGAAGAGACTAGATAAATCACAATACAAAGCACTGAGACTATGTACTGGAGCCATGGCATCTACGCCTACAAACGCCTTGTTGGTCGAATGCCTCGAACCACCACTACACATTAGGCGAACATACCTCTCCAGAAAATTCATACTAAAGCAATTAGAACTCGAAGAGAATCCGCTGTTGGAAAAGTTATCAGTATTATCGGCACAGTACTCAGAACGTGCATACTGGAAGAAGAAAACTAGTCCACCCCTAGCAAGAGCATATGAGGACCTAAAGATATACTCCACAAAAATATACCGAGCTCAACTATTACCTGTCTATTCAGGAAGAATGCCCATTACCACTCTGAAATTGGACATCCGAACCAACATTAAATATCTGGAAGGGAGCGAAAGGAACAATGTCATAATGAGGGACTACATCTCAAACCTACCAGGTAACCCAGCATGCCTGTACACAGACGGTTCCAAATCAGATCACTCAGTGGGATGCGCATTTGTGGATACGACAAACAACAAGTCGGAAGCCTACAGCCTACCGGAAGAAGCAACGGTCTTCACAGCGGAACTACTTGCAATGGTCAAAGCTCTAGAATACTGCACAAAACTGCAAAGCTCGAGAATAGCAATAATAACAGACTCCCTGTCCGCTGTTAACAAACTAAACAACATCTCCAAAGACAATGGCAGATGTTGGTTGGCCTATGAAATACTTAGAATAGTTTCCAAACTTAGAGAGAAAGGCACGGAGATCACTTTCATTTGGTCCAAAGGACACGCAGGTATTACAGGTAATGAGCAAGCAGACAGTCTAGCCAAAGAAGCGGCACTCAGCGGAAACAAACTCAACCTCGTTCCGGCATCGGATCTATTACCAGCGATTCGACGCGATGTCAAGAAAGAATGGGCCAACGAATGGGAGACAAGGGACCTCCATAAAGGTCAACATTACCGACAGATCCATCCCTCCATTCCGAGAGCTCATTGGTACTCCAACCGGATACTGTCCAGAGGACTCTCAACATTCATAGCAAGGCTGAAGTTTAACCACGGGCGGTTCAAGTCGCATCTGTTCAAAATCAACGTAGTTAACTCGCCCTTCTGCGAATGCGAAGAAAATATTTTGGAGGACGTCGATCACCTTTTCTTCGCATGCAAGCGCCACTGGAACAAATCTACACAATTAATATTGGACTTACAAAGACACGGGGCTGAACTTCCCACCAAAATCCAACATCTTCTTCAGAAACAAGAACCGGAAATCTATATAAGCCTCTATAGATTTGCCAAGGAAAATCACATAGATATATGATCCTTGTAATAAATATCTCACAGGAAAAGTGTTGCTCATGAATTTATAACACAAGATGTAAACCAACTCTACCGTAAGAGTTTTAGTTCTAACTTAGCAGGATAACAAGTAAATAGATTATAGGATGAGAGTGGTACTCTTAACTAGACAACATAACAAGTAAATCAATTGTTCTATAAGTGTAAATGTATAACCGAATAATACAACATGTAAATCAGTTGTACACTAAGAGTTTTATGCCTAATCTGGCAACGCAATATGTAAACCAATTGCACTGTAAGAGCTCCATTTTCATTTACTTAGGTTAACATATAAATCAGTCGTATAGTATGAGTTGTATTTTAAAGGTATAACATAATATGTAAATCTATTGCACCACAAGAGTAGTACTGTTATCCTTGAAATATAAGATGTAAATAAATGCTAGTTTAAGAGTTTTATTTCGAACTTTGTAAATTACCAGGCAAATCAACTATATGTCAAGAATCATATTCCAAAATTAATAATAAAAAGCACGGTAGGAGTTGTACTCCTGGCATTACTATATAATATGTAAACCAAAATATTGTATGGTATTTTATTGTATTGTACTTGGTTGTATTACAGTATATGGCACTTTATTGCATTGTATTGTCCTGTATCGTATTGTATTGCCCTGTAATGTATTGTATGTTTCGGTATTGTTTTGTTCTGTATTGTATGGTATCGTACTGTAAGAATTGCACCTCTTACCTTGTACCATCAATATGTAAAGGTATTTTTGGCTGTATGGACTCTGTCCTTTTGCCAATAAACAAAAAAAAAAAAAAAAAGTATACCTTCCCCATAAATCATGATCTTTAACATAAAGTTATACTTTTTAACACCGATATTTTGATGGAATTGGATTAGAAGAATGCATTTTCCTTTCCTGCCTCAGCTGAAATTTTTTTATTTGTTACTCTAAGAATTGTACCAATCAGTAATAATTTAAATAAAAATAAGCTAGCAGTCATTTGAAGTTTGAAAAGAAATTTGTTAAATCCTTCGGTTTTGCTCGCAACAGAGGAATAGCATTATGAAATGTCGTTCTGCATGGTTCCGCTACTCTTTTAGTGACGGAAACCGCTCTCCAACAGCTTGGCCTGGCGCAGTTAACAGTGTCTTCACGAGTGGCTCCGCCGCCATACATCACCGGCCGAGGCAGTAATTATGGCTGGTGGTGTCGTAAACAATTTGCGACGCCTGCAGCCGCCAGCAGGGGCTTCTTGCGGCGTCTCGTGTCCCGAGGTGGTTCGCAAGAAGCGGAGCAGTGCGGAGGGACGGACCCGTAAATCGCAGCCAGCGTGCCGAGGAGCAGACACTTGCAGCTTTTATTGCCTCCGCTAAATATGTATCAGCCGAGACAAGAGTGGGGAGCTTGCAGCGGCAGACCGAACCAGTGGTTTTTATTGCAAGTTGTTTCGTGTGTCTCTCCTAAGACTTTATTTCTCATCTAGAACCTCTCGTTGTTTCACATTAAAGTCAATGTGGACTGGGACAAGTTATGTTACTAACCGACTGCTCAATATGTCCTCACGCCTCGAATAATCATCTTGTGCCCTCAGTGAACGAAAAACGACTTTGCTTACGGCAGCCCATTGCAGAGGCATATTTGACATTTATAGGTCAGAATAGCAGATATTGTGCGTCAGTCAACTGCAATGTTTTACCACACAAATCTATGGGGTCAATTTTACGAGTGGAGTTGGATCAGAGACAGTCACAGAACGCAGTGTGTACTTCTCGACGGTGAGCGTTCATCACTTACGGAAGTGAGGTCCGGGGTCCCCCAGGGAAGCGTGATAGGGCCTCTGTTGTTTCTCATATACATTAATGATTTATGCGACATAATAGGGGGATGAAAAGATTATTTGCCGATGATGCTATTATTTATCGTGAAATCAAAATCCAGGACGGCTGCGCTTTGTTACAGACGATATTATGAAACTAATTGCGTGATGTAAAGATTGGCATTTGGAGTTAAACGCTAAAAAATGCCAAGTCATGCATGTAAGTAAAAAGGTGACACCAATTAACTATGAATATACAATCAATGGTACTTTCCTTAGAACGGTAGATTCCGCTAGATACCTAGGGGTAACAATTCATAATAATTTGTAGTGGAATGAGCATATCGATAATGTAATTGGGAAAGCAAATCGTATGCTCCGATTTCTAGGTCGTAATTTAAAACAATGCACTGCGGAAGCTAAATCGATTGTATACAAGTCACTAGTACATCATCACTTAGAATATTGATGTTCTGTATGGGGTCCCCATCAAAAGGGGTTAATGAATCATTAGAGAAGGTCCAAAGAAGAGCCCCCCGATTCGTGACAGGTATATATAGTTGCAGGGATAGTGTCAGTGCGATGTTGAAGGAGTTAGGTTGGGAAGACCTGGAACACCGAAGGCGGTGCTCTCCTCTCGACGGAAGCTAATTGAAAAATTCACGACTGACGTATTTCGGAATGACAGCCAGGAAATATTGCTACCAGCAACATTCACATCTCGGAAAGACCGCGAAAATAAGATAAGAGAAATCAGGGCCAGAACCGATTCATTTCTGTACACATTTTTCCCACGAGCGATTAGGGAATGGAATAGAAAGGATTTACCGGGTGAGTAAATTTAAAATCCGCCAGGAGTAGCTTTCGATAAAACACTCCGACCATCTTGATATGGGTTTTCCATGGTTTCCCTGGATCACTCGGGGCGAATGCTGGGGTGGTTCCTCACAATAGCCCATGGGCGCCTCCTGCCATATCCCGCATATCCCTTCCAAACCATCACCCTTTTCGATAGGTGCAATGCACCCTCCACCACACACATTTAGTGAATCGCGGAGTAATAATAATAATAATAATAATAAAATGGACTGCATGAATCAATCAACAAGAAAAATTAATTCTCCTCATTGAGGTAAGGAGATGAAGGGAATAACTTCTCAAAATAGTAGAACTAAGATACAGATATTGATATCTTATAAATGGAGATGCGATAGATTACTGGCAGTCATTTACGAATTAGATGGTTCTGTACCTGAAGTATAAGGAATTAGGCTCTTATATATTTGAATGTGCGAGATAAATCTGTCTACCACAGTCATTTTTGGAGAATTCCTCCCTGACTTTAGTTAGAGAGTCTAGTGATGTCAGAACCCCTATCAATTGAGAGGACTTAGAAGCTACATTATAAGATACAGACTGGGTGTTTCAAAATGGAATATTCCAATGTTAATTCGTCACGCAATCCTCGATTCATTGTGTATCACGATGTTCCACATTGTTCGGTATATCACTGTTATCTTCAGTTCAAACAATTCCAAGTTGTTATCGTCTTTAATTGGGACAAACCAGTGAAATATTTACTAGACCGTTTTATGTTTGTCACTGAAGATTCCTTACACGGTGGTTGGTCTTGTGGAACTTGATAGTATTATGTTATCAACATATAGGAACCACTTTCCCGTAAATATTCCCTCCAATGTAATCTGTTCTCCCACGCAGACTTGAATGGGTTGGTTTTTTGAGCTGCATGTGAATGGTATTCTTTTCAAACATCTTATTTCAAAGGTACGTACATATCACTGATCATATTTCTTAAGCGTCTTTATTTTGTAATCCAAGCTTGATAACAGTCGAAAGTACTATTCGGAATACTTTGATGTATTTGTTTTTTGTTTCCTTTCTTAATAATAACATCACAGCCCTTCGATGAGGACATCAACGGAGCCGGGAGAAGGTTATGGTCGTTAAAGAGGAAAAAAAATCGATCTTGGCCTTTATGAAGAAATAACCCCGACATTCGACAGGAAAACAATAATAAAACTTTGTAAACTTTAACAAAACTTATGACTCTGTTCAAAGACAAACACTTTTTAAGACGCTAGAATAATACAAAGTAGACAGAAAAACCAGAGAGTTAATCAAACATACATTAACGGATACCATTTCAAAAGTAAGGTTCTTAGGTGAGGTGTCGGAACCTTTTAAAATTGGCACACGAGTTCGACAAGGGGTTGGACTGTCACCTCTTTTATTCAATATTGTTCTGGACAAAGTAATAAAACCTGGGAGAATTAAGTAAAAGGAATAACCATTGGCAGGCTACTCAGAAATAAACTTCACTTGCGGTGTTTGACCTTTGCAGATGATCTGGCAATTCTCTGCAACAACAGGCAAGAGGCAGTCTACGCCCTTGAAAAACTGCATGAAATTGCAGCTTAATGTGGTCTCCAAATCTCATATGCTAAAACCCAATATATGGAAGGATCTTCACGGTACCAAGATGGACAACCCTTAAAAACGCGATTTGGCAATATCTCTCAAGTAGCTAAATTCAGATATCTAAGAGAAATTATTCAACCTGCAGGATTAAATCGTGAAGGAAGCAAGGAGAGAATAACTAAATTACAAAAAGCCTACAGAATCACCTGGAACAGATACAACAAAAAGTCAATATCCCGAAATGCCAAGTTAAGACACTATATCACTGTAATCAAACCGGAGGCATTATACGCATCAGAAACTTTGATTATTGCAGGCAGATCATTGATTAAATATATTGAAAAGCAAGAAAGGAAAATTTTAAGAAAAATCTTTGGCCCTGTTTGTACCGGAGGAATTTTGATGGAAAGGAAATCAAACGAACTATATCAGCATTGAGAAAAAATTTCAGACACATTCAGGAAAAGACTAATTAAATTCTACGGCCGTATTATCAGAATGAGTAATAACAGACTAACAAAAAGAATTCTAAACCTAGCCATTTCAATGAAAATTAAAAACAACTGGATAATTGAAATTGAAAAGGATCTCCGGGAAATGGGAATAACAGACGACATCATACAGGACAGACACCGGTTTAGTAGCACGGTCAACAACCACCAGTTTGCCAACAGCCAGTATACCAGAAGAAGGAACACTTGGACGGAAGAACAAAGGAAAGAACACAGCGAAAGGATGAAGAGGTTTTGGGAACAGAGGAAAAACGCATCTGCTAAATAAGTTCACTCGCGCTCCTGAGTTGGGCACAACGATGGAAGAAGAAGAAGAATCCGAAAATTACATGGCCAGATCGGGAGCTGAATCCAAGTCTCAGCCTCAAACGCTACCAATCACCGATGAAGATCGATAACATGTTATACGTGCTACAGTATTACAATACGTCCTACCAGTACTACCAGTTTCTTAAATATTATGTTTTTTTTTATGTATATATATATATATGTTTTTAACCAAACAAGATGAAATCTTCTTTGAAAGTAATTACTTTTCTTGCTACTAGCTTTCTGTTGAAGAAGATTAAATTCAGATCTGGTTCTCCATTTTCTCCTGTAGATTGAAAAACATGTTTTCGAGAACTTCTTGTCTTCCAGAATGAATGTCTTAGGACGTGAATGCCGAAGCGTGTTATCGTTCCTATCAAAAGTTTACTCTGATGAGTGCTTTGCTCAAATATTACTCCCTTTGAATTAGAAGAAAAGTGAATCATAATGCACATTAGGGCACAAGTTACCTGGGTATACTTTATTGTCTTTTTTTTTTTTGGTAGTAAGGTGTTAATGTCTCGATGCTCTTAACATCAAAAGGGAAAATTCTCATATCACTAAGCAACGCAAAACAGAAACAACTCGACGCACTAGGCGTATTATGCTTTGAACCGACTGAACTCGGAATGAAACGACCGGTGGAGATTTAAATCATGCTTTTCTATAAGTGTTTTACATGCATCTAACGAGCTGCTTCCCCGTATCTTGCACTGGAACGTGCACCTGGCAGACAGCATAGCATAAGGAGCTCAACTATCTTCGAATCATTACTTCTTTTTTAAGTATAACTTTGCAGCTCGTCGAGATCGAGTTCTGAGTGTATGGAGGATCCATGGCGAGAAATTGGGAGGAAGTCAGCCATAATCATTGAAGTGAACCATTCCGTTATTTCCCTGAATTGATCTAGGGAAACAAAAACGAAGTCTGCGTGGTGTAGCAAGGGATCAATTTATTCAGTGATAGGCTAGGACATTAAATACCCACACACCGCACTCGGTCTTCCGTTAAGGCGATGGCAGGGGAATGATGGTCAGTTAAAGCTAAGGTTAATCGGGCCACCAGATATATAAGTTTTAATTGTGTGTTGTATTGGCATCAAGGAATAGTTAGTAATAAAAAAAAAAATCAGCAAATATTGTGTCACTCAATTATAATATTATCGTTCGACTAATTTGTCGGAAACATTTCACTTTGAGCTAGTGAGATTAAAAAGTAAATAAAAGATCTTGAATTAAAAGATAAAAGTTGCAATTGAGTCCGCCGAGAGACTGCAACACTTAAATCTCACTTCACTAAACTGACCTGTAGCAGTGATTTAGGTTCATTCAAGGTATAAAATATTCAGCCAGATGTGTTGGCAGGAATCAATATCTGGAAAAGAAGAATAAAGTAAGAAAATTTCAGTACAATGAACTAATCACGAAAGACCATCATACACAAGTTCTTTTAAACCGATTGTATCACTTATCAGTTGCGCGAAATAATCATCACTGTTCTGTGGAAATATGAATCTGTACAAATTTTTTTCTATCAACTCCTGTACATTTTTTCTGCCACAATTCTATGTACAGGATAGATGCAGTCTTTCATCCCTTCTAATATTGAGTTAATCTTGAGGATAACTATTACAGCCAGTGCCACCAATAACAAAAAAAAAAAAAAAAAAACTTTCGGTAGATATCTGGGTATCCAACGTGCGTTCTAAGACAATTGAGACATGCCGATTCAGAATATGCAAACCATTTGCACCTATCAGCCACCGTTCTTGTGATATAAGACATTAACCAATTATAGATGTTTAACATAGTATCACGGCAAATAACTCACAGATAGAAGGTTCAGAAGACCACTTATTACTTCATGTAGTACTAACGAACACATACCATATAGGTCAATCTAGTTGAAGGTGTAATACATATATAAAAGACATATATGTAAAATAAACATCCACATTTTACAGTGAGTTCGGTTTGAATTTCTTGGCTGTAGATTTGCGTTTGTGCTGAGCATTTGGCATCTCGCGCTGAAGCATCCAGCAGTAATCAGCCAACATGCTGCACTCCATCGGCTCTGATAGCGTGACTTCATTTCCTGATAAAACCATTTAACATGTTCGTCGCTGACAGAACCTAGGTTCTCGAGAAAGAAATCGAGATGTGAGTCGAGGAGATGAATTTTGAGGGACATGTTGCAACCCAGCAGACTGTACGTACTAATGCACTTCTGCACAAATTTCACATAGGAGATTTATAATTTCCAAGGAAATTGGCAACAACTAATTTGAATGCCATCCGTGCATCTCTTTGAGTATCACCCAGTAAGTCTTCGAAGTGGCTGTCAGCAATGATCTTTCTTATTTGTGGACCTATGAACTCACCTTCAGGGCGCTAATGACCCCGTCGTCGACGCGCCCTTAAACCCAAATAACAACAACAACAACACACCTTCTTTCTCTTTTGCATAACTCAACTCCATAAACTTATTGCACAGGTACCGAAAAGCATCTGAGTTGTTATCTAGTGCCTTCACAAAGTTCTTCATGAGCTCCAGCTTTATATGAAGTGGAGACATGATAACTACGTATGTTAGGCTCAGCCGCGTAAGTTGCACAAACATCCCGAACAGGTGAACTGCGGTGCCCACGACTTACCATTCCACCTTCGAATCAAAGTATGGTTCATACGCTCTATTCAGAAACAGTGTAAAAGTCTTCCGATGGGATTTGTCTGTCAGATAGCCACACACATAGCAAAAGGAATCTGGTGAATTCATGCAACTTCTCGATACCATCTTTTTTTTCCAGAAAAAAAATAAACAAATGAAATAATTGTACTGCGGTCTCAAAAATATTCCAGTGTATTATGTTAAGTGTAATTTTATTCAAAATAGACGTAAACACAAACTGAGTTCCATTACAAATAACAAAAACTAACGAAATCATATTCGACGAAAGGTGTAACATATATATATATATGTATTTTTATATAACTTTTAAATCTGACGTGATACAGCAGAACGGTTTTCACATTTGAAATCAGCACGTAAAACTACATTATAAAATGGAAACATGATGTCAGATATCTACAGCTTGCTGGTATGTGTAATCTGTTTACTGTATTCTAATACCCTCCTTCCTGCACAGTTTATTTCTTTGACTCTTCTTTCCAGTAATAAATCTACTGATCCTGCATGTCTTAATATTAAAGTCGCGGCACTGTTTCTTATTTCTGTTAGACTTAATCCCTTTCTTCGACTGATACTTAGAAAACAATTTCATTTCACACTTTAAAGCTGAATGTTGAACATCGTTTTAAAGCATCATATTTTAATGCTTCATTTATCCTTCTATCTTTTTATTTATCATCTCCAGGCTTCACATTCGTAGAATATATATTATGAATCCACTGTCTCAATATTTGAAAATAAATATTACTCTTTTTCACAATAAACAGCATTTAAAGTCATTCTTGCTTTGGATGTAACTTTTAATTTGACATCCTACATAATAAATTTCAATTACTTGTCTACAACATGTTTAAGTGCTACAGTCGATGACAATCATTATCTGTAAGCTCGAGGGGTCACATTCTTTAGGATTTGTAATTTTTAAATATCAGTTTGTATAATCCATGGACTTATTCTTTTCCTAGATATTTTAACAGTTCTGTAGGAATCTCTTCAGTTCCTCCTACCTTATTTCAGTTCAAATGTTTCAAAGATTTGCCAAATTCTGTCCTTAAAATAGGATCTCCTTCGTCACCAACGTCAACATCATCTTCTTTTTCGAACACTCTTATGTTCTTACCATCCCCATACACAAATTCTCTATTCATTCTTTTAATCGGTCAGCTCAATCTTACCGAGCGTGGTGGGTGAGCGCGAACGCTTTGGCCTTGCATTCGGGAGGACGCCGGTGCTAATCCGCGTCCGGGCATCCAGATTCAAGTTTTCCGTGGTTTCCCCAAATAACTCTAGGAGAATACCTGGATGCTTCCTTCAGAAGACTGTCTATGGCCCCAATGCCATCTCGCCTTTAATGACCTCGACGTCGACGAGGTGTAAAGCCATAAGTAAAAAAAAAAACAATCTTCTTAGTATAAAAGGTATTTTCCATCATTTTTCTTCATTTATTTTTTTTACTGTTACGCGTCGAATATTCCGTGTACTAACTTTTAATTGCTTTGTATTTTAGTTAAAACGATAAGAGCGAAGCTTCTTGTTGTTCGCCACGATCATCAGACACCTTTCAGTTACAACGGTTGACAATGTGTTGTCGAATACTTTCTACGAGCAAAAAATACTTATCCTACGTTTTCAGAAACACCGCTGATACCACTATGACGATGTAAGTAAATTCAAAATGAAAATACTGTTAACGGAATGGGGTGTTATTTCTTCATAAGATTCGAGTTTCCATGACAATATTGGCATCGAAAGGCGATGCTTGATATTTTAGCACAGCTGATGGTGGGAAAAGGATCAAGAAACATTGGTGTAATTCCGCAGGTAAATCAGTGAATTCACGAGTCAACATATCGACATTTGTCTTATCCATCTGCTACTTTTAAAAGATTGTATAATACGTTTAGTCCTGGAGTTAATGTTGAGCAATAACAGTGACTTGAAATCCTATTGTATATCTAACTATCATATCATCGGAAATTTGGCGAAATTGATCTTACCATTCGCAGACTGCACCTAAGTAACACAATTATCTATACGAGCTCTTTTTTTAATTTGTCGCACATTACGTTTCTATTGTAGTTCCTTCTTGACTTATATCTGAATGCTCTGTAGTGTTATCAAACAATGAAAAAAACGGTAATTCCAGGCCAGAAAGTGACTCACAGTTCCACTTTATCTAATATGGCATTGGAAATTTCTGAACAAGGTGTTATCATGCACAGAGATTAGCTAAGTACCACATAATGTTCTTTTATAGTTATATGCACGATTCGTTTCTATAGTAGCTTCAATAAAATTAACACTAACGTATGAATTAATCTACAGTTTAAATGTATAAATTAAACTACCAGCCAAACTTTTGACGCAGAAATCAGATGTGGGTATATATATAAAAAAAAAAAAAAAAAAAAAAAAAAAAAAAAAAAAAAAAAAAAAAATTGTCGTTCAAATAACATCTCTGGATAATAAAAATTTGTTTCTGAAGCATAAAAAACTCCAGAGAATAATTTTCAGAGCGTGCGGGTTAACCTAAAGGCAATAATTATTAGCCACAACTGCAAAATAGTGGTGCGTAAGGAATTTTTTCCTTTTGAAGAAACTTTTTACGTTTTTTTTTTCCCCTGTGAAAAAAATAGTTTAGATTTTTCCCTTGTATCAGTCTGGTTGCTATGAATCCTTGTTTGCCCTAGTAACCTGTGATTATGTTGCCAATATGAAAGTTAAATAAGAATATATGGCACTGAGAGTGCAATTTCCATGGTGTCTTTCAATAATAGCGTTGGTTTTTACGGTTTTTTTGTCTTACCTTTAGAAAAAATGGTTCAATGACTTAATTAAATTTGTTCTAATCAAAATATTCTCGAACGCAAGCCAGAAACAGAGTACAAAAAATAAGTGATTGATGTGAACGGTATTTTGTGCATGATAGACCAAGAGCTTCTGGCTACAAAATCTAATTTTTATTGTACTTGTGGCATCATATCTTTGGTTTTGTATAAAGTTAGTGCACGGACCTGGATATGTAAGTGGTAGGTACTACTGTTAATATCGGAAGGTCTATCCAGTTTGATTCAGCATAAATAAAGGCCAACATAGCTGACGTAGGAAGGTATATTCTGCCCGAATTCAAGAATTTTTCAAAACTGCACGATATAAAGGCGAAAAGGAATTTATACTGTATTATATCAAAAAGCTTAGATGGTTTTAAGAGGATGGCAACACTCGCCTTCATTCTTAGGAGCCTGGCAGGCCTATATCGTCTGCAGTAATAATATTAATAGAGCCATTTCAGATTTCTTAAATGGTACTTGAGCTAAGTACATTCGTATCTGCAGCGCCGGTTCTAAATGTGTGGAAGGAGCTGGGTGCGCATATACAGTCCGCTCAATAATGAGAGCTCTCTGCCATTTATACTGCGCAAACACTAGCTATTCGAGCAGCTATTAAATACGGGATGGGGTAAGCATCTCCCAAACAGCTTAGTACTTAGTGATGTTAAGATGCAAAAACCAATTTACTTCCTGAAAGGCAATACAGGAACACTAGTTAATGAGATCGTCAATCAGTTGACGAAACGGAGCATCAGCAATGGGCGTTTCACAGTTACCCACTTACCGTGAGATATTTTATCCAATTACATAGTGACCAACACAACCAACCCATGCATTGCGAAACAGACCCGTTTTGTCATATGGATGCAGTACGCAGTTAAAGTCTCCTCCTAGAATAATATTGTTTGAGCTAGGATTTATAAACGGTAATAAGGATTCTTGATAAAATATGTTCCGGAGTTTCTCATTTTGACTACCTGAAGGTGCATAGATACTAATTAACAGAGTGGTATGGAATACACCGGAGGTAATTCACCCGTCCGGGTCGTACTGAACTTCAGTTAGCTCGAGGCCGGGACGAGTTAAAATCACTGTGCCCCTTTCGTGTGGTCCAATGTTGAAAGACTGATTATAAGGATGAACGATATTGTAATTACTCCTGGAAACTTCTTGCAAGAAAACTACGTCAACATCATTATCAACTATCATTTGTTCTAGAATAGCCCATTTTATGTTGCTCTTTATGGCTGCAATATTAAGCGAAAGAAACCTAAAAACTCTATTCATTGCCATGGGAGGGAGTGTTGGGTTTAATTGGCGGCAATTCTTTTATAGCACCTGCCCCACTTATTTTCATATTACGTGCTGCACTAAGATTTGGTTACGGTTTCTTCTTGTTTCGCCTTCTGGTAATTTTATCTTGTGTGGGTAATATTGCCACAGAACCAGTGTACGTTTTGTCAGCGCAAGTATGTGATTCCTCATCACTGGTGATTTCTGAGGTCCCCGGTGTTTGTTTTTTTTTATTATTATTTTCTCTATCTGATAAGTGATGCTGCGGTTTTCCCTTTTCTTCCATTGAAACCTCATGTATAACTAATGTCTCCAGCTGCATCGCATTTTCCCCTATGTTACAACTCAGTATTTTTTGTTCTGTCGTGTCTTTAGATATTGAATAATGTATTTCTGTTGTGTCATTATGAATTACCTCATTATTTCCTTGGGTGTTCAATTTTTGCTTCATGGGGTTTGATGATGCGGGGTATTCATTATCAGAATCTGTATCAGAAACATCCCGCTGTCGTTTTTGCCCCAATCCAATCTCCCTGGTTTTAGGGGGAATAGCAATGCATGTCGGAAGTGGAGGAAAATTTTTTTCATTGAGCACTTCCTGAAGATTATCATTAATATCCGGAGATATCACAGGTAAATGTTCATTGCGATCATGATCTTCTGTTCTTTTGCTCTGTTTCAAGTTATTTGTCAAAACAAAAACACGTCTCGGGCAATTTTGTTCAAATGTCCGCTCAAATTGCATATGTGACATGTAGGAAGTTGACCACTATATACTACGTGTGCCTTGAAACCTTCAATATTTATGTGCGAAGGGATATCCTTTTTAACTACCATTTCTACCGAACGGATACCATTATATCCCTGCATAGGGTACGTTGGGGCCCATTTTTCACTCATTATTGATTTTATGTCTCCATAAGTACACAATGCTTCTGATATGTCCACATTATCAATTTCCGGTGGCACATTAAGTATCCTAACTGTTTTAACATCTTCACCAGCATTAGTGACACTTACCTTGCTTTTTGTACCATCGCGATGAATAAAGTCGCGATAGCCTCCATACTGATCTAGAATTTTCTCAAAAACAGACTGTTCTTGCAGTTTTACATAAACACAGTACTCCTCTGTGTACAACTGTATCGCTGCTACATGTTCTGTCTCGATACCTATATCATTTTTGAGCCATATGTGTACCTCTAAGGCTGTTGGTTTCACATACCTGGTTTTTTTTTTTTATCAAATGAAAATTTTACGGTGTTCTTCCTGAT